>CM063288.1:17762500-18072500 GCA_032173965.1 Sitta carolinensis
ATTACTAACTCCACAATTTAAAGCAAAAGTGCTGCACATTGTGGAGCTCTTGCAAGCTCAGAGACAGCTCTGATGCACACCTTCCTCCCAAAAGGCAGAGGGCTGCTTCATGGGTGCACCTGAAGAAAAATTTTGGGGTAATAAAATCAATGTACTTCCAAAACCGCTTAGATATGGAAAGCACAGCAAGCAGCACTCCAAGTGCCTGTTCCCACCAGTGTACTGACACGATCTGCATGAACCACAGAAATGCAGGTACTCCACCTGAGTGCTAGTTTCAGTAAGGTCACAGCACAGCAACTGTCCAATTGCATTTTCTTCAGTTTGTAGAAACAGAAAAGAAAAAAAAAAAAAGAAAAAAAAAAACTTCTTAAATATACACTTATTTTTAAGACAAGACAAGTAAATAAAACATTACATTTACATTTAAGTTTTATGTACTTTTCCTGAAAAGTTTTGGTGTGCCTCCCTGAAGTATTTCTAAACACTTCCTGGCCATTTTATAATGCTGCAAACTTACTGTATAAACCTTTTGCAAATGACATATCTGAGAAGTGTAAATTAGGAGCATAATTCATACTTCGGTTCTTACATTCTCTGTTCTTATATTCAAGTTATTCTGACGATGGATAACCCTTGCTATTAAAATTTGTGTTTGGTTAATTTGAATGTCTTTGGCTCTAATGATGACCATTCAGTCCTGTGACTGTTTACACTTGATCAAAGGAATCAGATGCACTGAATATTTTCCGTCTCAAATCAGATGAAATCTCTAAACAGAAAAAAACTTTAGTGATAATAAATAAAAATTGTGTTTATTAAAGAAAAGATTTTCTCCAATTCTTCTGCAATTCCTGATATCTTTTCTATTATCTTTTCAAAAAGATTAACATGGGTTCTATGAAGCAGTAGTTACATCTCTCTCCTGCTTGTTTTAAAACATTCAGGGGTTCACACTCACTTTTCTGTTACAGCACCAGAATGGGACCATGTACCAAAACACTTACCTCCTATCTCTCTCTCAGTGCTTTTTTTTTTTTTTTTTTTGGCACTGGTGCTTACAAGATCTAGTCCCTCACTCTCAGGTATTAAGTTTACAAAGAGATCCTAAATGTGTGATTTATCTGCATTCAGAAAGTGCTTTAAGAGGTCTTGGTTTAGCTACTAATTATAAAGTTTCAGACTTCTGATTTTTTCCTGATATTTTGTATTTTTCACAGCTTTTTTTTCATGTTTGATTTTAGTATCTTGGTAGAAAAGTAGTGATTTTGAATAAAATTTTGCAAAATTCTACTAAGAAAAGGAATTCACTGTTACAGTAAAAACAGGTGATGTTCTTGTTGCTGAATGACAGCATTTTAAACCATGAGGTTTAAACCATGAGGTATCAATTCAAATGATTCTCAATGCTTGAGAAGCGTGCACCTGCAACTGTGCAGTTGTATGGAATACTACATTTCTAATCAAAACAAATAATGTAATCATGATTATTTGACAGACTCTACTTTCTTAACTCTTGTTTACTGGTACTGATCATAAATGTTCTTCTCCATTCTCTCAGAAGAATCCTGTATTTTAACTCTTCTTTTACTTGAACTTCTCTTCAGTTAACTGGCCTAATTCTAGCTCTATTACCCCATTGACTACGAAGTGCATCAGCAGCTAGTTTGTAGTGGCACTATATGAATATCCACATCCCTTCCCACAAACATTAAACTATTAGATCCACTAATATTTGTAATTTACTCATATTTGAGATAGGCACAATAATATTTCCTTCTCTCACAGGCCAGGAACATTCTGTTTACAGAGCATTTTGAGGAAAACTGAAAGGTATTTTATGCCTGGAAATATTGCTGAAGAGATGAGAAAAAAAAATAATCTTAATAATTATTGTTACCTGCAGGCTGGGCAATGTCATAATGAGGGAAACTGAGAAAAAAACCCCAAAAACCCTAAGAGCTAGATTTTAATAAAAATTGTTTATTTTCTTTAATTAAATTCCTGAGTTTAAGAAGTTAGAGGTTGTTTTATGGAGCATACACTCACAAGGCAGGCCTTTCCATAGTCATCTCCATTTTAATTACTTGATTACTTTCATGAGAGAAGAATCTGTATCAACTTTTATTTCATATTGGAAGGAAAGAAAAAACTTCTATGTGTCAGTCTCAACAGTTTATATTTGTAGTTTGAAGGAGAGCAGTCAAGGTCAAATAAGTGGCTCTGCATCCACTACATTAAAAAGATGCCCCTAGACCTATAGGTGGCAATTTCTTAATAATTACAACAAACCAAGGATAGTTAATCTTGGAACACAAAACACACAAGCCTCAAACTAAAGCCCACTCAAGTCAGCAAACTAAGCCCCTTCATTTGCTCGGCTTGTTGATAAGTCTTTCTGCTCCCCAGGGACATGTAGCCATCCACCTAGTCTTTCTTCACCCAGGTCTTTATTAGAAGTGATATAAATTCTGAGATAGTACTTATCTATGCTACTAGTCTCAGCTATGAGCATTAATAATGGTATTTTTATATTCTTGAAAAAAAAAAAGGTTTAAAAGAAGCAAGATTTAAGCTACAATAAGAGCGGAATAAAAATATTGCTTAACACAAGGTAACAGAACAGGTTTGTGTGTTTTTGAATTAGTATATGCAGTATATACTCCCATACATTTTGTTTTCTTTTGTCAGAAATTAGGTATTTCATATGCTGCATGTAATTTAGATCTGTGGCCTTAAAAAACAGATATATAAAATAAACAAAGTAGCCTTTTGGAAACTAAAGTTACTCAGAAATAATTATATTATGAAATCATGTTTAATATGTAGATAGATTTGTTCTCCCTTGGTACAATACTCTCATCAGAACTACCTGGGAAATGAGGATTCCAGTACCCATTTGAAATTTCTGAGACATTTTCTTAATTTAAAAATTAATTTAAAAAATTTATAACACTTTGTAATCTTTAACTTCCGATCTGACACTACATTTTTAACTACAATTTGACACTTAATAAATAACCCTGTAGCAACTACCACATCTCTGTACAGGTGAGGTTGCTGTTCATGGCAGAAGCTGTTGGCTGAGGATGTGCAAGAGCCAGACTACCAAAGTCCTCACAGAAAATTGCATTCAGGCACTTCAGCCCCATGCAGAATAAAGAAATCTGGGACTGAACCCCTTATCTTGGCTTGAAATGAACCCAGCTCATCAAGGACTTAAATCTGGGCAGACACAATGCCTTCTTTGATCCAAGAAAGTATCCTGAAATCAATCAAATCTGGTCTGACGGTAAGGTCAAGCCCTACTTTTTGGCACATACAGTAGCAGTATGATAATTCAGCATTACACACTAGCTCAAAATATCATTACTACATTATCAAAAGATGCCAGCTTTTTGGAACTGAGTCGAACTACATCTTCTGCCCTCCAGACCTTTGGTACACATCCCCAACCTTGGATACCGTATCAGATATTTGAAGGGTTTTTTTGGAATGGGAATTTTAGTGTCTGCTGAAACTGGTCCCCTAAATGCTCATGTCCTGAACTTAAACAACTTAGACTGTTGTGATGTTTGACCCACCTGTCAGTGCTCATGAATTATGTTTGAGACAATTGAGTTAAAAATTATTAGAAAACAAGGATCACAAGCTCAGTCTTCTTATACTTATAAAGCACTTAAAAGAAAACAAATAAAAATAGAAAATCACTTTCTGTTTAATTTCACCTTTTGTTTTCAACTGATCTTTGAGCCTTGTAGGTTTCCAGGTAAAAAGCCTGGTGTTCCTTAGGATTTGAGACCAGTACACAGCTGATACCTCACATTGTATTTTGATAGTTCTTAGTACTGACCTTTGAATGAAATGTAAAAAGCTGACTGAACCTGGTGCATAAACTACAGATTAGAGTTTATATTTAAGGAAGTCCAGGCTTATGTAGTTACCCCAAAAATATGCAACATATACTCATTATTTGACACAATTTAACAGCCTACTTCAGCAGGATCTCAGCTTCTCTAATTCTCAACATTCTCTTACATTTGGAAGGCAACAGAACTGCTGATGTGATGTTGGTTTTTTTTTATACTGCTTCTGAAGGTAGAATGCCACCCACTAAGACTGCCACCAACCAGCAACTAGGCTATTCTTGACAAGGTCTCATGAAAATAATGACCAAACCTAACCCAGCTTCTGCTGTGAGAAAATCATAACCTTGAGTTCAGTGTCTAATCCTGGGATGAAATGTCAGCATTCCCAAAAATATTGCAAAATTGTCATTACCTAAGGTAAATCTACTCAAACAGCCATTGTCTATGGGGGAATTCAGAAGCTGAATCTTTGTGACTTGCATGGTAAGGCTTTGGCTGCTAAAAATGAACAGTTGCTAATTGATAGGGGCTTTAAAATGAAGATATCTGGTATTTGAGATCCTGTTTTGATCTTTTTTACTTTCACACATGTGCCCTTCTGTATCCTGTGGATCTTCTATGTGGCTCGGTGGGTACATGCTCCACATGGTATTCTGTCTTTCTGATGTTAAAATACAGCACATAGGCTCTTACACATGGTGTAGGAACCTCTCTTTGATGGACATATAATCAAGCAGGAATTTGAAATATGTCCAAGACTTTGCTTTTATTTCTTGGCTATTGGACATAAGTGTGAATTTAACCTATAAAATTTATTCCTTTTTTATTGTATTAGATAAATTGAAATAAGTGGGAAAATCCTTCTTCTTAATTCCTTCTCCTGCAGTCAGTTCCACAAAGTGTGGTTTAAGCTATCAGTATTTAAACATATATGATATAATACCATTGGCAATAACAGACATTATTAGGAACTATTTTTTGCCATGAAAGAATAGAAGACTGTTTCTTTCCTTTCTCTTTTAGTCTTACAAATCAATGCCATTACACCCACTGGTTTTTTTCCTATTTGAACACACTTCATTAACTCCCATGTGTCACTCATTTCAGCCTGCACAATAAAATACTTGTCGTCCAATAAAATTTCTCAAAAAGCCCTCTCTATCAAGGTAGTTTCCACTATTATTTGTTGTAGACATATTTGTGAACAGTTTTTCTAAGCACCTATTTGAAGCATTATGTTTATATACCATATATCATATGTTAATATTTTATTTGCATACATGCGTATATAAAAACATCTATATTCTATTTTAAAGTATATAAAAATATAATTTATTCAAGCATGTTTATTATAACTTTTGTCTTTTTCTACTGTTTTCTTCTAAATTGAAATGATCTTCCCTGCTTGGCATACACTATCCTCCTCAATAACTAAAGCTTTATCACTGACTGTAAACTTGGATAGGAATACCATTTTACTGTAGCATTAGTGGAGTTTTTTAACTGTGAAATAAACAACTGTTCAGTTATTCTACTCAGTTACTTTGCAAGGTACAAAAGCATATTTCCATCCTAGATGAATGTTGAAACCAAATGAGTTTGTTTTTCCTTATAAAATGCAGTGGAAAGATAAAATATATAGGCATGAAAAAGTTTAATTTTTTTGAAGTATTGAAATATTATTCTACATGCATGAAATAGCAATCTGACAAACAATGAAACAAATGGACAATTGTGAACAAAAACTATATTGAAATATATTATTTCATTTAAATTTCTAGCACCAACACCCCTTCCAGCCCTCATCAATAGGCGATTCACTTGTCCCAGATCTACGTGAGGTCACTCAGATGGCCTTGGATCCTTTTGCAATTTCTTAGCACCCAAAAGAAAGTAGCAGAACTCATGCTCTGGCTCTACATGTACAAGAACATAAGGTTCTTTTGAGGGAGAAATTTTACAGAGTTTCAGAAACATTGCAGTTCATCTTATGCCACCAGTGATCACCAAACAAGTAATATATTGATTCAGTTATCCAACCCCAAAATATTTCTTAAGCACGTCTACAAGAAATGCAACAAAAAATAACCAACCCTACCAAACCACTAGGCCTCAAATATTTTGCGTAAAATATCCCAGTATCTGCTGTTCAAAAAGCAGACTGATTAAATATCAATACCTGCTTTGCAAACGTTGTGAATTTCATATCACTATTGTCTCTGTAATGTGATCTTGCAGTGGCTGAGGGTATTGCAGCAAACAAACCACTGAACTGCAGTGTATCAGAGGCTCCCGCCACCACAGAGCAAGCCCAGCATCCAACTATTGTCCTTTTATTCTTCAGAACTACTGGAGCTTTATGCCTGGTTTGGTTTTGATGGCCTTTGTCTAACTTACACTATGATCTACAGTCCTTGCTCTGTTTAACCCTTCTTTAAGCTGTGTAGACCATGCATTCAGGACCTGTGCCTAATACATTGACCATGCTAGAATTATAGCCCATCCAGCATTATTTCCGAAACAGACCGGTTAATTTATCACTCCCGTGAAGTCAGACTCCCTCTTACAAGTACCTATCAAGGACAATTCAGCAGCTACTATTTCCTTTGCCACATATATTAGTTTCCTAACTTAGAACAAAACAAAATCATTGTAAAAATATATCTTTTAAAATACAATAAAACATATTAGTATTTTTATTAAATAATGGAAATAACACTGAAATATTTTATTAACAAAGCTTTATATTATAATTTTAAAAAAATACTCATGCTTTTAAAATTTTGCTTACAGAGGAATATATTTTAACATGAAAAGTAACTGATATCTAATCAAGCCTGATCTCCAGATAAATGAAGCAAAGCAAGATAAAGTGAAAATACTGAAGACGGATTAGGCAGTTTGCTGAGCACTAAGATCAAAATCAATACAAAGTGTAAAACTTCAAGAGACAAATAATGTGTATTCTTGTTTTCTAGATGCATAGCACAGAGTACTAACTAGAGACAATACCGTGTGCTTTTCACTTTCATTTCAAATAGAAAAGGTTTATTCTTCAACCTTATTTATATAAGAGTGGAGCATGGTTGTAGAAAAACAAAGATGCAAATACTGAATAAAAATCCTTATTCTTAAATACATGGAAGGGGTATTAATATACTCAGCTTTTCTTTGTTCTTTGGTTTCTTTCTTTGTGAATAACTGGCTAAATTCATGAGCAGCACATGTGAGCTGCTAAGAATTCATCAAACATTTCATCACTCCAAAAGAGGGCTTCAGTGTAGACCTGCTTGTGAAAATGATGAAGCATCATTAGTACAGCCAAAACTAGAGTATTACCTGTAGAAGAACCCATATTTCACAATTCTTTCCATTCTTCCGCACTATTAGGATCTTTTCCTTAGCCCAATCTTTTATGCCATAAATGCACGTGACATTGAGTAGTTCCTTCAAAAGATTCCTGGATTCAGTAAAAATATCAAGCTAAAGAACATTAGGACACATGAAATAGGAGAAAAAATAGATAGCTAATGAGTACTGGGAGTTTTTCCTCAGTCACATAGCAAAGAGGAGGTCCACACCAAGCCATGTGGGCATGTTGGGGAGGCTGAACAACATGCCTTTACTGGTGGAGCTGTTCCTATTCTTGTTCATTCTTTAGGAGCCAGAATATTTTTTCCTTTTAACTTTCCTCAATTTTATTTTGGAGATCTGATGCCCTACATTCTTCATATTCTTACTGAAAGAGCATTCTTTAAAGCAGTACCATGCAAACTCTCAAGTAGTAATATAGCTTTGGTTTCCTAGTTATGAAAACATCCATAGTATCTAGTATCTGATTTCATGTCTTTATGGACATACTAGTCCTGGAGGAATGGGAAGCATTCTAATTGTGCCGGTGAACAAAGTCTATTGCTGGAAACAATCACTTCAGGAGCTTGTTTATATTTCACTGATGGCTAGGGCTACACCACAGAAGGAACTGTAAAATATTCCTTTACTTCTTCATTTTAGTGACATAGAAACTTTAATCCATATCAAAGAAATTCCACATGAAAAATATTTATGAACAGTGCTGGATATACAAGAAAATATGCATATATTTCTATTCTTTGAAAGAAACAATAGATCACCATGTAGTCATATCTAGTAAACCCTTAGCCAAACGGTCCATCTCGCTGAAGAAACATCTACCAGAAATATTTGTCAGGTCCTCTATATTTTGGATTGAAAAAAACATTCACAATAGTATGAAGGGTTTTTGCAATTTTTTTAACTTACAAGTTAGTGGAAATCATCCTTTTTTACACTTTAAAAAGCTGCTATAGAAACCCTATTAAAATATAAAACAACAACAGCTTTTTTTATGTTATGCCCTATTCGGCTGATACTGTCCTTTTGGAAAGCCAATGACTTGTTAGTACCTCTAGCAGGAGTGTGAACAGATGCGTCCCTGACAGGCGATGGATGGTCAGGGTCCATCTGGCCAGTGCAGCTTGGACAGAAATGATGTATACAGCTTCATCAGCGAATGACTGTCATCAATCCTGGGCCATGGATAGCGTAAATGACAGCTACTCTGCAGCTGAGGCCCAGGTGTGAGAACCAAGAAGGGGCTGATTTAAGAATGCTGGGTAATCGGGAATGTATAGTCTCCAGGACTTTAATTTGTATCTTTAACCTCCTATAAATATCTCTGTATGCTGTAGGAGGTATGTGTTTTTAAAGAGTCTGATAGTGAAATTAGCTTCAGGATGACAGACATTCTTTGCTCTCCTGTAACTGCTGATTACCCCAGCTCCCAGTATACATTAACAAATGCTGAGCTTTGGTCACCGTACTGTGGGCTCCACAATTTAATTATTACCTCATTGATTTTTCATGTATTTCAATTTTCTTTTCTTCAAGTCACAGTGACTGTCCTATTGGGGGCAATGTTTGTTTTTGGTTTCCAAGATTTCCTTGTGGAATTTATTTTGAATTCAAGGATATATTTTTTTTAAACCACAAGGAACTCATATTTGCTTAGCCTGTCAGTTCATAGACAGGTAGATGCACATACCCTTAAAATGAAACTGAACTTTATGGTTAAAGCTAGATATAAACAGAAAACAACAATGCATTGACCACTGGTATTAAAGGTACTTCTGTGTTTTAAAATGGCCCCTTTTTAGCATGCATCAAAGAGCATGCATAATTTGCATTTATTAGCATTTTATTATTTCATAGCATTGGGGACAGGAAAACGGACACAATTATTGTATTCTCACAGGGTATTTCTCTATTTATATTTATTTCACAATAAATTGCTTTTCTTTATCAGTGGATCTTATGGATTAATGCAGTGATTTAAAAGCACAAGAAATTATTAATGTTTTATAAAAGGATATGGATTGGTCCTTTCAGTACACAGTAATATGTTTGTAGTCATAAAAGGACATCATCTACAATCATATTGTCTTAAGAGGCAGTTGATTGCCAAGGGCTACATTTTGACCAGGTAAAGGTGTGTTGCATAACTGAAGCAAGACCTGTAGCACGCATCATACTATTGCTATCATACTGCATGAATAATTTGTCTAGCAACAAAAACAAACAAACAAAAATCAAAAACAAACAAACAAAACAAAAAAAACCACCAAGAAAAAAAAAAACAAAACAAAACCAGAAAAACCCCACATATTTCCAAAATGTAATCCATGCTTGCAGGCATAGGACTTACGGTGCAGTTGTTTCAGATTGAAACCTGAAAAACACAATCACTGTCAGTCTAGGAAGAGAAGTTTTAGGAAAGCATGGTGTAAATTTTGGTAATGTCATTCAAAAGGGGGTAGTGTGAGACAGTGCACTTAACATCCCCATTCCATACACAGAATTCAGTTAATATGCAACGTAACCAGCAAAGAGGCCTTAACACGAACTTTGCAGAGGAGGCTACAGTAAGCCACATTAAGTGCAGGTTACAAGGTATGTGACCAATTGGCATCTCCAAGTACTGACTTTTGCTGGCCCTTCTTCAAGTTCCTGGAGCAGATGTGGAGCATAAGGGCAACAGAGGAAAGCAGAGATATCTTAAAATTGGGGTTCCCTGCTGCAGCTCCTTTGTCATCCAAACAGTGGATGAATTAGACTTAGCTTAGAAAGAAATCCCATTTTTAAGTGCAAAATAAATAAATAAATAAATAAATAAATGTGAAGGCTTGAGTATGTGCAAATTTGCATGTGAGAGCATTTGAGCATGTTCCTACATACTTCCCAATAGTAATTTTCTGAAAAAAGTTTCATTAATATTCTGAAAACAGTCTTCTTCAAGCTCACTGAAAGTCAAAACCAAGAACTATTCTGGAGAAAGAAATGGGAAAATTCCTTGAAAAAAATTGAATCTGTGGACAACATGTAACTTTTTGGCCTCCAGACAGAAAATTTAATTGATTAAAAAAAATTCCAGTAAACATATTAAGACTTGTCATCTGGACTTTGCTGAAGAAAATCTATCTACTCCAACAGGAGGAAAAAGAATATAAAAACCCCCCAGTTTAGTAGAAAGGAAAATTTTCACCAGAATGCTGGTGCAACAAACCCCCTGACAAGTCTGCCAAAAAGACCATAGTGCAGGTTTCTATGAAACACAGATGAGTTGCATATACAGAGACTTTCAGCTTTAAGTGGTTTAGGGAGACATTTTCAAAAAGCACATGTGGAGTTCAGTGTTGGTGATCTCCAGAAAGTCTTTGCAATTTCTGCCATGAAATTCTTGTGCACTTGAAAAAGTATCCCTTTTAATATTTTATAGGGCTGTGGTTTAACCTTTAGAATATGAATAGAGCCCCCATCTGTGTAGGCTTACTTGTTACCCAGTAGTGCAGGTCAGTACCCATCAGATCAATACGACCCCAGGAGAAGACGGAAGTGGAAAAGGGCCATTGAGCAGGGAGCATTTACACCAATGAATCACAATTACAGGAACACCTGTGCTAACTGTGTCCTGGTCCACTGGGAAAACCTGCACAATGCTCAGTAGCCCTCAGACTTTCTCATTTATTTTCACTGGTGGGTTGGCCTGAAGTTGTATATTGTGTTACAGTGTAAAATTCAGAGGGACACTGGTCAAGACCTCTTAGGATGACTAAGGTTTCATAGGGCTGTTTGCTGCTTCTCCTGTATATGCATTTTAGCATTATCTTCAAGATACTGCTGGAGGTTTTTCATTCATATATCTTGGTTTGGAACAGCAAAGCACACATTCGAGGAACACAGTTTCAAAAAAGTTACATCTAAAGTCATGCTCATATTGAAAGTGATGTATGTTAATGAACTGTTTATAAGCCGTGGCTATTTATCTTATAACAGAGAAAAAGAGAAAACAGGAAAAATAATCATACAATACTTGAAAACATCTCCCTTGCACATTGCTACAATATTATCTGTTATTATAGGTGTGGAACAGCTTTATTATTACTGTGTCATTACAGTAAATTATCTACCTGAAGTGTAAGGAAAGGCAGCAGTATAATGAGAAACTGCCACTATGTGAGAGTTTGGACTGGCAGGAAACACAAGCATTACTGCCCTTAAAATCTCTCTCTGAAGCAAGAATATATTAATACATCTCAAGTTTCTTCACTTCTGTGCTATTACAATACTGTTCAACACATGTTTTGCCATATATGCCAGAAAACTAATAAATGTATCACTGAAAAATGGACATTCAAAATCACATAGAAAGCTTCCAAACACTTCCTGTGAAATTTAGCAGATAGTAATTTTGTATTTTACATATATTTCACACTGAGAAAGCATCAGAGTAGACTATGCTACACGACTGAGAGGAAAGTGTCCATCCAGCAAGCCTCATTCTTCTGGCTTCAGGAGTCATGCTTTTAACATCACACTGAGACACAGCTAGTTGGAGATTGGGACAGAGGAAGATCTGGATATGTTCTCTTTTTCTATCTCAACATTTTGTCTAGGCAAAATCTAAGGCTTTGAACATATGTTCAGGATTTCTGTCTGGACGCCCTCCAGCCCTGGTGAAAGAACACAGCTGCTTTACCTCTGACTAGGCTTTGACACATCTGAAAATCCCCTGTAGTAGGATTGGTGAAGAATATATCCAGTGAGCTGGTACACTGAAGACATGTCACAACACTTAGGTTGTGCTATGTAGATGACATGGAAAAGTGAAATATCCCACATGCAAGGTCATCTGTGAATTATCACCATGCTAGGGACATTGCACCACCCAGGCACTACTTGGCACATTTGTGTGTATTTGTTAGTACAAATATAGTAGGTAAGGAATACTGAATATCACAAAACTCCTACATCTTAAAGCCAGAAAAAAGGCAAGAAGTGGGACTGAAGATTATATGAAGGAAGGAAAAGAATGAAACATCTAGAGAAAATCTTCCTTTTCTGTAAAGAGTATACATGACAAAGTGCTTTAGGGGGAAGAGAGTTAGCTACGCACTAAGCTATTGAATTTATCACTCTGCAGAGCAGAATGAAGATATCCATTCTCCCTTGCCACACATGAGTACTTCTTAAGGATTCGAATTCAAATCTGATTGCAACTAGGAAACTATTCAGCTGAGTTAGCCTTTCCCTCATTTCTCATAAAATGAGAAGGTATTTATTTTGTTTTTAAAAAAGGAGCAAAAAGTCACCAGAGTTCTGTTTATTTCTGGATCTTTCTCTGTTCTCTGACTCCTCCTACAGCTACTACTCTTTTCACAGTGTTTGGTTTTTCTCGGATCTCTCAGGTACCCATTGCTATCACCCTCAAATCTCCCCAAACAGACCACATTTAAACATTTAAAAAAATTCCTGCTCAAATCTCCTCAGATTTCTCTAGGCAAAATACCACATGTTGGTTGTTGGTATTGAACAAAGAAACTAAATGGAAGGGAAGGCCCCAAATAGAGCGTACATGTGACAAAAGCATTGACACTGCTTTTTCAGTCATTGTTCTGGCATGAGAACCAGCATAGGACAAATTGAAAAAGGACACTCAAATTTGTATTCTTATTATGATCAATTTCCAGCTCTGCAGGAAAATTACAGAGGGAATGTCTAATCTGAGATATTAGTAAGTTTTAAAACCAATTTTCCATTAGCAATATTTACATTGTCAATATTTTATATAAGTCCAGTGTGCCTTAAAAATCCTTTGATGCATTTTTGCTATTCTGATTTTGGGTCCTGCTTGATTGGAAACCACTAAGCATGCTTAACTGTGCCACTTATTTTTCCTTCTGATTAAAATGCAGGCTGGCACAAGCAGAGACTGATGGCCTCTGAGTTTATAGATTGACCAGGGCACCTGCCATGCAAGCATCTTTGTGCTGCCCCATCACTGAATTTCATTCTGACCTTGAAGCATCACACTTGATAAAGCTGAAAGTTAGTTTCTATTTCTATTTCCAGCCCTGTTTTTTAGTATCCCTTAACAGACTGTCAATTGTACTCTGACACAATGGTGCCTGCTTCTTCTAGGTTGTAGCTCTAAGAGCTAGTAAACTTGATGTTTTCAGCTTGAAAGTTTTGCAGTTTTGTATGATTATGACTTAAAGTATTTTAAAATTAATCATAGTAATAAGACCAGGAAGACATCTACTGATGACAGCTTGAATCTCCAGCCATTTTTCTGGATATCTAAGATTGTACCTGGTCATTTTGGTACCAGAGAAGGCTTTTTGGTTAAAAGTCTGTTCAACCTAGTTCATAGCACTAGTCAGAAGCGAAGCTTCCACAGGAAACAAGAACATTTTCTGAAATTCCTCTTGCAGGAGGAATTAACTGTAGATACACGTCACAATGAATGTAAGGTTTACTTATTATAAATCTTCAAAACCCTGCTTCAATGTAAGGAAAATTAATTAAAAAATCAGAAAAAAATAACATATTTGTGTTTGCTATGTTTTAAATAATTGCCCTTTTTTGTCCATAATCAAAAAATCAAGTACTCCAGAAATTAATGTATCCATAATTGTGAAAAAGATAATCACATTTTACAACAGCAAGGATTGGGTAGAAGTGAATTGCTAAAGATTATCCTGAAATAGATACAGCTCTGAGAACAAAAACATGTGCATAGAGCTCTGTCTCAGATGATAAAGACCTTACTTTCTGAATAACATATGAAAACCTTTCCAATGCACAAATAGAATAAACTTAATGTAATTACCAGAATTACAGCCCTGATTTTCTTTTTTTTGGCCTATGAAATGTATGCAAAAACAAGTATTTCACTGTCCAATGACCATGATGTTGCATCAACTCAACAACAGCTCCCTAGAAGGGTTTATGCATAAAGCAGAGCAATAACTGCAGCTACAAAGCATGCCAAACATCTGAAGACAAGCCATGAAAAGCAAGGAAATTCTGATTTCTAGTTGAGGCCCGTGACATTTACCGGCTATACAAGAATACATGGGATGTTATACAGCATTGCGCATCATTATTGTGGAAGTCATTGTTTCCCTCATTAGTGCTCTAGATCTGTACATTACTTTCATTCCAGGTCAATGACCTCCATGCTGACAGTCCATCCTTAACTCACCCTTTTGTGCCTAGGTATTGTAGCAAATTTGCTACAGTACGTGACATCTCACACTTGAATTTTCTGCAATATTTGAAGACATGTATCCCATTCAAATGCACTACTTATCAACTCAGAGGTCTTCAGAAACCATTAAGAAGATATGGGACACATATCTAAAGGAAAATTAGGTATAATTTCATTTATAAGTGTTGTATTTTATTATAATATTTAAGCTGTAGTTCTCTGTAGAGCTTTTAATTTTATGTGATAGAATGATGTGCAAATCATGCAGCACAGTTACAATATTCCTGAAATGTTTTTAAAGTTTAATAATGGTTTCCAAATGAATAAAGATATTTACTCTCTAGGAAGACGCAAAACATTAAACATTTCTGTGCCCATTGTCCAGATTTCTATAAGTGTTAATTAAAAGCATAACTTAATAGGCTGCAAACATGTTAGCCTTTCATTTTTAACACAATCGAAGATAAATGACAAAAATTTAGCATTGATTCTGGACTCCTGAAAAACTGTGATTGACACAGTATCATCCTGTAATGAAGCAGTTAATATGCAGGCATTGACATGGCAGAGCTATTATGATAGATTATATCAATTCATAATTTGGCTTCATAAATATGTAGAATTTATTGACACAATATCTTACAATGGCACTTCCTTTTCTACAATGCTAATGCACAGGACTGGCCTTTGCAGTGAGAACTTTAAAGTATAACCTGAGAGCGTGTGACACATGGAGAGGAGATAACGTTCATGTTGCAATAACTCACTTCGTATTTTAATATCAGAAAACTAGTGTTAAAACCAGGGAAAGGAATCAGTTGCGGTTTTCACACCTGAAAGTCACTTTAATAGGTTCACTGTCCATATTCGTTGTTTTGCTGTTCAGGAAATTGCTCAGAATTTGTCGGACATTGGGAAATTGTTTGATTAAACTAGAAAAAAAAATGCAAACCCCATTTTGATTTTATGGTTAGATAAAGAAAGAAGATAACTGATCAACTGCAGCATATTCCTTTGTGTTTTTTGAAGAGACCTTGTGTGGACTTGTTCTATGAAATTAGATTTTGAAGTTTTGTTCGAAATGTGCAAAGAAACTTTCCTAATAACTTAATGCCGCTGATGTTAGAGCCCAGGGAAACAACAGCAAAGCAACAGAACCATACAAATGCAGCTAGTGAAACCAGCTTTTTCCCAGCTTAAAGAGCACCCTGTCTCTAATACCGCTGTGTAAACTAGCAAGAATTTGGATCAAAACATAGAATTCTGACAGATCCAGAATATGCTGATGAATATGCAAAGGATTTGTGTATATTTGTCCCAGTGTTCTTGGGTGCTGTCAGGATATTCATATTGGGTGTCCAGAAACATTTCTAACATTTTAGTTCTGTGTCTTAGTTTTGGTTTCCACTCTTCTTGCCCTTGACTAATAATGAGGAGGATGTTTGGTGGATATAAATGAGTCACTTGGCTGATCTCAAATCTCAAAAGACAGAAGACAGTCGGCCGATTCACCCCAGCTGAGGGTATGCATATTTAAATTTTACTTTCACAATTAGCTTCTGTTTAAATTGTGAAAAATGTACTCTTTAAAGTAATCTAAACCACTGCTATGAATACAGGATAAAGAGAGGCTGCAATGATATATATCCTTTAAAAACCTTAAAACACATTGTGTGGGCTGAGTTCTTTATATTGACTTCTGGTGCTAAGAGAATTTTATAATGGAATTATAAAACCCTCAAAAAAGGGGTTTATAAATGAAACTCTAATATACCTTTATCTGTCATGGCACGGCTGGGGGCTACTATAATAATCCTTTAGCTTTCATGTGGCCATCTGGAGGCCTATTAAAATTAGTATCTAAAACAGACTCCCAAGTGTGTTGAGTTTGCCAGTTCCCACTAAGTCACTGAAATCAGGGAGTTATCCCTGCTATAGGGTGAACTGTCTGCTACAGAGAGAAGACAGCTTGAACTCTAACCTTTTACACTGTGAATATGTTGTGTACAGGTTGATTTTGATACATATACTTTAATTGTGAAAAACCCCTTGCCCTAGGACTTTACTGCACCTCTGGGGTTGTATGACAAGATGGAAGAGAGTAGGCAAAGTGAGAATCAAAATACTGCAAATTTAATGAAGTATTCTGTTTTAGCTGAGAAATACTCTATTCTGATTTTTTTGGAGAGCAACAATGAAATATTGAAATTTTTTTAATTAACCTATTTTCCTTACTCAAATATAAACACAGAGATTATATATAACATTTGTTTAGTGTTGTGAGTTTTTACCCAAAGTGCAATGGAAATAAATATTTGAATATGCAAATTATTTTAACTGTAATTTGAGCTCTTTTGTCTTTTATTCAGTTAAGATTAGGTTCATGTGAATTTACTCAGCAAAACATTTTGATTCAGAGGAAAATGGGCATCATTTATCCAAAATAAAGCCATTTCCATATACTCATTACTGATCTTATTCAGTGATGTTACTACAGCCCATTATACCTGATACATTTTAAAAAAATAGAAATTAAGTTGCTGTCTAAAACCACACTAGAACTCAGATCTAGGACCAAATAAGATGCATTAATTGCTTTACTGCTTCACTGCAAAGCCACTCTTAAACATAATTCCTTAATGAAGTCCGTTAATTTGTTCATGGCAGTACACAAGCTGTTCAAAATGACACAGAATTGCACTCTGTTTTCTAACCCCTGCAGTTTCTTCTGTTAGTCACTCTGCCTTGTGTTGTTATCCCATGGATAGTAATTATTTTATAGTGGCTGTAATTAGGAGAGAATTAGGCTTGGTAAACAAAACCTGCCTTCTCCTGTTAATAGCTAAGGATAATAAATTTGGCTCTGACATTCACTATATTTGGACAAGGCTTGGCCTTCTTCCAGTTTTCTCAATAAGAACTTTATTATATAATTATGCCTTGGAGGAGCTCATATTACAAGGTAATTTTTTTTTTTGTTAAGACACATATTGCATGGCTTCCAGCCAGTAAATGATATACTGTAATATATGCCTTCAATAAATGTTTTAAACAAAATCTCTCTAAGCAATGTTCTGCTAGAGCTGCACATTGCAATTCAGAAGCTATATTTACAGGAGTTTTTCATAATGCAAATTATTTTCTTTTTCTCCCATAGTCCAACATAAAAGTGTTTACAAAGGCGCTTAGGATTATTTTTATTAGCAAATGACACGGTTAGATCTTTAACTTATACTTCAGTAGCTTAAAAAAATCATACTTTTTATTCTGTGAGTAAAGTTATACTTTTGATTACATCCAGAGAAGTGCAGTAAGTATCTTATTTTCTATTTTCAGCTTGAATTAAAAAACAACCCTTTTTTTCCATTTCTCAACCCACACATTAATGCATCATCTCCCACCCTTTCCTTTATTTTTTGCCTTTTATACAAAATACAATTTAAGTCAACACACAATAGCACAAAATGCTTTTCAAAGGGAGTCAGTCATAAGCTAAACAGAAAAGGAGGGGCTTAAGGGAAAATACATGAAGTAGCGAGTGGCTCAAAAGAGCGAAAGTGTTTCAGTGACAAGGAGGAGCAGAGATAGGATCAAGGCTGGGAAAGGGAGCAAGCAATTAAATTCTGAAAAAAATACAGTAATAAAAATCAAACAAGTACACTAATTTGAAATATTTCTCCTGCTGCTGACTTATCACTTCTCAGAAGATATAGGTAAATAATTTATCATAATTGCATTCACCATTTTTTGTAAAAACTGTGTAGGTAAGCACAATTGGGTTTCCATAGTTAAAAACAAAAACCAAGTCCAAATAGATTAAAAACTAGGTAAACAAAAGAAGAATCCAAAAGCCATGTTTCCAGGCTGTATTTTCTGGTCACTAAATAGTATCCAGTACCTTTTCAGTTTTTATGTACACTATTTAATGCTACAGGTTAAAGAGTGGGAATTCTTCAAAACCAATGTGGTTCAGAAAAGAATCACTGACCATCAAATGGTTTTGGTGTAAAAACAGCATATTTTTTATATTTTTAGTTCACTCATTTGAAAGCTCAATCTATTTACTGGTGACACAAATCAGATCAGTATTGATAACTCAGTATACAATCCCCAGGGTAAGAGAAGTAAAAAAGATCAGGAGAAGGGAACTGGGATATGTGTCAAGACAATGATGCCAAAGTGCTCTTGCATAGAATATGAATGATATATTAGCTTTAAAAACACTATGCTTACATAGGCATATATATTATGCTTACAGAAAATAAGATTCATTGTGATGTAAAAAGAGTCAACTATTAAAAAGAAATCACACTGCTTCGGACATATGCTTCAAATTTAAGGCATAACTTGGCACTAAAAAAAATTAAAAATCTTGAGAAAAATTCATCTGCACTAGCAGCACACAGTGGATTAATTGGCCCTTGGTAAGAAATCTGAAAAGCACATGGGCAGGGACCAAGTACATCAACAGTCATTCCAAACAGAAAAAGATTATTAGATCAGCCAGGCCAGGCTTATTCCCATTTGTTAATGTAATACCATCCAAGACAGTATTTTCTTCTGTGTTCTCTCAAATACATATTTTTAATTATTCATACTAAAGAACTAACTCTCCTTTCCTTGGGAAACAATTGCCTAAGCATTCCTTATTGTTTCAATCATACCCTGGAGGATATACATTCTACATTCCTCCAGAAAGTGTCCTATTATTTTACTGTTGTCTGTTAACTCTTCAAAACTTTTAAATTATCTTTGTTCTTCTCATCTGACTTCCTGGAACTCTCTTAGAAGGGGGTCCACAGAGTTGCCATGGCCCTTGAGACAACAGGGTTCAAAGAAGTACCTCTTCTACAGATTCACATGGAAATGTCAGGGAAGGAGGGTGACACTACATTTTTTCATCAGGAGAGCACAGACCAGTAGTGATTTTATAGTGTGAGCCTGTGTATAAAGGTGCTGTTGACAAAAAGGACTCATCTCCAGCTCTCTCCAAGAGTTGGATTCTATAATTTTGTGAAGATCAAGTGGCAAAGAACTTCTATTGTTGCCTTTCCTCCCTCTATTTTCTCCTCTTCCTTTCCTCTTCTTTCCTTTCTCAAAAGGATTGCAGAAGAAGGGAATTAAAATAAACCAGAAAGGGCATGAAAGATATTCAGGGTACATCTTTCCTGTTTCCAAGATGCAGGAGGAGATGCAAGACCACAAGCAACTGGTTTATGTATAATAGCATTGATTAAGAATTTCTTTTGCCATCTTCTCTTAAGCTAACATGATCTCAGTGTCTGGAAGGTTTTATATGGTTCATAATTTTAAAATATCGCTTTAGAAGGAGGAGAAGGTGGGACACAGACATAACTCTATCCCGTATTGAAAGCTCAGCTACCTGACAAACACTAAGAGCCCATAAATGTGCGTGTTGCCCTATGATGCACAAGGTGACCAGGCTCAGACGTTGATAGATGACTGGTAGAAGCACATTCTAACATCAAAGAATCTCCTCTTGAAGTCTCTAGGTTTTGTCTTGATTACCCTCCAAACTTTTTGTAAATGTGGGCAAAGATTAGGTGACAGAATAGCCAGACTCTTCATTAAAAGAAAAAAAAAAAATCATGTTTTAATAAAGAAAAAAATAAAAACCTCTATAAATAGAAAGGGTAAAAATATAGTTTATGAACAATGTATATAAGCTATAAAGAAGTATACAGGCTACTGTATTCTCTCTCCTTCCCATTATGCTGTCTCCATACTTCTGCAGTTGTAGTAAAAGGTAGAATGCAGTTTAAATAATCATGGTGCAACTTCCAATACAAACAACTTACTGGAATCCTATTTTAGGATACTTATTATTCTGGAAGAGAGTTGGGGAATTGGCCTGAACAGATACTCAAAAACTTTCTTTCAGAACTCCACACTGCGCTTTAAGTTGAAGAGCTCTGAGTTTACTCTAAATTTTGGATAGAACTAAATTATACCCTGATCAGAGCCAGGGTGTAAAAGAAATGTGAAATTTTTTGCACACCTATCGTATTCGTAACTGAGAGCATTTCTGACAGAACCAAGGATTAAGCATACCTTGTTTTAAACAGGTTTTGGAGTTTTACTTTTATAAAGGTTGAGGAAAGCAAGCTCAGAGAAGGGCATAGTGAGCAGCAGGGAAGCAAACCCCTTTATCATTATTCTAAAATGAGATAAAGTGAAGCAATGGTCATGAAGAATATTAGACATTAAAGAGCATCCCTGTGTGCAAATCATAACTGTAAGCTCTGTTTTAGATAATAGCTTACATAGGGAGATGGCTCTTTATAATGAAAAAAACACTATAAAAGGTGATTGAGAGACCTGATGGTATCCTTATGAGAAATATAAGGGAATAAAGACAAAATGTTTCATTTGAGAAGCATATTTATAATATGTGCCCTGGTTCTTTCTTCGTTATTGGTAAGCTATCCTATGAACAGAAAAACAGGTGAAGTCCACAGCATATAGTCAGCTTTGGCTACGTGAGCTTTCTAGAAACTGTGAAAGCTCCATGCAGTGGTAAGGAAAGGTCTAAATAATATTGACTCTAATTCTCTGACTTATCACAAAAGGCTTTTGGACAACTAGCTTGGTAATACATCCTTGGCCGGATGTCTGATGAAGATGGTCATTTATAAATGTGCAAAATCTCTGCAGCTCTGCACTGGTCAGGTCACATTGGAAATAATTGCTTTTGCTTCTGCTCCTGACCCATCTGTCTGTAAACACATCAGACTGACAGCTTGCTTTACTCGCAGTGCCCAGTAGGCACAGGGACAGCACCATGCTCTAACAAAGGCCTAAGTCACAGACTAGCTTTTGGCAAGTCTCTGTGATACCAAACCAGAGCATTGGTCTGGATGGTGATGATCCATAACTTGGAGGCGTAAGAAATGTGAGGGAATGTGATTCTTCTCATACAAGGTAAGATTAGTGTGTTGAAACTACAAATGGAGTAAACAACTGATTTGTTTAAGGCTGGTCAGTGTCTTTATCAATATCATCAACTGTGTGAATTACTACTACAACCACCTAACAGAGACTCTCCTTTAGATAAACAGAAGATGACAGTGGCTTTGGAAACAAAGGATAAAGAGAAGCTGAGCTGTCTATACAGTCCAACACTTAGACTGGTATCTCACACCCAGTCAAGGTGCTTTGGTAAAATAGTGGAATATGGGCCAGAGTAGAAATATTTGCTTTGCAGAAATAACAATACTCTGGTCCCTTTCACCTTGAAAAACATTTCTATTCATTTGACTGCTGCAACATTTCACAATTCCCTGGGAAAATAAATTATTTGGGGGTGTAGCAACTCTGGCAGAAGCATGAAAACATCAGCACTTTATTTTCAAGCTTCCTCATGATGTCAATACCCACAACAATGAATTTGTATTCAGATTTCACGGCTACTTGGAAGAAAAACAGAAGTAACAGAAAAGCAAAGATTGCAAAGACTAAGGAAAAGTGATGATCCCCAAGGATAATTCAAGAAGAAAATTGGTTTGTGTGAATGCCAGTTTCTGTCCACTTCCCAGACTGACAGTGAAGGGGAAGATTTTGCTTAGTCATTTCTGTCCCTTTGCAAAGGTGAGCAAGGTGTTGTTAACAACTAAAACTTCCCTAAGTCTAACTTCAAGAAAACAAGAAAGAACAAGAAAGGAGTTAAAAATAAACCAACAGAAGAATACGAGAAAATGAAACAAGTGTTTTTAGGGTTCTTTTCCCCTGAGTGTCAGTTCATTACCAATCTTATACTATAACTTCAAGGGTCATTTCTCTGCAGTTACTAAAATACCAAAACAAGGGAAAAGCTGCATGTAAGTAGAAGCAAAACCAAAACCCTTAGATCATTATGCTCTAAAAATAATTTTTGCATAAAAGAGGCCTTGTAAAAGAGTCCCCCTAACTCATACTCTTTTAACTGCATTCCCCTGCTAATGAAAGAGATAATACATTAAATGGAGGAAGGACTCATTGGAAAGACACTGGAAAACAAGATTAGATAAAATATTTGATTTAAAAAACTTTTAGTGTTTTTTAGAGGGGAAAAAATGGTGGGACAGTGGTTGATATCTCTTCCTATGCCATTTCAACATATGCAAGTGCAGCTTGAATATGAACTTTGCCTCACTAAATTTGACTGCCTACATATTTTCAATAACATTGTACACATGATTGAAGGCCGTTTGTAGGACTCAAACGTGGAAATCCTTTGCATTTCAGATTGCTGCAAGGATTAACAGATAAGATCCCTGTCTGGTAGCTGTGCAACTCACCAGACGAATTCAAATGATGCACAGATATTGCTACTCTCACATCAAAACAGTAGTTACACAGTTTGTGCACAATATGCTCACAAATATCAAGTAAGAAATTGGCTTTGCAAAACAGCCATACTCAAAGTCCAACCACTACTACCCAAATATTTCAGAGGTAACACAAGATCAGACCAATAAATGAATTCTTGGACAAGTTAAATTTTGTAAGCAGTAATTTGCCCAAAAACAGTGCATAGAATAGAAATTGGCAGGTAGTTTTAATGGTAGCAGAAAGAACTTCGATTATTTAGGGGTATATCTATTTCATATTCATTCTAAATAGGAGGTGAAATTATAAAAGTATTTTAAAAAATACACCAGTGAACTAGCATATCAGTGCAGCTCCTCATAACATAACTTTGGTGTTAAGCTGATCTGATCGTTTACACTCCTTCATGAAAGCCAATCTTTGGTACAGAGATCTCTTAAACTCAGAGTGCAAAGAAACATTCCCTAGACATAAATACATGACTAGTGAATTCCATAGAGCCATATGTACCAAACTGTTTCATTTCACAACCGAGGTGAGGCTGTGCTCCAAACCAGGGACCTGCCTAAACCCTTTTCTCCTGACCTTGAGCAGCAGCTCTTATGGAAAAATCTGTTTAAACAGAGAGAGACGATTTAATTTTATATTTTGGGAAGACATAGTCAGATACAAGACTTCCTGGCTACTTTAATCCTTGTCAGAGAACAAAGAGCAAGATAAAATGGAACTTAGAGCTTGAGCCAAAATCCTTTGAAATCAATTAGATTCTTTTCATTGATTTCAATGAGTTGTGGATCAGACCACCTCTTCCTCAAGGCAGCAATAAGACACTTCCTAGAGAAGGCAGGGGTCCTCAGTTTCACCATTCATCCATTTTGATCTTTCACTGTTTAATGAATCTCTTCATCCTGCTCTTATTCTCAGCTCTCAGCCAGGCAGGCATTAGCAGTGCATTCACTAGGCAGTAGATGATCACCAGTATCCATCTTTCAAAAGAGACGTACAACTGAGGCCACTCAGGGCCATTAAAGATCCCATGGTATTTTTGCAAGAGCAGAAATAACAATGCCAGCATCTTGGCCAAATTCCAGCCTCTTTAATTACATTCTGTCTGTCTATATTCCCTCCTTAGTTTCAGCTGGAAAAATTAGCCACCATTTTCCACTATCTTATTAATCTTTTAATGTAGAATTAATTATAACAGAAAGACTATGAGTGTAAAATATTGGCACTTACGGCTATAATGAGAATATCATTGCTGTCCATAAAAACCAGAAAATGCAACTCTCTTTTCACAGAAAAAGTGTACATGACTAGGACAGCAAAAATAATCATATAACCATTTTCCATTTTTAAAAGAGAAAAGCCAAAATATGCCTAAAGTGGGGAAAAAAACCAACCAAAACCAACCTAAAAAAAAATAAAAAAAAAAATACATAGCACAGCTTGGACAACTCCACATTACTATTCAACATCAGGAACCACTCACAATCCTTGAACAGCAGGATTATATATGTGCCTTTTGAAGCTGGAAAGAGTGTGATAAGATATCCAGCTATCTTGAGGTGCTCTAGACTAGAAGAACATGCATTATTTTCCAGCATCCTTACTTAAAAACAAAGTAGCAAACAAACTTTAATCCAGGAAATTGATTATGTGTAAAAAAGATGATAATTCTGCTCCTTGAGGACACTAAAAACCTAGACAACATCTTCACATTTTCATCTGGAGAGAGAAAGAGACCTTAAATGCTTTTCTTACCACAGTATGGATGTAATGTATCATAGAGAAGACAGTGGCCCAAAAAGATCTCAGGAGGTACAAAATTTTAAGTAATAATTTGGGATAAAGATGCAGGATAACAACATCTCTGCGGAATACAGCGAAAAAGGGCTCAACCATGAAAGCTTACGACTCACTCACTCTTCTAGCAGATGTGGTTGTGATTAAAAGGTTGTTGTTGGCAACAAGTAAAATGAAGAGCACTCTAGGGGCCCAGAGAGATAGTCCATTAACTTCATCAGCCCTAGATTTAGTTCCCATCTCAGTACAGTCTTAGGAAACAGTGAAACTGCATTTACCCATCCTAATTATGGGATTCACTGAAAATGCAGGGCAATAGGTAGAGAATTCATAGCTAGAAATAAGGTCATGGGAGTATCTTTCTGTAGAAATAATTTGGTCATTTGCAGATCACATTAGGTCAAGTCACTTGCGGTACTGCAATCAAAGCTATGGACTGGAGAGCTTCAGAGCGATGATAAATGACAGGAGTTTTTTTCAAGAGTCAAGAGATCTGAGAGAGAAAACTAAGGGGAATCTTGCAATAAGTTCGACTGACCAAAAAGCTGCTGTTGTTTTCTGTTGAACTCAGGGCAATCTTCATGTTATCTGGGCTCCATTTTGCCTCTTCAGCAGAATTGACAAAGTCTCTCATTTGCTAAGACATTTAACAATGAAAAGCTGATATTTGGGAATTCCTAGGAAGACACAATTCATCAGTGTCAGGAAATAGCCTAGATAACTTCAGAAACTTTTTCCTTCAGTCTTCATGATTATTTGTGAGAAAAAGCACTTTAAAAACTAAGGTATTGTTATATATTATTGGTATTATTTTCTCTCGGAGGCAGCAGTACTGTCTTGATAGCAAAGTTCTGCTGTTCAAATCACCTGTGATGTTCCACCATGCTGGATTTCATCGTATCTGCAGTGGTTTTTACCTGGCATTGAGGGGTAGACTGTGCAACTGAGCCTCTGTCCTATTTCTGACATCTTCCTGCTATATGAGCTGTACTCATTACACAACACATACATGATGTTTCTCAATGAGCCAGCTCTAACACAGAGATGCACATTTCTCTTGAATCCCTGCCATACGTGACTATATTTGTTGAAAATTAATGCTCAAATGATAGCTGATGTTTCAGTAGCTACAGAAAATATTAGAATACTCTCTTTTCTCCTGAGACTTTGCAAAGCAGACTGCAACTTCCACACAGATTTGCAACAAAAGTTGGAAGCCTAATATGTTCAATTCAGAACTTTTTTCAGTAAGAGATAACTTTCCACAGCCACCAATGCTGTTTACAGAACATGCAGAAAATAATTTTTAAAAATACAGGAGAAAAAAATCTTCATTGATATAATGTAATAAAAATCTTAAAGATCCAGAATATATTTATTAAAAAAAAAAAAAAAAAAAAATTGGTACATTTTTCAGACCTGCCCAAGCTCTCAGGGTTTGCAAACACAGCTAACTCTGTCAACACTCTTCCGAGGAAAATATATTTTGAAGTGTTTAATCTCTCCCTCAACCCATTTAAGTGCTTTTACTTGCTGTTTGTGCCAGATGGACAGAAGGAAAACCTGAAAGTGTGTTCAGACACTCCAGTAAAACTTTTTATTACATAAGTCACTGTTAAATGTATGATTTTAAAAATAGATAAATACATTGTTAATCATATCTTTTACAGATATCTCAATATTGTAATAAGGAAAGATCAAATAATTTTCAGACAATTGCATGTCCTTTGTCTACAGATATTACTAAGCACAGGGAAACACCTGGTGCCCTCTTGTTCCCTGATACTGTTTTGATTCAGCAACTAATTACCCTTGATAATTTGCATTGGGCATGAAGTACTATTTGAATTTTAACATATTAAAAAAGTGTTCTCTGCAACAGATGCCTCCAAATGCAGTATGTCCTGTCCCCCAGATTCAAATTAAAGACCTTACAACAGTTACCCACCCATTGCTTACCCAGAAATCTCTACCTATCAAATCTAGCTAGTAAGTAATAGACAGAGAAAATAAATCTAGCAGCCTAATCTAATTTATCAATGTACATAATTATGAATAATTGAATGAAGCTAAAAGATGAAAACTCCATGTGAATGACAGAACGCAGATCAATTCCCAAGCAAAGCAGTGCACACCCAATGGTTTACCACAAATTAAATTTGAGTGAAAAAAAACCCTAAAAATATTACCCTTCTGGAAAGAAATAGAAGTGATGATCTAGCATATCCTATGAGTCCATGATTAATTGCCAAAAAACCCTTTACATATTAATAACTTTCTGGTTTTGATTCTCTTGAAATGTACTTTGCTTTTGAGAACATAGATGCTTTCAATTATGTAATAAAAAAAATAATTTTTAAAAAATTGTCCTCACCAAGAAAAGTATATCTCATAATTAAAAAGCTAGATGTAGCCTCATTTCTAGTTTGGGGGTCAGTGTGGATGACACAATGGCCATTTCTGGCTGGACTATCTACAAATACGTAATTGGAGTGTAAATTATTTTCACTATATAAATAGCTCCTGATGATATCACAATTTGTAAATAGTGCAGTTTGTTTTCCCAGAAGCAGCTTTGTGCTAGCTGACAGCTCTGAAAAGTTTCTGCACTTGATTATGCCTTTTTCCTCTTTATAGCTCAATAGGAAACCAGATGTCATGTGCCCAGTATGAATTGGGTCTGCTTTTCCAAGTCAGTTACATCCATGACACATTAGTACCTTTTACATCCTAGGGTGGGAAAGCAAGTTGCTTGCACAGAGACATATTATTTTTAAGTCTTTATTTTTATGTAACTGCAACAGTATATTTCACAGCTGGCTGATGAAACACACTAGAATGATTTGGAATTTCTCAGTGCTCCTTAACAGGCAATTAAACTGAAAACAGAAATGACCGTATGTGGTCAGGTGCATTTCTTCTACTGTATTACTCACACTGTTGCCAGCAGAATATTTAAAGCATACATTGGAGCAGCTGTGCTAATGGTTTTCCAAACTTCGCTACTCAAACTTGCCCTAGAGAAGCCTTAAAAATGCATTTGTTTACTAAGATTTTTCCATAAACCTTTCCAATATCATGGCATCATTTTAATTTGCTTCGTGATTATAATAACAGTATGCTGTATAGTTTATATCTGAAGACCTTTAAATACACAGAGAAAGTATTCCAGAAACCTTATATCCTTCTCAAATAGTAAAATAGTATTAAGAAATTGCTTTGAAGGAGAATATACTCTTTTTCTTCCTATAGAAGTGGAAGTTAAATGCATCACAGGAAAGGCTAGAAAATCCTGTTCTGAGATACTCCAGAAGCTGGCACAACATATGGCGAGATGAAATGGGATGAGTCTCTGGGGTAATGTGGTCCCTCAGAGAGAAATCCTCTTCTGTTACCTTGTAAAAATTGCCGTTCCTTGAAAGACTTAGAGATTGTTGTATCCACCTCCCTTCATCCTAGAGACAAAACTGTTACTACTTTCCTGTCTGTTTCTTAGGCAAGAATGCACAAGAACAAGAGCTTACCAAGAAGCCAAACAGAAGGGAGGGCTTTTTGCCATAAGAAGTATAAGATAATGCAAATCTATACACAGTACTGTTTTCAATTTAAACACTTTCTTCCTTGTGTCCATAGAGAAAGCAAGGGGAAGGAAAAAGTTACATAGCTTTTATGTACTAATGTGAATATTTTTAAAGTGAAGGTCAGTTATAGAAAAATATTACAGAAGTTATAAATACTTTCTATTGTATGTAGCAGTTTTTGGAGAAACATTTGTAGAGTCCAGCTATGTTAGGTGTTATCCAATTCTGTAAGAATTGTTGTAGGGAAGAAATGAAAGCGCATAAACTGACATAACCACACAAACAAGTGAGGCCATCTCTAGGAAAGAGTGATGGTCACAGAAACCTGCAGCATCCAGAGGAGAACCAATCATCCCAGGTGGAGGGAGAAAGCAGCAGTTTGAGACTCAAACTGTATATTAGGCAGCCCAAGGAGCTCCTCCCTCCACTCACATACGTGGCAAGGCTGGCAGGGCTACCAGAGCAGAGAAGAAATGTTCACAGATCTCAGCACAGAGAGCTATGGCTTAGCAAAGTAAAACACAACCGAAATGAGGATACAGACAGCTACGTGGTATCAGTTTGAAGCTTTGTTTCTAAATTTCTGCACTGAAACTGCCATTGTTGAGAAGTTGTATTAGATTTACTTATCTACGCATGAAAGTCTTGTAATGTTAATGAGAATTTCTGTTAGATAGGCGATAACAGACTTTTTCATTATTATTACAACATCAAAATGTTTTCCCATGTTTCACTATTAGAAAGCAATGTGTGTCTTGAATTCCAGGCCTTTGAAAAATTCTATGAGAAGTTCATATATTTAGATCAGCAGCAATGTGGAAGCTGTCAGCTAATCACATTTTGATCCTAACTGCAACACATTAATTGGAAACAAAATAAAAGTAGCCTGTTTGAGGAGAGGGTGAGGCACTGAGCTGATAGACATATCAAGTCTTTTTTTCACTGACATGTCATATGTTTCTTATTATTTAGATCCAGATTCTTTCTAGATTTTCTTTTAAGCTGCAATATCAAATAACATTTATCAAGGCATTTTAAAATCATGACAAGATAAAAGCCAATCTTTCTGTAATCAGTATGCAGAGAAGAGAAGCAGTAGTAAAGCAGTTGATGCGTGTTTGCTGACAAAATATTTAATCCAAACATTTAATTTCAATCTGCCACTGTTCTCAGTTGGTATAATTACTTTAAGCAAATATCATGTAGAAAGGAACAGAAAATAGTCTCAGCTACTGAAATGTAAATAATAAAATATAATCATAATCAAATGTTTAAAGTGATATAATTCCATTCTAGGATCATTTTGTGTAGACTATTTTAAATGTTTAAGTGATTTAAAATTATTTCTGACATAATGGCCTATGACGCTGCCTATACTGCAAAACAGCAGAAAAAATTTAATCCTCCCTCATGTTCATACACACCATTCTTCAAAGGTAATACAGGGAAATCACACTGCAGTCCATGGAAAACTATAGACTTCTGCTTTTTATGTCATTGAACATCAAAATCAACACAAATTTTGGGTAGTGATCATAAATTTTTGTGGGATTCAACCAAATTAATATGAACAATGTATAAGCTCTTTAAAGTTTACTTGAAACTTAATTAGCTCAGCACCTGGTGACAGAGTCACCAATTTTTTGTACAAAATTTTTGAGTAAATTTTCTATTTACTGGAAAATCAGGGATGTAAAATACCACTTCACCCAAAAGCCACTTTGATTTCTACAATAAATTAATCAATCCATCACAAATCTTGCGGCCCTACAAAGGGCTAAGAGTGTGAATAATGCAGATTTCATTGATGACTAATGCTTTTCTTGTGGTTTTCCACATTCTAGACTCTATTGCAATACTTGTGTATAGCACCAATGAGATTTTGGAGCCTTTTCTAGAAGTTATATAGCCTTGTAATACTTAAATACAACTGCAAGACAAATGTGTGCATTATTCAAAACAAACAAACAAATGAACAAAAGACTGTTCTTTAGTGCTATTCTCTAGTGAGTAAAATTTACTTACGTGCAGAGGATCGTCATAAAGGAAGAGCCGAACTCAAGTTTTGTTTAAACACTGACTTGCAGATTAATTGGGAAAATTACAATTACAGTAACTACAGAGTTTATAGATAGTTTTACATCTTGGAAAAAAAAATCTGTTTAATTGTATGTGTCCCAGCCATATCAAGAAAGTTATTACAAGGCTGAGAAGGGGCCAGGATAAAGAATAGAAGCAGCTTTGTTTGCTAATTAAGTGCAATATTGTTTTAGCAAAGTTCTGTGCTATATTATAAAGTTTGACCCCCAAAGTAACTTGCCTTGACGTTTTCCTCTTCAAAGATTTCCTCTAGAACAGAAACAGGTAAGAGTGATAATATGCAGTCTAAGTGACCATCGAATATCAGTTGCCTCCTGTCCTTCAGGCGCTCAGGCCAGCCCGCAGCACTTGCATGTCCTTGCGGACTGGGAACGGGGAGACCAGCTCAAAGCCTGCACGGCCAGCTCCCAGCCACGCTCCAGCCTCTCGGCTCACCTACACACATAGACCATTCGCACGTATAGGAGGTGAGAGAGAACACATTTCTACTCGCGGTGGTGAGAGGGAGGCATTTTTGCTTCTGTATATAGCAAAAGCACAAGTTCATTTCAAAGCAAAATGATGGATGTCCTTAATTTGTTACTTATGAAGTGTATGAGCAGATGAGATAACGCAAACTAGAGAGGTTATCCAGACTAAGCAGACATAACAAGGAAATCAGAAACAATCCAGAAAAAAAAAATTAAAAAAAAAAAAATGAAAAAAAATTGGGCATGTTTTAAAGTGAACTAAGCAGGATCCAAAGCCACTCAGAGTCATGTAATCTCTAATATAATTACACCAATATTTCTCTGAAGTGAAGTTACAATTTTGTTTACTTCTCAGGCAGACTCGCCTGTATTACAGGTCAAGCATGCGTGTCAAAACCGACCGGCTTTTCAGCAGTGATTGCTGTTACTTATCGGGTTTGTTTCCATGGCTAAACAGGTAGCGCTCCCCTCTCCTCCCCAGCCCCGGAGCCAAAGCAGAGCGGGGCGGGCGGCGAAGGCGCAGCTGACAATGGCAGCAGAGGCTTTATTTATTGCTCCCAGCGGGGGTGCGATGCCGCAGCTTTACAACCATCAACACCCTGGGGCTTTTTAGTTCCACATATAAGACAAGGAAGATGGGGGATGACAACTAACCTCAAGGGATTAGGTACCTGAATCCTATCCCAACTACTAGCAGACTCCAACTGTGTTTAAATGTTTTTTGAAGAATTTCTGATGTTCAGTGGTTGCTGATTACTTCCAGATTTTAGTTCTACACCAGTGGAGTTCTGCTACAAAGAGTTTAACAGTTGTTAAAAATTGCAACTGTACCAAAGAAATGTCTTTTTTAAAACCAGTTTCAAAAAAAATACAACACTGTTAAAAAAAACCGCAAAAACCAACCAACCAAGCAAAAAACCCAGACCAAAACCAAACCTACAGGCTCTTTCCAGATGCAGAGAAGTAGGGGGGAAGGGAGGAGAGGGGGTGGAAAAGATGACAGGGATCATTTTAGCTTTAAGGCCTTCTCAAATTTTCCTTTAAATGTTATAATGTTATTTTAATCTTCCAGAGGATAATTCATATAAATGTTCTTTAGACAACATTTCCTTTTCTGTTGAGTTTACACAATTTAAGCTTCAACCTGGGGCATGTCTGGGCCTTTCCTCCATTATTAAATGTCAGTGTAAGAGCATGTGTATACTTAGATATAGCTCTTATTTTAGTAAGTTAGATGCAATTAGATAGTAAAATACAATTTCAGTATTATAAAATGAAATAGAAAGGGTTTTCTAACAAACACAAAAAAACTCACATATTCTGCTTTCAGCTGCATACATCTTTCTATCAAATCAGAGGCCATTCAGTGAGTAGCTTGAAGGTAAATGTGGTGAATCTGAGCTACTGAGTCTAGAAAACTATCAGTAAGGTAGTTACTAGTAAGGTAGTCATTCGAGTTTTCTTCAGCTTCCTAGAGAATTAAAGGCACAATCATCATATTTATATCTAAATACTTCATTGTTTCATCAGCAAAGAAAGCATATTAAGAGGAAAACCTTAAAAGAAATAATATCATTTATATAACTATCTTTTGTATATTTCTCTACTGAATTTAAGACAAGTTATGAACACAACTCAGTGGAATACAGACTTCCTTTGTAAGGTTGGTATGTCTATTCCTTTCCATATATGTTCATAGTTTTAAATAGCAATCAAGGTTAAAACTGGCATTTTAATAATAGAATAATTATTATTTCCATCAACTTACTTTCTATGAAAGTATAATTTTTTTTTTTTTAATTCACCAAAGCTCCTTCCCACAAAAGAAAAGGGAAAGAAAAAAAAGGAGTATTTATAAAAGGAAAGAGTAGAGAGAGATGGAAGGTCTAATGGAAGATTTTCCAGTACTCTTAAGCAACTGTGAAAGTCTTTAAAATCTTCGTAGTAAGACAAAAGCATGCAAACTAAAATTTACTTCATCTTCAGAAACGCTCACCATGTTTAGATAGACACTGTTCACATAGCAAGAGTTCAATTCTGACATAAGCTTCTTTTAGTTTTGCAATGCAATACTGGAGCTTACATCTTTCTAGCAAGCTCCAGGACAGTATAAAACTAAATGATTTTGGGCAGGCCATAGCCCAAGCAGCAAAAGCCAGATACTACTGCATATTCACATGGTGCAAACCAGGCAACATGTCTGTTCCATGGCACTGGGATTTTGGGGAGTACAAATTCAACATGGGAATAGATTTCAAATCTTTTCAGATCCAAAATGGATCTGAAGCTGGATGTACAGACTTCTGATGTGTCGATAACACTATTATCTTATTACAACATTTGCATTCATTGGAGAGGAGTTGTTCCGATTTTGTGTGAAATAATTCTCTGATGGTGAGCTGTATTTGTAGCATTGACTCTTGGCAGCACACAATATAGCACAGCCAGCATTGTCCAAGAAAGGATTTCATTCCACTGCATCATATCACAACTGACTGAATCTCATAGTACAAATGCAACCTTGTCATTGCAATTTGTCACACTTTTTTGTGTGCATTATAGCTCACTGAAGTCTCATCTCCCGTGCTGAATAGCCCACTGCCATACAACAGATGACACTAGAAATGAAAAAGGCGAGATCTCAACAAGGGAGATATTGGTCATAGCATCTGTTACAGAGCTGGCTGTCTCCCAAATCACACACATTCTGGAAATGCACCCAAAGCTCGAGCCGAGGACAGTTTTGCCACCATCATGTGTTTGCTGGCCTCTTAGCAAACATGGCTTGCTTTATGCAATCATTGGACAACTTAGCAGCAGTTGCACGTATAACATCTGGTATTAATGCTGTTTGTTCCTTAGTTATCCAAGAAGCCAATGTACAACTGAAAATAACAAAACCTATGTCTCCATACTTATCATTGTCCACACTTTTCTTCCATTTAAAATCACCTCTGCAGTATCAAGAGAAGTAAAGGTAGAAATAGAAGGAAGGAAGAGCTAGGCCTAGTCAGATGGGAAGTGGAAGGCAGAGGGCACACAACAGGGTGAGGTGCCCACCTCTTCTCTGGGTCTGCACTGGAGCCCTGCCCTGCAGCCAGGGTGAAAACCCGCTCTCCTCTGGGCACTGGGTCAAATTATAATTGTGCTGGGGGATGGCTGCTTGACTGGGACTCCGTGCCTGTGTCTCACTGTTCATGTGCATTAAAACAGTGTAAAACAACCTACACCAAGAAAAGTGCTGGAGGAGGGGGAGGATTCTTTGAGATTTTCCAAAAGCATTAAGTCCCCCACCAGTTTCCCATCCTAACACTCTCTCATGCCAGAATACCTGATGCTAACCAGCTGCATTGCCTTGACCACTGTTTTTCCTGAAGAAGAATACTGTCTCATTGTTCCCTTATGTTATCCTTGTTTCATCCATCCTTTGTGTACAAGTGAAAACCTTTTACTTACACTGCAGGTTTTCCTGTGCGGTGATTGTCTTTGTTATACTTCTGTAAAGTGCTTAACTCAGAGAATCCATGGCTTATACATGCTATTGTTATAGAATGATAATAATAGGAGGCAGATTACTTAGAGGGAAGCACATGAATTTTCCAAACAGGTATGTGTAAATGAGGAAAAAAACCTCAACAGTGAAAAATTTGTGATAGTTAGCAGAGTGGGTGAAATACATGAGCGGGCAATTGGCCTATTGTATTGTTTCATATCATTGTGAAAAATCTTTTAACGAGTTTCCCCTCTCAAGAACTATTTCCATCTAGTTAACATGGAACCACTAACTCCAAAGTTTCGATTTTGTGTAGGCTATAGAACAATTCAGCCAGCACAGAAAAGCAGTGCACAGCAGGGAAACATTTTAGATAAAACTGAAGTGTAATTTCTGATATTCTTACAAACCTAATGAATACACTCTATTACAGCAGTACAATAGAGGCTGAGATTTCTTGAATCACAGACACACTGAAAATGTTTGTGTTAAATAATTTTATTCATATCCTACCACCTCTGATTTTCTAGCAAAACAAAAACTTTATAATACATTTAGGCTACACAGTAAAATATTCTGTTTCTCATTATTAAGGCGTTTCTGTTGCGCTTAACAAGTCCAAAAGGTGCTTATTACTGGTGAGAACTTTCTTTCTAATCCTCCAAACAAATACATGTTATTTCAGGTTCAGAGCAAGCTACTTGGCACGTATCAAGCCATCTTATTTGTACAGAACACTTTCCAAAAGCGAAATTTCAGTTCATTATCAAAGAATGATATAAGAGCTCAGAAAAAAAACTTCACAAATTCTCTGAACAATACAGTCAATTTTAGCCCACTTGCCAAGTTTTGCACTACACATCCCATGCCCTGCCTGCAGATGCTCCCCAGTCCTTGGCAAATTTAGAGTCTTGAGCTTATCACTTTAGAGTTATCTCTGAATCCATCACACAGCCAGGCTACAAATGGCTTGTGAGGGCACCGTTTCCTTCTTCATTCTGCTTCCTTTTAAGTTAGTAGCAGCACTTTACAACAGAAGAACATCAATTAATAGTAAATTATGACAGGACTCATGTGGATTATATATTATAACCTCCTTGATGCTAAAACCTTTCACAATGATGAATACCAATACAGTGAATACCAAGCACAACTTAATGATTTTGCCATTTCCTGAAAAGTGTTGCCAATCTACCTTTGATTCCAAAGAGGCAGCACATCTTTATCTGTTTGAAAATATGAACTTTTGCTCATGAGATCTACACAAAGGCTCTTTTATGTAGGTCAAAGGATGCTTCCCCTATGCCCATTTAACATGTTTTCTGTGAAGTTCTGTGTGCTGCCCTTAGGGCCATGCACATGCTGTCTATATGCATGCAAGTTGCACAGCAAGTTCTTCCCCCTGCCCCATCACAATATCTACAGTTCCATCTGCCCTGTAATGAAATTGTGTGCCTCCATCTATTTTCAAGCATTCTTAAGTGTCACACATACAGTAAATCACTGCTTTATGAACAGGCCTCTAAGACAAGGACACAGTTTACAAGAAACTTAGCATTTAAGCTATTTTCATCTTGACAATGACTGACAAGTCTCTCAGAGAATATTATATATTTAGAGTACTTAGAAGGCACTGTACTTAAGAAACACATCTCATCAACTGGGTGAACTACTGAACTAAGTCTTAAATGTTTAAAGAAGGGTCAAAAAGACACCCTGCTACAAAAGTGTTCAACCTACACCTGACTAATATCAGAGTAGAAATCCACTCAATGAATAATTTTTGCAAGTTTTCTTTCTATTTTAGAAAACCTTATACTTTATCTCTGAATATTTATCAGACCTGGAACCGATACTTTAAGAAGTAGAAGTCAAGCTCTAAAGGAAAAAAAAAAACGCACATCCCATTCTTCATAAACTTCATGAGAATTTCCTCAACACGTGTCTCCATTTATACAACACATCAAGGAAGCTAGAATCCAATTTCAAATCAAATAACCTCCATATCGATGTGTGGTGTAGTTCACAATGCACTCTTATCGAGTCGTGCTTTCTGGTGGGTAATGCACACAATATAACTTAGAGCAGCCATTTGGCAGAACACTGCTGTAGTCAAATTGAAATAGCCTTTAGTATCTTGGTTAAAGTGGAGAGCCATAAGAAATTCCTGTCATTTGGTGAAAAACAATGTCTATAAATTAAGAAAAAGAATTTCCCTTGAAAATACAACACGGGACAATGACTCAGATGTTAGGATCCTATTTAAACTTGTAAAGGCACAGTGCAGCACAGACACAGGATCTGTTAGGAAAAAAAAGATCATGTGCCACTGGCCAAAGATTTTCTGCTGGATTCTTGTCAAAGAAGTTGCAGGAAAATGTGAGTTACCTACATATAATTTCTCATTCCTCAAGGGAACTGACACCTTTAAACTGATATCACAATACAGAACGAACATATATCTTACCAAAAAATAAAAAACATTGTAAAATCCGTATTTGATCACATGAAACAGGTAGAGTAGCTGATGCAAAATTATACATTTAAGAAATGTACAGCTTTTTTTTAAACACTGAGAGGTATCTGATGGACCATATAAATAAGGAGTGAGCTAATATAAGCAGAAATTCATACCAAAAATAAATATGAATGAGAGTTAAAAATCACTGAAGGTCATGGAAAAAATTTCCACTTACACCAACAGATCTTTTGAAATGTCCAGCTACTTCACTGAAGTAAGTCACATAGCTAAGTCAGGCACCTGAAACATCAGTCTTAAATAAGAACATGGGTTTCAGGTGCCTTATTCAGCTATGTGAATTATTTGGGTGAAATCAAAGAGCTGTATCAAAAGGCAGTGTCAAAGAGCTGAAACTCTGCCTTTTCCTAAGCAAGCAGTACACTGCACTGTTGCCATCAAGAGCTCAGCCAGTAGGCTGAGGACAGCAAATCCTCCCCTTTCCTAGCTACTTGATAGGGCACACCTGAGCAATCCACCCAGCTTTGGCTCACCAGTGTCACCAATACGATGGTGAATTTTAGGGTCTCCAGCAGAGAACGCCAACACAGGTGGGAAGCACATAACCTCCGAGAAGGGCCCGAGGCTTGTTCAGCTTGGAGAGGAGGTGGCATTAGGGGGAACTCACAGCATCTCGCTGTGCAAGAGAGGTTACCTGGCTCCAGAGCAAGGGTCCTCACTGAGGGCAACGCAGGAAAAGGAGCATCAAGCATCACAGATTAAGTCAGAAGACTAAAAATAATGAAAATGAGAATCCTTGAAAGGATAGTTAGGGACTGGAACAGATTTCACCGAGAAGTTGTGGAATCTATGTCTTTGGGGAGTTTCATGGCCCAACTGACTAAAACCCCACAGCTGCTATTGCTCCTACATCAAGCAGACTAGGGCTCCCCCAATCTGAACTAAATAAGAAAGAGAGCACCACTGAGATAGCTTTGTTTCCTATGATGTGACAGCAGACACATTAGGGAAATTACAGGGATAAAACTAAATAGTGCTTGTTTTGTTTAAGAATCAGCATTCACTGTTGAAAGTTATAAATACTTTGAAAAGTTTGTATATTAAATACACATGCTTTCCACTTTGCTATTAGTGATGCATATCAGAACACGTGAAATTTGAAAATCTGTGTTAATTCAGTGAAAATCTGTGTTAATTCAATGCCATATGTCTATAGGCACTCATCCAAGAAACTGGCATCTCAACAAATTAGAAAAGCTTTCCAGATTTCAAGTTGGAGTTCAGTGGAGAATCCAGTTGACTGAATGCTTAAAGTAAATGGACCTCTTGCAGGGCTTGCCTCCCTGTCTTTACTTTGGGAAAGGCAGTCTCTCACTTACAAGAGCAACAGAAACTCCAGAAGGCTTTGCAAGGGTTTTTACACCTCTGTTTCCCCAGCACTATCTGAGAGAAAGGATTATGTTCTGCCTTCCACCTCACCTAAAACAATGGCAGGAAGAAACACAATAAAGCACAGTAGCATATTGGAAAAGGCTACACTATTTTCTGAAATTTCCCCACCCAGCATACCAGAATGCAGAAGGAACTGAACAACCCTACCCAACACTACTGTGAGAAATTGCTAACTGCCAGGAACAATCATAAGAAGAATTTGAAGAAATAATTATTCCCCAGTGTAAAATTTTAAGCATTTTAAGTAGCATTTTAAGTAATCTAAATGTTAGGCAAAATTTAGTCAATTATTAATATCAACCAAAAAAAGGGAATGCCAATACTATATTGCAACTAGGCATGAATTTTAAGGGAAGACTAATAACACTATGAAATTATCTTGCTTAAGCTTGATCAGGGAAAAGAAAAAAGAAGCTGCTTAAAATCATGTAAGCTAAAGCATGTTAGTGTGCACATATACACTAGAAAGATAAAGATATGGTAAATCAACAAATCCTGGTTTCACTTCAGATCAATAATTCTGTTACTCCATGGTGAATCTGACTAGAAAGTCTAAATGGAAGGAAAAAAACAGACAACTATTATATCAAAACTGCACAAGTACTGTTTTTCATAATATATCAGAGTAACTAGAAAATCTACAGACTTCCAGATTCAGACTTCACAAGCAGCAAATGAGTGGTCAGATTGGATGCAATGGGATTAATCAGCATGTGAAAAATCACTTCTTTGTGCATCTGAAGAATCAGAACCCTCATTTAAGCCATTTCACAAGAAAACAATTCCCTCTGCATAAATGGTTTTGGCAAAGATATGGTATAGCTTTGTTTCAATTACTGGATTTTAGAATTTTGATTCTTGACTCCCTGCTGGAGATGTATGAACATTTTAAAAACTTGTCAGACTTTTCAAAATTCATGTTCTTGTTTAAGTCTCTGTAAGTATTACTGATGGAGACTTTTATCTGAATCAGTTTGTTCATTACTAAGTGCTAAGAAACATTAGAGATGAAGTATGCCTGTGATCTTAGATAAAAGTATTTTGTTCCATTCACAGTTAACTCAATAAAAGAATTGCATCAGACCAAATTAATATATGATGGGAAGTCTCCAAAGAAAGGCCTCTGTGAATAGTGATGTTGGTAAAAAAATACCAAACACTTTTGTCATTGGAAACAGTAAGGAATCAGTATCCAGTAGAACAGGATGCTTGACTATACTGTCACAATACCTAAAATTAGGGTTGTGACCTTTTCTCAAAACGAAATATCCTATAGATATTTTTTCAATGATACGAGGTTATGCATGATCTCCTGTCCAGATTAGATACATAGAACATTTCATTTAATTAAATATAAAATGCAATGTATCACTGTATACCCCAAATACATAGATTTTACACATGGGCCAAATTTTTATTATTTAACTACATCTAATTTTCATTGCAAAAAGTGAAATTATTCTTACTGATTTCAGTGACAGTACATCCTGTTTGCCTGAAAAACATAGTGCGTATATCAAAACCGTTAGACTTCCTCTTTACCAGAATAGTATAAATGACAATATTAAAATAGACAAGGAATTTACTATTACATAATTATTTCAGCTGTTATTAGAATTAAATAGAATGTGATTTTATCTACTTGTTGTTTTCTGGGGGCAGACTCAAATCTTGCAATTTTTGTAGTATTCCCTTAAATTGTCTTATCATGACTTGCAAGTTGAAGTCAAACAGGAAAAAAAATCATACTTGTGTGGTCTTATACTTGAGAGTGGGCAAAGCTTAAGGGAGTGTGCAGCACTGCATTTGAAGCAATCGCATATTATCTAGAGGATTCTCGTCTTTCAGGCTGTGGGAAATTCCATTACAGAGTTTGCATCTCCATCATTTATTATCTACAGTGACAGACTGGCATTTCTTGCAATCGGGGAGAAAAATACTGTGTGGATAACAACTCAATTATGTCTTAAAATTAAGTTTGAGAGAAAAGTTTGTTCACTGTATAGCTCATGCAAGTATTTTCTCAGAGGCTGTCAGCTCTGTGAAAGCAAATTGTGAAAGGATATTTTGAAGCAAAATATAAATCAACATGGGAACTACTAATTAATCTGAATGATACATTATATAGTTATGTATATAATGCACCCTTAGTATGTAAGTTATTAAATGTCTTCTCTAGTAGAGAAAAATCTTCATTTATGAGATTTCACTAAGACGTTGTGAAAAAAAGACCTGAGAGAGGGAGTTTCAAGAGAATGTCTTGTGCATCTGAGTCACAGTTTTCAAGCAGCACCTGTTCCTTTCTTTATTGTTCCAGAAGAACAATCACAGAAATCTTATAATTTTTCTTGAGAAAAAATAGTATAATCTCACTAACTGTAGCTACACAAAAATTTTAATTTGGTACTTTTTTTTTTTTTAATATTTCAAGGGATAATGTTAGATTTCATTTTTAAAAAATAATTATTTTATTTTCTGTTGTAAAAATGGGCCTAAACAGTAGCTAGTGGTCCTCCTGAAAACACTTGTCATCTTATGCAGGAAAGACAAAACATTCAGCTTCTAGGTCATTTAGAAATTCTGCTGTATCATCCAAATGTGATGAAGACGACCCCAAATTTCTAAGAATTTAGCATTCTGCACAACTGCTGCCAGCAGAGCCAGATTCAAGTGAAAATTGTAGCTGTTCTGAGGCTACTGCTAACACCATGGGCAAAGGTTAGACCAGCTGACCCACAGAAACTGTAGAAATGCCACAAAACAGGTTCATATCATGACACATCCTAAAGCAGACACTGCAACAGTATTTTGCTGCTGCTAAGTTACATTTCGGCTGTGTGGTATCCACTTTCATTCATCGTAGATGTGTGAATAAGTGATGTAGGAAAATGTTCTTTTTAATACAGGAAAAAATTGGGTTCCACATATCTCTTCCTGGAATTGAAGAGGGAGGTATGTCAGTGACAATTTACCTTCAAGAGTCAAAGTTTTTTGCACTGCCTCCCTCCCCCTAATATTTGTGAACGGCCAGCCAAACATCACTCCTCAAGAACAGCAGCTTCAAGTCCTGATTGATCATTGGGCCAAGACTGGCTACTTCACTAACAGCAAATCTTCACTGATCTCTTCTGATGCCTGTGTACAGAGAAGACAAAGGCAGGACAGTACTGGGGTAAAAAGGAGAGAAGCCAGCTTGGCTTCCATTTCCTACTGAATACGGTCATAGAAATAAGCAGATTTGAGCTCAAAATCTCATAACTTGTAGAGCATTCCAGGAAAAATAGGTGATTTTCAGCAAAAAGAAGAGCATTTTAGATGCTGTGTTATACTCTTAATTCTTTCAATTAATTGGCTAATATGTAGCCAAAGCAAGTTTATTAACATTCCAGTTACTTATCATTAGTGAGAGGCTAACTAAGATTAAAGACTAGGGATTTCAGCAGCTGGATTTTCTGTTTGGCTTTTGTAGTTTTTTGTAGTGGTTTTTTTTTGGCTCGGTTTTGTTTTGTTTTTAATGGGGGAGGGGCTGGTGTTTGTTTTTAGCTGTGGAAAGGTTTTAAAAGCTAAATGAAATGTGACATGCTTTCTAGAGCAACTTTGATTTAGCCAGCAAGGAAGTGTGGAGAGGACTGCATCTCCTATATCACTGTGTGCTTTCTGTTTGGCTTGGCAATAAGCAAGCCAAAAAGATAAAATGTATTTGCAATAACTGAAAGGAAAACTATGAATAGAGAAATTACCATACCAGTGGAAATGATCTGCTCTCACATTGTGAGACCAGCTGTTCTAGCCTTCATCATTTGTACGTTTGCAGTATGAAGGGTGAATATACCCCATTATTGGAGCTGTGCACAACCTAGCCTGACCTAAATGCCAAGAAATAAGCAAGTGAGAGTGAAGCATCAGTGGCAAATTGGAATCTAAGGCCTTTTGTGCTTGTTAAATGGTGGAATGATTATAATTGGAAAAAGTGATGTGCATTAGTTCTGAGTGAATGTACAAGAAATGACAAGCGTGTAACTTAATGATTACTTCACAACACCCAGGACTGCCTTCTAGTCTTGCACTGAGAGGCTGAGCCCTACAGCAGAGAAAACTGCATGTCTTCTCCTGCTATTCATGGGCATCCTCCACAGGTCACATGGAAATAACCCTGAAGTGATAAGTCTCAGTTTAGGAAGTCTGCTGCTTAAGCTTATATAAGTCATTGTGACAGAGCATTTTTTTCTCTCCACAAGCCTTTGTCTGTATTAGTAGCAACTGGGCAGAGTCCAGTTTTAAATGAAAACATACACTCACTATTTATTCTCACAGGTAGAAAGCATACTCACAATCAACAAGACTTGCTTGACTACACATCATTTAGACTTCATTATTTTTCTTGTTTTCATTCTGCAGATCACCATGATGGTAGCAAAAAAAAAAAAAAAAAAAAAAAAAAAAAAAAAAAAAAAAAAAAAGGCAAAAAAAACCCCCCAGTAAAGCAGTAAAGCATTAGTCCAAACATACTAATGAATAACTTCAAGTGAATAAGAAAATTAATAACTGCAGATTAATTAAACTTCTTTTTACAGCTGGCAGAAACTATTTCCCAGGATATTAGAAATTCAGTACAACTAATTTTTCTTCATGTTAAAATAATTTCTGTCTAGGAAAAGCATTGTCAAGCATTTCCTGGATGATAGGCATGTACTTTATGGTAGGCTCGTATAAAGATTCAGGGTTAAATGCTCAATGAAAATGTATAGTACATAAATCTACACACAGAAGTGGCAGGCAGAGTGTCAAGAAGCAATCATCTCCAAAGTCAGTTTACCCTCACAACAGGGGCCTTGTCATGGTCAGAGTTAAACAGGCTCTGGATAGGACTGTACTTCTGTCTTCATAAAAGTCAGAACTGTGGAGTTTACCAGGACATTTTAACTTCACAACTAAATAATATAATTAAACAAAGTGATCCTAGTTACTTTTCACAGGGAAGATCTAGAAGCTCTTGAAAAGCAGTTCACCAAAAATCATTTCATAGAATTTTTTTACTGATGTTCATTTATATGTTACTTTCAATATGCTGTCTTTTGAACAGGAAGAATTCCCATATTCTCAAGTAATTAAGACCAGTTCTTTCATAAATTAAAAGCTGCAATCCCCTTCTATATCACTAGATAAAGTCCTTTGGAAACTGCTGAAGAAGCTTAGCTGAAGAAGTATTTTTTTGACATATGATGATAGAGATCTCAGTGCTAAATAAAAAGATATAAGAGACGATATTTAAAAAATTAAATTACTAATATAATTTACTTACTCTTGTTTAAGACAAATATTGAAGCTCTCACAAGTCAAGAGGCAACCCAATACTGTACACAATTTACAGACATGCAAAAATAAGCCAGAAACCAAATCACTGCTATAAGTAACATGTGCAGCAAAAGTTCCTAATCTTCAGGTTACAAATGTGGACGTATGACAGCTCTTAAAGTTTTGCCATCTCTCACAACTGAAAAAAGTGCAGTCCTATTTCTATGTAAGATCTTTTCTTGTTTCTATGGAAGAATGTCTAAGGAACCTGAAAAAATTTGAAAGTAAAGAGTAGCTACTGCCTTCTTACTTCAGATACATCAACTTTACAGATGTTCCCAGTCTTGCCCCACATTTTCCCATTCAATGTTTGGAAAGATGGAACATCAGGGAGAGAGCTGTTCTCCCTTGTTCTCTTTCATTAGTAATGTTCATTTGAATATGATTTACTATGGAAAAGGATGTTAATAAGAAATGCTTTTTTACATTTATTAGTGGAGAGATGGTCTGACAGTTGGGAAGGAGAATGTATTATAAAGACGATAGTGCAGGTAATATCCTGTATATTGAGTCTAATCACCCATTTAAAGTTAAAACAGGAGTTGTTAAGAATGTAGTGAATCACACTCTAATGATTAGTGATGAGAATCACCTAGATAATGAAATTGGTATTGAGAAACAGATTTTTCGGCAGGATGATTATCCTGCAAGATTGATTAAAAGGATAATTGTAGAACAATGTAACCTTTTCCATAATTATAGCACTGAACTTGTTTAAAGCCATTTGTCATAACAGTGTGGCTCTGCCATATCATGAAGAGACTGACCATTGATTAACACGATGTTTTATTACCTTCCAGGAAAGGGAGGTATTGCCACACCTGTACACAGTAGTTTTAATATCTCTGCATCAAAAGTTAAGAGTATTGTAAAACCACTTGAAGCAGTCAGAACTATAAAAGTCCATGTAGTTGCACATTTCTAATTGCTCAATATCAAGGATGAGTTTTCCATCCCTTTTACTGTGAGGCCCTGTGAGACTCACAATATAGCACTCTCTCTGGTACTGGAATATTTACAAGACAAGACTGCTTTTTAACATCTGGCACCGCAAAAGAAAACATCAGAAAGCATTAAAATTGTACTCAGAGAAGTTCTAAAAGATCTGCAGCTGGAAATATCAAAAGTTCCAGTATTTGAGATATGATAGAGCAGGACAAAGAAAGAATAATTTTTTGTTGTTTTTTAGTTTAGTTGTTTTTTGGTTTTTTAAATATTTTAATGAGTGGTTTTAATATCTTCACTGAGGATTCCTGGAGATTTTTAAGAACTTCCTGGCATTCTTTACAATACAATACAATAATTGAAAGATTAAATCTGTCAATGCTTTAGCCACACATTCAAGTAGTAAAGTTTTAATATGGGGGAATCTTTTCAACCTTTAAGAATGATGAAATTGGGCAGCAGGCTTATCAAAAGCAACAAATACAGTGATGCGAACATGAATGTGGGCTACAGCATTTAGGGGAAAGAAGTAAAGTGTAAATTTTGTAATGCTTTCTCCACAGACTAGATTTTCTCAGACAATTCTGTCAGTTTACAGATAAGTTTCTCCCTTAGCTTTGTTATGACAGAAGTGCTTAGTTTTCCTACTTCATGTGAGGCCTTTTGAATGGACAAAGCAGAACTCACAGCTTCACACAAGACAATGCTCACAGGATGTGTGTGAAGAACACTCTCAGACATTAAATAGCTGTGAGTTAAAATGCAGCCACAGATGCCTAGGGAAGGGCCTTCACCTAAACATCTTTCTCAAGCAGACACACCAGCAACATCAGAACAAGCCAAGTTTTCAAAACCTCCACAAATAAAAATTCTGCATCCCCTCTGGATAACCAGCACCAGCACTTGGATACCCTCCTAGTGAAAAGACTTCAAGCAAGTGTCTCTTCTTTACTGTTGTTATTATAAAGAAGAATTCTCTCTCTAGTTGTACGATTTTTCTGCTTCCCCTCTCAGTTCCCTCTTCGCCAGCCTGAATTAACTCATTCCCCCCAACCTCTCATCTTAGGTCAATTACAGGAGGTCCTTTACTTCTTGTGGGTCCTCTGCTGGATCATATCTAACATTTCAACATCCTTCTTGCACAAGGGCAGACCAAAACTGGATACAGTATTCCAGGTAATGCCCAACATCTGCCAGTCAGAGGTAGATAACCTCCACCCACCAGCCATTTCTCCTAGTGTAGGCAAGGGTGCAGCTTACATTACTTCCCATATGCATGCACTGCTGGTGTCCCTCATATACCCAGGGATGTTATGCGTTCTGTTGGGTTTCAGTCTGTGCTGACACATGGAGTGTGTCAGTTACTTCAAGTGCAGAACTGTCAAAGGTTTCAAGGCTTCTATCAGACCAGCCTTCCAGTTCCTCACTCCTACTCAACTGAAGCTTTCGTGGATGGGATTATCATCCCCTACCTGTCACTTAGTTCTCAGCAAATTTGCTGAGTTTTATGTCATCATCCAGCTTGCTAGATAAAGAAAACACCGAACACTATCAGCCCCAGTATCAACCCTCGAGGTCATACAGAGGATTCATCCTAAAGTTTGATATATTGTTATGGTTTCTTAAATTTGCAATGAGATAAGATGAACACTCTGGTAACATAAATCACATTTTAACATTAAAAAAAAGTGTCACTAATCGATGGGTTGATCGGGTGTGGAGGGGTAGGGAAAGGCAGAAATATCTTGCTAACTATCAGAGATACAGTGGTTTTCACTTAAGAATGATTCTCTGTTCTTCAAGAAGCTCTGACAGAATAAATGTGATGCTTGTTAATAACACAGTATTATTGCTATTGGGCTACTATATTTCAAATTCTTAGATATCACTTCATGTTAACGTATTTCAATTCACATGTGAGCAGATTTGATGGAGAAGAGCGTATATGGGCTAAGTTCTTCTTTCTCCTCATGTTGTTTTAGCCTGTGGAATAATAATTATGGGAATCCACCATCTGGTGAACATATGTAAGGTTTGACTCAGCCCAGGGAGAGGACGATAAGTGGCCTATTTCAGGTGAGTAACTGTAGGGCCTCTAATCTGTCCAAGGTAAGGACGGATTCCTTCCCTCCTCCTGGAGCTGGCAGTAGCACATTAGGGGACGAGCAAGAGATTTTATTTGTTTTAACTCACCTAGGGCTCTTGCATTCATTTGTGGAAGCCAGCGGCAGCAATTCTAGACGCTAATAAGTAATGACATGGCAGGAGGGAATATGTGGCACACACCACTTGACCATGAGCTGGGCTAGGATGGGGAGCAGCCTGACGGCGGCAGCACCTGCAAGGCCTCCCGCTACAGCCATCGAACGGATGCTGTGGAGCGGGAGCAGCCCCTGCCACTGCGTAAGGCTACCAAACACGCTTGGGACACAGAAGAGTAAAAGATTATATAGGCCAGCAAGAAATCAAAAGAAATACAAGAAGGTGTATTGGCTCATGCCTAACTGTGGCCAAACCACATTGTTAACAATCTAAATAAAATCCATGACTTTCCTCTTTCACATTTGGCATTTGGACACAGTACAAAAGTTAATTAAACAGTCAAAAAATATTTTCCAAACAGTTTTTTCAACACAATCCATTCCAGGCATGTGCTTTTCCTGACTTTACATTGGAAGTGTCTAGCACCACATAGTAGGAGATAAAGGCACAAGCTACTCCACCATTCACAATGAAAAGGATGTCTTGAAGGGCTGGTTCCTGAAAGAGAGGACTCTGAAGCTAGGTAGTGGAGACTGAATTAAAAGCCAGGAGAAGATAGCCTTTTTGCTTATATTACTTTGTGTGATTCATATTTATAATGATTCCCTCCTGCTGAAAAGTTCTGGCTTCCTGGTGTTTGTGCTCAGTCATCTCCATCCATTTTACATATGGATTTTACTGGAATGAGAGAATTAGAGCAAGAACCTGACTGTTATTATTTCGCAGGTGATGAAGAACAACAGTAGAAAAGTAGTTATGAAATCTTATTTTGTTGTCATCTTTGCTGTGTGAAATTTTACACACCTACCTAAGACAATGGGCAAATTTTTGCCTTGAGATTTTTACGTTTCTTAAGGGATGAGTGGAAATTACTTGGATTTTCACTCATTCAGGGTATCTGCTTCAAACGCTGAAATACAATGGAGCTTCCCTGAATTTTCTCTGTGCAGACCCAGATAGCTCTGCAAAGACTACAGTACAAAGATAGAGATTTGTAAAGCTGACATTTCTTTTTTTTAAAATGTGCTTGTGGTGACAGAGGTTCATTTTTCCTGAAGCAGATGTGTGAAAAATATTGCATGACTTTTGTAGAACAAAAGTGAGAATTAATTTCAGATCTCTGACAGATCTAAAACCCCCGATATTACAATTTTTTAGGGAAAATAATCCAATAGCAGATTCAGACAACGTGAAAAAATATACAACACATATTTGAGCTGAAGATCTTATACTGCTTTACAACTTTGATTCTATTGTCACTTAGAATAAAATCAGGGGAAAGACCTTGAGAGATAAGCTGCTTATTTATTTGTTCCTGAAGCTTTGATAGCATGTAGGTTTCTGTGTGATCTTTATAAACTCAGAGGTGCTAAGCACAGCTTGTTTTTGAAAGTCAATGCCAGCAAGAGACAGACATTTTGCAATAACACCCGGTGAGCTGTGGCACTCTTAAACTCACATACTTGTCTGTGCCAAATCCTTACCTAGTCTATATTAACAGAGTTCTTTTGACTTCATGCTGGGGATTTGGCCCATTATCCATTTCCTGAATATGTATATCCAACTAGGACAGACATACTCAAGAAGATATTTCTCATCTTCACACTCACGAAAATCCAAACACATTTAAACTAGAAATAAAGCAAATAATCCCTTCCTTTTCCTAAATCTTACAGGATAGAGGCTGATCAGGTGAGAATTTTTTTTTTTTTTTTTTTTTTTTTTTTTTGAGGATCTAATGGAACAGGTAGATGGTTTAAAAATAAAAAGGAATAAATGTGTCAATCGCCCTAATTCCACGTGCAAACTGACCTCAGATAATCTGCACTCTCAAAAAGGATACACTACTTTAAAATAAATCATGCAATAACCCTCATCAGCAACACAGACAAAATCAGGAAAAGGACTTATTGAAAAGGCATTTGGGGTAAACTTTTACTTGCATTAACCTACATCATTGCAGATTTATAATGTGCATTTGTAAAGGATTCAGATGCAGAAGTAAGAAAGGCATCTAACACCTATGCCTATTTTCCCTATCCCAACATGGGTCCCAGGACCCAGCAAGGAACCTCTCCCTTGATCCATGGCTTTGCCATGTTCTAAGGTTATGGCATGATTTTAGAAGAATAACATTCTCACAGAAAGTTGTTTTCCTATGTGAAGAGGTGATGCCAAAGTGCTGCAGCTTCTGCAGAGAAATAGAAACATCAGGATAAGGCACTCATGTGTGTGTGACTCAGGAGTCACCGGAATGGTGACTGGGAAGGTTGGGAATACCACAGCCTAACATATGCCTTTTCCTTCTAATTTCTTAAATGACCCATTTTCTCACTTTCTCCCAAATTTGTCCATTATTCCAGTCTGTGCATCACATTGCATTCCAGAAACATGATATTCATCCTTGAAGTCCCAACTAAGCAATGGATAAACTAGAGGGTAACACACTGTTTCTGTACCAAAAGCAGGTTGACATGCTGCACCATGCAGGCTGTTTATCTATTATTTTCTGTCCTATGAAAAAAACCAGTGATTTAGTTGTATATGGGAGATGCAGTTACCCAGAAGGAAATCACTTATACTAATGACATCAAACACTGGCATAAACATCAACTGCTGTTTCTCCTTTAAAAATATTATTTTACTTCAGATGGGTAATATTGTCTCATCTTTCTCTTTGTTATTCAGTGATTTCACAAAAACAAAGCAACTCTGTAGCACTTTTATAGCCAATGAATTGAGGAAAATGTGAGGTCTTGTCCATTAATTCACTTTAAGCTCAGACTGCTGGCAGAATGACAAGTACAGGAAAAGGGATAAAAACCCCCCACACTCCATAATGCAGAATGCTTTCTATAACACTTCATGATAAAGAAACCTAGCTGTCCACCTAGGTGTACAAGAATTTCTCACTGAAGAACAGCCATAGTATGTGTCCATCTACTATGTCACCTCACACATATGCTGATGGAGAGATTAAATACACAAATCTTACTTCTAGCAGAATTCCTCCAAAAACCAAGTTGTAAATTCTAGGTTTTAAGTCCTGGCGTTCTTACTTCCACTTTCTTCTATTATAGACTATAGCTGTCTGTTGTACATGTACACCAACATTCTTTTGTTAGCAGTGGCAATGAGTTGCACAGCTCCATAATTTTTATTTATCTTTTAACCAGCATTTTCCCCTATTTTAAATTTTCCACTGTTCATTTTAATTGAATATTCCATTCCTATTAAGACAGAAGATGTCCTTAAAAAGGTACGCAACACAAAAGATGATTTGATCTTTTTCATCAGGAAAACCTTCTAGTTAATTGCTGATTCATAACAATACTCTGTCTTTCTGCACAAATATTAGTGCCTTCTACAACAAGCTATCTTTAATCAACAACTCTTGATAGTTCAATCATAATTTCTGTAGGGGTAGATTTCATGTCTGTGAAATACCCTAGCTTGAGATTTGAACTTTCAAATGCTGGATAATTGAATGGTACAGTCTATAGGCTTACATTTTATCCAGGCCTACGCCAGCACCTGGAAGTGTTCTGGAGAAAGGAGCCTGCAGATTCCCTGTCAATGTCTCACTATTTGCCTCAATGTGCTGTGAGTGCTCAGCAGTGGCTATTCCCTCAGAACAAACTGTCACACAATTAAAAGAAAACACAAAATTCACAGAAAGGAAAAATGTTAATATTTCAAAATCTAATGTCAAAGAAAGTATGGTAAGCCAGCCTGTGCATGTGTTTTGCAAACTGTTATTTAGAAATAATTATCAAAAGAGATTGTTTGAGTCTTTTCTTTTAGCCTTAAACTCAGCATGACCATGTGTGAAAGGATCCATCAGATTTCATCAAAGTTAAGGATCCCATATGGCTAGTATTGCCACAGTTTAAAACTTCCCATGATTCAAAATATGTCTACACTGTTCACAAAGAAATGCTTCAGTTAGACTACAGCTTGGTTGTTCAGTATAAATAGCACCAGTCCTACCTGAGATGCTGGTTGAAAGCTTAGGCTTTGTATCATATGAGACACTCTGCGTCGCCAGGCCCAGCAGTTCCTGAGCTTATTCATTTGAAACTGAGCCCAGGCAGGGTCAGTATATTTGAGCTACTTGTTTAATGGCAACATCAGAATAACTTTCTTGGGCCCTAAATGTAAATAGTTGTTAATTTACTGGAATAGCCCAGAAATTTGAATTATTGCCTGTGTACATATATATATATATATATATGTGTACATGCTTTGCAAACAAGCATTTCTAAAAATTTACCACGCTTCTTTTTTTGTATCCAAATGAGGTGTGAGGCTTGGATTGTGGTTATTTTCAGTGTAACGACTATTGTTTTCAAAGGTAACCTGCTCTTAAAAACTCAAATGACTTCCAGTGTTTTCAGTTCTTTAAACCTCCCTATCTGAAGGCCCTCAGATAAAACATGATTTTGAGATGTTTTTTTACTTCTCTTCCATGCCGAAACTTCCAGAATTATGTAAGAAAAGATGCTTCTGAGTATGTTTTACTTCAACCTATTTTTGCCTACAAAACACTGTGAGAACATGCATATTGTACAAGCGTGCAGACCAGCTGTTTGAGACCCAAGTCTTCCAAAGGTGGTGAGGACACAGAATAAAGGACATAAAAAACAAAAACAGTAAAAAACAAGTAAATAATTCAGGCATCACAGCTCAATATGTTACAAAAGATTCCTTTATCCAGAGAGGAAAACTCTCACCTAGACTCAATTTCTACACCTCTCCTTCAAGGCTTAATGATATTTTCCAACAACACAAAAGAAATACTGCAATTTCTTATATATATTACTTGCACTTTATAAGTAACTTGAACTCAAATTAATAGTAATTGAAATTACTGAATATTTCATTCACTAAAATGACTGCATTAATACTGCTTGTATCAGACTGGCAATGCCTATTTGTTCCCTGAACTCTCTCAGAAAAAATTTATTAGAACAAAGGAATATCATTTTGACTTTCTGATGCACTGTCCAAAGTACAGAATAACATAAAGGAGAATTCAAGTGAGGATTTTGGGACCATTTTTTGCAGATTACAGAATAGTATCCCTTTTGTTTCAAAAAATTTCAACAACAATTAGCGTGGGATGTTGAAAAAGAACATGTGAAAGATGCTGACATAAATGTTCTGCTCTGAATTGTGCATTTCTTCAGCAGACTTAGGTGAAATGCAATATGGACAAGTCACTTTAAAATGAAAAGGCCTTGAAATGAATAATACAGGTAAATTTGATGTTTTGCAGTAGTGGAAAATGCAAAAACATTTGCTTTTTATAATATAATACAGAACTATTAAAAGCATTTTGATTCTGCATATAAAATTAATATAAACTATTTTCTCTCCTTTTCTACCATTGCTCTTTATCTTTTCATTGAAATTTAGAGGAATAAATTCAGATATTAAATGGCTATTCTCCAGACAGCAACAAATATGGCACAATTAATTAATCATTAGAATATGATATGATTAAAGGTGAACTAGAACAACAACAATCCTTAAGACTGCCTGTGGTAAATCAACTGTTTTACAGAAGAAAAAAATAACAAGCAAAATTAACAATAATTACAAGAAGCCTGGTTTTAATCTCTGTAAATAAGAAAAATAGAATGCCAAAGAAAAAACAAGCATAAAATGACAAAATTACCATTATGTGGTATTTAAATAACTTTCAAATGTAATTTATTTATAACAATCTCTATTATGTTATTACACTGAGTTAGGAGACCCAAGTCCTGTTTTCCAGACTGTCTCACTTCTCCCGTGCCTCTGTTTCTGGTTTCTTATCTGAAAATGAAGATGATACCCAAGTGCTACCTTTGCAGAGGTGTTATGAGGGTTAGACAAGTACCATCTATAAACCCCTTTGAGATCCTTAGTAAGATACAAGAAAAGCTCTCTGTAAGTGCAATATTTTTACTGCAGTTCTTACTATATTTATTTGTTTACTCTCCTCTAGAGAACATAATTCTGAAGAGATTTACATTTGAACTTTGAAATAATTCTGTTATCTGTCTTTTGAATTGCTCTTAAGGGCTCTGTAGAAGAAAGGCAAATGCTCACAAAAGCACACTCAAATCTTTCCAAAGATCCCATTCTGCAAGGTATTCAGGTTTCTTGAGCAGCACAGAGCACTCTCAGCTGACTGCACTCATCGCATTGCAAAACTGGGCCTTGGATTTCAGGTGCAGGCCTTCCTATGAACAAGAATTCCAGCACAAAAAGAAATGTAATTCTACAATTCTTTCTCAGTTCCTTGTTAGCTGCTCACAGATCAGGTGGGCAGAAACAGTTATTGAGTCCACTGCCTCGGTGCTCATCAGCACACTGACGTACTCAGCAAAGTACAAAGAGCAGGTCTTTTTACTGTCATTGATGCTGCAAACCAGAGTGCCAATGGGTCACTGCAGGTATTTTTATTGCATTGCTGGACATTATGGGCAGATTGAACATCCAACTGCCTTATCATAATGTCATTTCTCCCTTTGATTTATGAAAAAAAAAAAATTTAAAGCCATTTAGTTTTATATAGAATTTTAAGGCTCTCCCTATCCTGAAGAATGAGAGCATGGTAAGTTGCATGTGGGTGAGAAGGAAGGCGGGATAAGTAGGAAAGGAAACTGGCAACACCTGAAAAATAAGATTAAGAGAGTCCAAACTTCCCTAAAGTGAACCTAGTCTGGTAGCCTTTGACCAGATATTTCCTGAGGTGGTAAAATGAAGGACAAAGGGCATGTAAAAAACCCTCAAAACTGATACCAAAACCAAGCAAAAATACCCCTATAATAACTGCATCAGTTATGGGGAAGGAAGCAAAATGCTGGGTTTGGTCTTCTTAGGGTATCTTAAAATACTTTGCATACTATGAAAGTCATTGCTTCAAGTTTTTCTTGAAGATAAAATTGTTCATTCCTGAGGTTCAGTAAACCAACAGAACTAAAAGGCATTATTTTCTCCTTCATTTCAATGCATAATGAAACTCTTTCAAAAAAATTAAGCACACTTATAAGAGACTTCCAATTTTACAGAAAAAAAAAAAAAAGTGTAGAAAATATTCTGAGTTTTCTCTTCAAAAATATCTTTCTGAAGATTGCTACACAGCTTGGAAACATAGTTGCATCAGAAGATATTATTCATGCTGGAAGAGTCACAGGACACAGTGAATGTCCATTGCCCCAAGGATCAGGAAAGATGAGCAACATATGCAGTGGCTTTTTGGAGTGATTTTGTGTTGGGGTTTTTGCTGGTTTTCCCTCCTTTATCCACATTAGCAAGAGCATTTCTCTGTCTTAGGGCAGCTCAAAAACATAGAGAAAAGTTTTTTGCCACACTTCAGCCAAGTTTTAGGCCTTGAAAGTATTCACCAATATAGAAAATTCTTTAGAATCCTGGTTCAACAATGCTCCTATTTCACCTCTGTACATTGCTATGCTTTGTTTAAAGTCTGATGGATCAAGGATGTGTGAGAAAGAGGAGTAAATGAAGCTTGCAAGGCAGGCAGTAAAATTTAAAATTGTCATAATTTAAGATTATTGCTACTAGAAAAATATTTAAAAGTCTGGTTTTAATAAAAACTTCATAAATTCATTATATTTAATATTTGCTTCAAGTTCCCCAACCTGCACCCTTAGATTCTCACAGACTTATCTGAAAATCCACTACTTTGATGCAAGTTACTTTTTTGCCCATCTCCATTGGTCATTTTCTCCACATATAATCTCTTTTCACTGTGAGAAAGGACAAGAGAATTTGAAAGGAAACAAACCAGAAAAAGGAAAAAAAAAAAGAAAAAAGAAACCCGTATGTTGGCTTAGTTTATTTCTTTGGGATACAGATGCCAGTGAATAAGAAACGTGTAATGTGAAGTCATTCCAGTCAAAAAAGCACTATTCACTCAGTAAACCAAGAAGACATCATCTACCTGTATATCTCATGAGTACAAAAATAAAATTTCTGCAGGGAAAAATAGAAAATATTGTTAATTAAGTTCTGAAAATTAGAAACAACCATACTTACAGAGTTTACATGTGATTAAAATCTCTGATTTCAGAAAAATATACAGTTAACAATAACAGCAATTACAGTCACGGCTTCAATCATCATAATTCAACCTCCAGTACTAATAAAAATGAATTATATTTGATTTGGCTCATTACTGTTGATCTACTAAAATATAATGAATTTTTAAAAATCCTGAGTGTAATAGTTTCATAAAAGTAAAAATTTACAAAAGAGTTCTCAACAACTTATGTGAACAAAATACATAAGAATTGTGTTTTTGATAAAAAGAACCTTATGATGAGAAATTATTTTAATTTTATTCCATTTCTCATAGTATTTTTGTCCAACATGTGTTTTCCTCAGTAAGTGCCTCGTCATAATTCAGATTTTCTTGATTTAGTAAGACATAGGAGGAGGAGTTTATTGACATATATATTAAATGAATTTGATTAATTCTGAAAAAAGTTCTATGATTGTGTGCATTACTTCTGAGCAGAAAACAGAGAAAACTGTGCAATAAAACATCCCAAAGCAAGTTTATTTCTCTACCTATTCCTTTACAAGAAGACATAATTTCCCCACCAAACCCATATGGTGAATGCAAGAAATCAATGCTCCTTTGAACAAGTCTCCCTCATTAACTAGACCTATCTGCTGTGATAGAAAATTTGAAGATATCTTCCTTCAGGCTCTATAATACTAACTTTTGGGGAGATTGCTCATTTAAAAGTGTTTTTAAAAATCCTGCGTCAGATCAAGCCGCCCCAATGCACCAGTTTGATCAGTAACACAGTGGACATATCAGCCTACAAAGCATAAGACCTGTGCCCACATACAGCCAGCTGGGGCTTTGCACCAACTTCAAGATATAATATTTTGCTAAGACTGAAGCCCTCCACTTCTGGCACTGGCAGGAATAGGTCAGACTATCAATCCATTTAAAAAAATGCTGAAGTTAAACCCTAAAGGTTTTCCCACTGGACATAGTCCCAGGCACTGGTAACAAAGTGCTCAGATGTTTCATGTGTGCCGGAAAGCATTATGCAAACTGCCTTTCTCATGTTCCTTTATAAATAACATCACCGTTACAAGAAACAGCTTTTACTTTATCTTAAGTATTCCAGAAGAAAATAATTGAGCTTTGAATGTAGCTGGAAGCTTGATACACTGTACTGAGTAAACACTGTAGAAATGCTTCCAAAATATACATGTTAATTTCCAAAATTCAGTTGAAAACCAGAAATCACAGATTCAAGCCCTCAATGGGAGAGGATATGATTAATTACTTTGACACTGAGTAACCACTGCTAACTAGGAACGCAGTTTCTGTAAGCATTGCCAGCATTATTAATTAAAAAAAAAAAAAATCAAGTTTATTGACAAATTTTTGGTTAGATCTAAAAAATAATGTCATGAAATAATGTTATTGGAGAGATGCCAAAAATCTGCATTGGTCTGCAGGGGATAAAACCACCAAAGCATTTAGAATTAGTTGGAGATTATATTTTGTAGAGGAAATTAATCTCTTTTTTCCTGCAAGAAAAGATTTAGAGAACCTTTGAATTAAGTTAAATCAGAGAAGCAGCCTGAGTTCTGTAACCACGGATTTCTGCATGTCTGGAACAGGTTATTTCCCAGTCCCTCACTGACACCTAATCCAGGATGAGGGAAAGATCAACAAACAACAGAAAGGGGAATAAAATCAAGTGTTTAGGAGACCATTGAGAAATCAAAGTCAATGTAACAGCCCTCTGCTGTGCAGAGCTCAGCAAAATCTGTCTCCCTGCCAGCAAATGGGCAGCAAATTCCTGATATCCATTGGTACAAGAAGTAGTTTCATTCTATCTGCCATGGTGAATGGTATCCCATTATGATTTCTGAAAGGACAGACAAGGTGTGAAAACGCTCCAAATGTTCTGTATGAGAAGGACACAACCATTCCATACTTATTGGAATATTCAATTAAAATTAAATTTAAAGTTAAAATTACATATCCCACATTCAAATGGCCATTGACATAAATGTATATCACATACACCATCTATGAAAAAACCTTTGAATTGCAGCAGCAAGCAATCAAAGGGCAAAAAATTCCTGAAAATAGTATTTTTTGACTAACGGTGGAGTAGTTACTATCTGCCAACTCAAAATACCTTTGGTTTGGAAAGGTATTTAGAGGGAAGAAAAGGATGTCTAAGGAGTAACTGTCCCTTAGTAGTATGTGTCTCATAAGGTAAAGATTATTAATGTATCAAAATTTATCATTGGAGTGCTCCATTAAGTTTTGAAGGCTCATTCTCTCACACACTACTTTTAATGCAAACGTGGACTGGACATATGCTGCAAAAATATTTTTCTATTTAAGAACATGAATTTGCACCCATCAGAAATATTCACATATCTTTGCCATAAACTACAAAAACCTTACAAAACCACTGCATAATCTGGGTATATGGACACCTACTTTGCTGTTTAACAGAGATAATAGAAGAGTTGGAAGCAACAGGATCAAGGGAATTAGAGGAAATGCTCATTAAAACAAATTTAAAAGGTCTAATGATTAAAATATTGATTAATTAGCCAAACATTGATTAACAGTCACACTTTATCAACTACAAAGGTTCTAATTACTGCACCATTATTCCACAGATTGACCTGCTCTCTCTTGTCACTTATGATGAAGAACAATTTTTATTAAGTGGGTTTTGGATTTTTGACCTGTAAAATTTTAATAGGGAGTGCAAAGAGGGTGTCGTGTGTGGTTTGGCATTTTAGTCACTGAGGGACTCGTAGTTACTGTCTCTACTTAACCAAAGGCACAGAAGTGCAAGAGGGATGTGAATACTCAGGGATTAAAGCCCTCCCACAACTTCCCAATCATGAGAGAGAGAGAGATGTATTCAAAACTGCTCTAAGACTTCAGTGAAAGGAGAAACTCTATGATCCTAAACTCTATTGATGATTAACAGCAAAGTGTTTTTATTAACCAGCCAAATCCTGTTTGTAAAGGTACACAATATTTTAATGGCTAAGTATAAAATTAAAATCTCTTCTCATTTCTGCACCTACTCCAAAGCAAACCATCTTAGCCTGGAGATTTAACCATTTCACCATTCACAAAACCAAACCGACAAAAAAAAACCCTAAGAAACAAACCAAACTCCCCCTAAAAAAAAACAAACAACAACAACAATAAATCAAAGAGTAGCTTTAGAAGTTCATCTACCAAAATATTTCCTGCTACAGTTACCTAGCTCTCAGAAACTGCCTCACACTTGAAAAATATTTCCCAGAAAATTTATGGATGTCTTACATGAGACTATCTTGCTGATTTCAATAACTGTCCATTTAAATCTGTTGATGTAGCGTTTAAACCTTGCTTCACAAAAGAGAGAGGCTAATACACACACGGGGTTACACTCTCAATATAACTGTCTGAAAGTGATGGTCTGGATTTACTCCTGATGAGATCAGCTCTAAGGCCAGAAAGCAGATTTATAGTGTGAACATAAATGAGCATGGAGGAGGGGGACCTTTTTGATCATACATATGCTTGTCAGGCAAAAAGTGCTTAAGACCTCATTGCCAAATAAGCAAAAACAAGTCTCTTACAGTCAGGGGAAAATGGCATGAGGAGGACAAGTCCAAACACATGCACCAGGCTGACAATTTCAATAGTCAAACTCCAGTAAAAGATCAGGAAAAAAAAATGGTATCCAGGTGCTAACACAGAGTTTGAGCTTTATTTCCTTCAGACTAAACTTATTGGTTCTCAGAAGGGAAACAGTATAGACCTACCTGTATCTTTCTTCAGCACCTTAAAGGAAAAAGAGTATCTACTGCCATATCAAGGTCTGAAACTACCTCAGCTTCTACATATTGAGGAAATAAGTGCTTCACCCAGTTAGTGGTACTCAAGAGCTAGTGAAGCAATTAATGCTGTAGTAAACAGATAGATGTCCTTGGCATTTCCATCCTTCTGTTATACCGTCTATTTTAACCAAAACAATTCCTTTACTTCTATCTTCTGCACCAGCAAAATAAAAACTATTTCATTTCCATTATATACCATATGGTCTCTTGATCTGCCTCGAGTTTTTACACCAGAAAAGCTGTTATATTTGTAATACAATTATAACTTGAATCCACAAAGACAGTTTACAACATAATCAGAAAGGTCTGTCTGAGTGTTATTTTGCTATGCCAAGGTTTATGGATTTTCTCAGGTTATTCAATGAGGGGGGAAAAAGGGGGGGGGGGTGACAGGGGGAAGACTTCAGACTTCCTTGAGAATCTTTCTCCCTTCCTATGTTCATACACACCCAAAATCAATACAGTAAGAAACTCCATGATAGGCCAGCTAAAGGATATTTTAGACTAAAAGTCAGAAAAACTTTTCCAGGTACATTACCTTGTTCTTCCGTCCCCCCAGAGCAATAGGAAGGGGTGCAGTTTAACGACCACAGTGCAAGTTGAATGTTGGACTTGGTTTCAGTTTTGCCCATGGAGACCAGGCTAAGACAATGATACCAGAGAGGAGAATGGCCCCAAGGTGCCATAGAAAGTTCCCATCAGCAAGACTAGGCTTGCTGCTGCTGGTCTGGACAAGTCTTCTCGATGCTTTTAATACCATACTTGGGATTGTAGCATCCTCTGAAGAAAACTAGCACCTTTGGGAGATTCACAGCACTACATAACCACTCCTGACTCGTCTTTTTCCCTTCAGGATACAACTTCCCCAAGATTACCTGTGAGGGACAGGTTTTGTGTACATTTTTGGGTTTGTACTTTGAGAATGTAGTATTCACCCTGCCCACAATATGGTCCTTTGCACTAGGAACACAAGAACATGGAAAGAAACATAATAAAACAAGGGTCTAACAAACTGTCCCTTTGCCACTACAATGGGATTTGCAGTCCATAAGGTTGATTCTATTGTAACAAAAAAGTGCAACTATTCCTTCAGTGCCACGGTCAATCTTGAGAGTCAAGAGTGTAGAAGATTAAAAACTTAAATCCCCCATTTAATGAACTATTACCCACTACACACACGTAGCTCAGATATACAAGCCTGCAAAGAGCTTTTGCAAGATATAATAGCATACTGAATTTATTCCAAATTTAAGGTAATACTAAGGCACCAGCACAGCACAGCACAACATGTAAGCAATCATCAGGACAACCTATTTGCCCAACAGTGCTTCTGAAGAGAAATACTAGCTCTTGTCTGAGGGAAAAAGAGAGGGTTGTGAAAATGTTGCCTTAAAATAAGGAATATTTTGGTCACTACTGATAGAGAAAAAACCTTTAAGGTTTAAAAGATTCTTGACTGTTCACTGCTAAAATTCGACTTCCTTCACTATCCCCTTTCCCCAACAGGAGATTCTTTTCACTCTTCACCTCCTGATTTTGTAAGATCATCTATTCTCCCACTCTTCTACTTAGCAAGTGCCTTCCTAAGTTCTCCCCGCCTCCACCCCAAAAGCATACTAACAATGAAATGCTAGTGAGTAATGTGTACAGTATTTATTTTCTTAAGTACTTATGTTTGAGCATTTAGTCTAAAAACATCCCAGTCTTGTGTGATCTTTGGGTACTGTTCTAATAGTGATGTCTTGACACTATCGGTAGTGACGTTTCTATAAACGTATTCATTTTCTATAATTAAATGTAACTCCCTGTCCAACACCATTCAACTGTATCTGATTATGAACAGTTATCAGTGCTATTTCATGAAAAAAGTGCAAGCAATACTGATTTATGTAACAAAAATCCTGAAAATGTGCACTTCTGGCCATGTTTCTCAAGATATAAGAGTGATTTCAGAAAAACTGTGCTTAAAATCTTAAATTGAGGTAGCTCTACTGCTTTGATTCAGAGCAATTATTTCAAAGACAAATAACAGAATCAGTGAATTGTTCCACACTATTAGAAACTGTCTTTTAAGCTCAGGTTTGCATTTCAATCAGTGCTGTTTCCATCTCCTTTACAAAAGGGCTTTAGAATAAAACCCTGTAGACAGAGGCAATCTAAGTGCGTACTGTATACCACAAGACTGGTACAGTTGTTCAATCCAACCAGCTATGGCTACAGGCTCCTTTCCCACCTCCCAAAAATTGCTGCTCGGGGTGATAAGTGATCAGCATAAAGTTGAAAGAAAAAAAATCTCCAGTTCCCTTTCACGTATTCTTTATCTAAATTAATTTCTTCTACCAATCAGTATATCAGACATGGAAAACTTGTCTGCAGACACTTAAGTCTATTTTAATATAAAAATGGCAATTCTTTTTCCTGTGTACAGATGCACTATTTTAAATCAAAAATAGTAACTTAGCAAAGTAAGCTTCTGTGTCACATTCTAATTATTTAAATATCTACAGTTATGTTTCTCTGAAATTTGGTTCAAGCATGCTATGCTATACTTACTATCAATTTTCTTAATATTGTAGTCATTTTCAGGTTTAGGAAATGTTTGCACCTCAGGAATGATTAGGTATATTTAGTTGCTGGCAGGAAATAGTTCAATCCCTTCTTTTGAAATATAAACACACACATGCAAAAGCATCATTTACACACATCTCTTCAAATAGACCCTGGTGAAACACAGATAATTAAGTTGATCCTTGTGTGTAGTGAGAACATACAGCTTTATGTACCACTTAAGTCTTTAAAACAGTGTTTAAGTAGGAATTGATCATATTTTTTTCAAGCAACTCTTCATGGGGTAAAATTTACTAACAGAAGGCTTGAATAACTTGAGCAGAGGGCAGTAGGGGCCACACAAAAGGAAGGAGTAGGGAATCATGCCTCAACATGGTAACTGTTGGTAAAGGTCAGCTTCCTACTGACAATAAAGTGCAGTCACTGTATTTATCTGGCAGATCCCTGCGACAATGGCTGGTAATCTACAGATAGCCTTTTAGAAAGGTTTGAGCAGTGGCCTTCACTCAGCATAACCATTATTCTCTAAAAAGTTTCTGCGTTCAGTTCTCATGTGCCCTGAACAATACAGCACAGAAGGAACATTAGGAGCACATCAAATGATATGAAATAAAAATATAAGCTCCAAACTAAATTTTTAAGAAAATACGCTTTTTAATTTCCAGGTTCTGTGACCGATAATGTCTAAAACCATATTTTCTACATTGCCAATGGGGAACTTTCCCTCGAGGCAATACTGTATAATCACTCAGAAGAGACACTGCACTCATCTGCCCAAAAATATACACAAGAACCAGCAGTAAACAAACAAGAGGGGGAAAGAAAACAGACTGATCAAACCATAATCTGGTGAAGACAAAAGCTGGCAATAGCTAGGCTATTTACCACTGTAAGCTAAATGTCACCCATCCTTTGACTTATGCCATGGGTCTTTTTTGCTCACAGTTGACTTAAGACATCTTTAACTTTGAACCCTCTAGCTTTTATCTGTTTGCATTATAATCTAAGTGTTATCCAGGCTTACTTTTTAGCATGTATATGCACCCACCCAACAAGATACACACATGGACAGAGAAAAATAAGGAATTTTTATCCTTATAGGATTTTGGAAGCATAATGGGAATAGACAGCAACTACTTTGCGTTACAAATTTGAATGTGAAAATTCAGAAAACCTCCTTGTATTAAAAATGAATTAACTGTGTGATTATTAATTGTGCATATTCCAATCCCTTTGTGCTGTACTGCATGTTTCTTGAATCTCATTTGAATCCTTTGGCTAAGTAATGTGTCAAGGGGGGTACTAGCCTGAATGCCTGGGTTATTTAAAAAGCAGGACAGCACTTCCAGATTAGAATACCAATGAGTGGGGTTAAAAAGGCTCTACTGTAGTTGGAGGGCAGCTCTCAGTCTGAGTAGTACCTGAAAAGGACCTCTATGGACTAATTTTCAGAATCACATTGTAATGTGGGCTCATGTCAATCATCAGAACAGACAGCTTCATCCCATGATATAAACTAGTTATACATTCAAGAGCTGCCAGAGGATCTTCATTAAAAAGGGACTTAGCATTAAAAGAAGAAGGTTGTTTTATTATAATACTTCAAACACAGTTTTTTGTTTTATATGTTCTCAGAAATTTTTTTTGTTCTTCTTCACAATATCAAAAAAAGTGCCACAGAAGCAAAAACATTAAATATTCCAATTTTTAATGGGAATCAAGGTAGCTTTCTGGTTTAAGGCATTAAAATCATATACATTTTTCTAAATATATTCATGTATTTGAATAACAAAAAGAAGTCTCTAGATGTAATAGGAGGATGTTTTTAATCTTTTGTGAGAAGGGATTTGCAGAGCTGACTACTCAAGGTACAATATCTACTGGCAAAGTATATCAGTGAGAGCTTTATACATATAAATTTGTATAAAAGCTTTGGGCTATCCACAAGCTTCCAGATACCAGTTAGATATTACAATCCATGTCATTAAAATTTAATATGATTGTGTTAAGAAGAAAACATTAATAATATCCATGTAAGTAAATCATTGACACAGCAATCTAGTATTTCAAGAAACCTTAACAGGGGTTTACAAAAAAATAAATAGATAAATGTACCTATTTACCTATATGTGTATCTTTGCAAAGAACCTGATTTAAATATAATTTTATAAATCATGCAGTTCCTTCAAAGTAGATTTAAAGTACTGGGAGTATCTTGATCTAAAATTGCTCTTGCCTACCTGCTTCGTACCAGGATAAATAGTTTATAGGAATCTAACTGAAATGAGGTGTTCCTTTTAGAGCAAAATATAGTGTCCAGCCTAATATATTTTCTGCAGTCCTTTTAAGCTATAGTACTCGTACTCTACATTATTTTCTGTCCTGAAAATTCATGTCCATTTCCAGCCTTTTTTCTTTTTTTAAAAATCATCTCAACAGTCTTATTTTTAAAGACACACTCGTAGCAACAGTAATTCTGAGCTTTTCATTGCACAGCTCTTTCCACATTCTATTACCTTCACAATTATTACCTAATTAATTATTAACAAGTTAATGAGTTTTTCTATTGTACTCATTACCATAATATCTAACACCTCTCAAAAATTTCAAAATTCCACTTCCAAACTGCCTCTGAAGCAGGAAATAGTATGCCCCCCCCCCCATTTTAGAGATGAGAGATGGAGGCACAAAGGATTTAATTTCTTTATGCACGTTTTGTAACAATGATAACATTAAAAGCTAATAGGAATGCTTTTAAAACAAAATTATTTCAGTCATCGTTGGCAAGAAGATTAAGAAACTTAGCACAAAGAGACTTAGGTAAATTTAACGAGGTTACAGAGGAATCAAACTAGTAATTAAAACAGATGTTTATGTCTCCTATTTCTCTGGACAGACTAGTAGACTTTCATATTTATTTTTCACGTAAATCAGCTATGATGGGTTACAACACTAACAGTACATGATACGATAATACAATATATATTGCATTTTTCAGCGATCCCCTTCAGATATTTCTCTGGAAGCAGTATCATTAAAAACGAGTTTCAAGAGCTTAGAAAACCCTCCTGGTGAGTGAGCTCTAGCAAACTCACATGAACCCAGGGATATCTTAATTAAAGTCTTTCTGATGCTTGAAGATAAAACAGACGTAACAATTCTTGTTCTTTCGGGTTCTTAAAAGAACTCTTTTGAGGACACCTTCTCTCTCTCTGTCTGCCATGCTGAAGCCTTGAATTACACATAAACACGCACAAAATATCCACCTCAAAAAAATCTCTACAGAATGAGAGCATGACAATTACTTTGAAGTGCTAGCACCTTTGCTAGCCCCTGTCCTTGGAGCAGTTAGCGGTTCAATCTTTGATTTGGCCTTTATCACTGCCTAACAGGTAAATGGCATCCCAATCTCAAGCCCAAAATACGCACATTTGGGGGACTTGTACAGCATAGTTCAAATCACTGGCACAGGGCTCTTTACAGCACTATAGCACCAAGAAATTAAGGGAACAATGAAAGCCTGCATTACTGCAGCAAATTATATCTAAAGAATACATGCGGCAACGAACAGGACCACAAAGGACTTGCACAGGAAAAAATACTCAGTGGGACTGCAGCTGCTGCCAACCATCTGTTGGGCATCCATACCTCTTACTCAACTTGTGGAATCTCCAAACACCTGTACCTCCCAAAATCAAGACATAGATTAACATCATCTTGTATTCAGCACGCTTCCAAACTGGTACGATAGCTGACAATATTAATCTTGTTTACATTATTTGGCCCTACAGAGGGTATTGAAAAGATGCTTCACGTCTCAGAGCACGAAGAATTATTCTTTTAAAAAAGTCTAGTGCAGGGATTTTTTTTTGAAAAAATCTCTGTTTGTTTGTTTTTAAACAAACTAAAAATACTGTGTAGTTTTATACTGCTTGCAGGGATTTGCAGAGCTTATTCTGGAAGATGATGCTTATTTATTACAAATTGAATTTTTATTTTTGGTAAACCATGTAGATGTGTGACAGATTCCCATCAAATTATACATCTGATTACCCTTGACACCTCATTTGAGGTGCAATATAGGCTGTGCATTGTCTTCCTTTTTGTCCATGCTCACCTTGTCCATCCCTCTTCCATTTTCAATATGCTGATTACACCAACTCAGAGGCTTCATCACTATTTAAAATATATAAATATTTTTGCATGTGACTTCTAAAGAGGCAGCAATTCGAGTAAATTTGAGATTAAACACTATTCTTTTTAATTTATATTTTGTTTATATTTACATTGTAATATGTTTATCCTGATGGTAAAAACTTCCAATGCCATCCACCAGTCATCTATGAACCATGTGCTGTAGTCTCTCTACTTATGGAAAGAGATGAGGTACAGTATACCAGATACCTATTTTGAACCCAGTGAACCATTCTGGAGACAAAGGAATATCAGTATCTTTTATGCCACCAGATTATATTAAATTGTCTTTTAATTTTACCTGTCTGTGTCTTAACATTTCCAGGTTTACTCTTAGCAGTTTACATTGAAACCTGCAGTCAAAAGCATATGCCAAAATATATTATAGGATAAACAAAGCTATGCAATTCATCAAATCTCAGACTGCAAGTAGACAAAGAATTTAGGCGGACTCGAATGAAACGAGGTTATCACAATCCTTTGGAAGGGATTTATTGACACCACTCTGAGAGAAACACTGGAAAAGGCCTACATGTTAATAAAAAAGAAAAATACTCAACTGGTCCTCTGTGCAACTCTAATTTACCTAAGGTTTGACTAAGCAGATGGGTTTCACAGACAGTCTTATAGGACAGCCACAAACCACAGGTTTGCTGGAGTGGATCAATGTCCAATAAGAAATACTTTGCTACAGAGAATAAAAATTTCTTTTAGAGAAATTGAGGTAAAAGTGAATCCAAAACAACCAAAACAATTGCAGGAAACAGCTTGAGGTAAAAAATCTGACAGGCTTGTTAGGTCATGCCAATTCTTCGTTTTTTGTTCTGCCCAGCAAGGATTGAGAAAGGGCTAAAGATGCTATAACATCCATGGTATAGTAGCAGACATTTACCAATTTTACAATGGCAGCATTATTAAACTCAGCCACTTTTTATTACCTATTGCAAATAAAAGCAGCTTTTATCAAAACTGCCTCAAAAAATGAAATGAGGGTTCTAATTCTCAGATAGTTGAAAATTTTTAAAACACTCTTCAACAGCAGCTAAAAAATACATATAATATTATACGACTATTACTTAACTAGCATTTTGTAGTGTAGAAGGTAGAATGATCCTCATTTCATATATGAGATCAAGAAATTGCTGTTAGAATTATCTTCATACAACATGAAATTAGCAGAAAAAAATTACTAGACTAGTGATATCCAATTATGCAGAAGTCCAAAATTTAAATTTATTGATGTAGAATTTGTCTTAAATGTTTATGTTTGAGTTAAATTCTCATTAAGGAAACAAAACCTCAAATCCTATATCTTCTTAAAAAACCCACTGAAGATTCCAGAGACACGTACTCTCTAAAGAGTGAGAGGCACTTCAGTAGCTGCAGATACCTTTAAGTAAGGAGGCCATTTTTCTACAAATGGCTTAAAGGGGTTTTGAAAAACATTAGGAAATTAATCATCTGAATGAAGCTGTTTTAAGAGAAAAAAAAGGGGGGGGGGGCACGTTGTCCATATTTTTACACTGTTATTCCACTTCACACTATGTAGGGAGTATTAAGTTTCTGCCATAATTTCTCATTTATTTGTATTTAATAAGTTTTAGTATTCTTGATATTATGCTTTACTACTCTGAGCCTATTGATGCATTTCCACCAAATCCTTTTCTGTGTCCTCTTTTGGAAAAATCTTTAGAAAAGCTGTGACAGCAAATGGGTGGGGGAGTGGGAGAGGGGAGAGAAGAGAGAGAAAAAAAAAGAAAGGAAAAAAAAAGAAAAAACAGTCTTGCAGATCTTAGACTATTTTTTTTCAAAGGCCTGTAGCCATCACCACACCAGAGAACCTCACACAGATTTTTATTTTTTTTTTTCAGAAAATGTTTTAACACCAGGATTTGATGTCTAGTCTCTGCTTCACAGGCATATCTCTTTAAAGGAGACTTTCCTCTCTATCATTAATGTGTAAGTCAGTCAGTCAGACCTTTTTAATAAGCAGTTTAAGAGACAGTGTCTTTAGCACATGAAACTAACAAAAGCCTCATTAGTCAAATGAACAAAGAATAGTTTGAATATCAATGTATTATTGTAGAGGAAAGCCTCCAAGTGAATCTCAATGCAATTCTTTTTACTGGAGTTTCTCCTGTCCAAATTTTAATGTTCTGGACCCTAACTATGAAAAATTGATGAGCAAAGAAAGCTGTTAAAAGACAACATCCATTGTATGTCATTTCTGCAATGTTCCACTGCATTTGACAATATTTGACAATAATACAAGAAGTAGATAACAGGTCTTTTAGAAAAAAATAATCAAACTTGTTCAACACAACTGGTTTTTTCTTCTCTGTTGGTGATCTGTTGCATAAATAACCTTGCATCAATCAACAAGTTTATTTAAGTGACCACTTAGCAGAGTAACAGGGCATCAAACCTATACAAAACTTGATGAAAACCTCCTGTTCATGTTACAAGCAAAAGTAAAAGCTCTAATGGGCATGTCTATAAGAAATTTGGAAAAAAAGTCATAAATTTTCTGTATAAAGATTTCATGAAACTAAATTCAGAGACAACAGCAAGTCAAATTCTTAATTACTTATTAAAACAAAGGAGAAAAATCTGAGCAATTATTCCACAAAGATAGTGCACAATGTGTTTTATTTATACACTAGAGGTATCATGTATCCACTTCTGTCAAGCATACGTTCATACAGCATAAACACACAGAAGGTTCCTACAGAAACAAACAATGTTGGTACCACAAGCTTTCCTTTCACACCCAGACTTACCATGCAAATACAGATAACCCAGTGATAAAATATCCTTTTTTTATTGGAATGGCATAATTTAAAAAGCTCTACTGATCCATCCTTTTTCCAGCCAGAGGTGGTACAATAATTAGTTCTTATCAATCTGGTAGTAAATCATACACATGTGGTACCTGGGATACCTGTCTATTAAAATCCTACAGAATGTAATCAGCATGTTTCTCCCAAAATGCTTCCAAACTAATCTGTCTCAAAAAAAGTGCTGTTAATAACTTCAAACAGAAGGTGAGGAGAAAAAGCTGCAAATGGACATTAAATTTTGTCAAATAATAATTATAGCTAAACATTAAAAACACTTGGGGAAATGAATGCATAATAATTATTCATCCAGATATGTTGTTAGGCACTAAAATTACAAGTGCTTTCAACCCCCAAATTGTGCGTTTAAGGCATATTAGCATAGGTTGAAGGGGTTTGTCTTTGTCCTATGACATGGAACAGCACAGATTAGTACCAAATCTTCCAGGTACAGGCTGAAAGTAAATTAAATCTGTTGCCATTTCTGGCTAATACAGTAATTCCATAGCAAGGCTCAGATACAGAGACAAGAACAAGTGAGAAAAACAATTACGAAGTGATTTTTAGAAAAAAACTAGTAAGAATGGGAAATTACAGAGTTCTTTCTTAAAGTAACAAAAGTGTTGACTAGAGAACTTTCAGACAAAACACATTGGAATTAAGGCATACTTCTGATACAGAATTGCAGAAAACCCTGCCCTATAAAGGTCAAGAAAATATAGCACTAGAGGTGGTTAGAGAACTAGCTTGGATATCTGACACAAAGGTTACTTGTGGGGATGTAGGGAGTTGATAAGGGGATGCCGTGAGCATTGGAATTTACGCTGTTGGGTTTGTTTGGGGTTTTTTTCTTCTCCTTTCTGTATTGATGACCTGGCAGAAGAAATGTGAAGAAAGGTGAGACAGTTTTTGCTGACACAAAAATGGGCTGGGGAGTGAGTCAATACAAAAGTGAAAGCAATATAGGTCAGAAAGTCTTAGGACAAACTAGGAGTCTGAATGGATAGAAGTGAGTTCCAAAAGTCATCCTAAAAATCATAAAATAATGAAGCAAGAGTAGAGAAACAGGAGATCAAAACTAATTTTCTTTTCACAGAACTCAACAGGGATATGATAAAACACAACATACCAGCTTCTATAGCATTATATGCATTATTTGCCATGTTGTTGTGATTCACCACCGTTAAAAAGCAAAAAAATTCTGAAATGGTTAAGAAGCAGAGGTGAGTCAAGGAAAGCAATCCATAACAAGCAAGCATTTCAGCCACTGGGATAACACCGGCGAGTCATCATGTCAGAAAAGAAAGAAGAGTTTGGAGTTGCTGAGTATACAACAAAGGAGAGCAACTTTACATGGTAAGACTAGGATGTGGAAAGCTTGATTGTTTACAAAGCTTTCCAAAGTTTTTTTATTTACAAAGTATGGGAAATTTTGTGGTTTTTTTTCAAAAGTGAAGGCGATTATGAAGAAGCTCTATTAAGGTACACACAATCCTGAAGGGAAAAGAAAGGAGAGATGCTGCAGGCTATCTGAGCTTGTGTTAAATAGAAGTACAAGGGGTTATGAACTTAAGCTGGGGGGGAATTGGACACTAAAAGAATTTATGTAGAGTTTTCTTGCACTGCTGCCCTTAGTGAAATGATCTACCAAGGCCAGTCATTGTAATAAGCAGTATACAAAAAGAAATATTGGAAAAGTATATTGTGGTGTGACTGTCCATTTAAGGCAGTACAGCCGCTCCATGAGGGCTTTCTGCTCTCAATTTGTCAGAAACTCTTCCAACTCTGCAAAAGTTTTAAGGCACTTAGTACCCTATTGGGAAAAATATAATTAAATAGAAAAAAAATGTTTGAGTTATGAGTATGCAATTCCAAAATATTAGCTCACAATAAGAATATTGCCATGTACCATGTAATACAAACTGCAGAATAAATTACATTTTATATTAACTTAATTGCTGATGGTAGGAATACAGATGGAAAGCACTAGGGACTGAGAACTCCTCATTTTTAGACGGGAACAAGTTAGGGATTGACATGGTAAAAAAAATTAAAAGTCTTTTATGTTCATATTCCTTAGGAAAACCAATTTTGAGGTTAGGAATATAAGCCTCAATTTCCTTATCCAAATTTTCCTAGGTATGGCTCCCATAGCTACCAGGATTAAGACTAGCACAATCTATCCACAAAGTACTAACAAAACAGCACCTTTTGATTTCTAAAAACACATAATTATCTTAAACCTAAGAGGGAATTCTAGCCCTTCTAAACCCAAATATTAGATTGCTCTCTAAGTTTTCTCCCTCCCAAAGATGAGTCTTTTTAACATCTCAGTTTAATCCAAAGCTCTGTAGAACCATACAGTCACTCAGGTTGTAAAAGACTTCTACAGTCATCAAGCCCAACCACTTACCTAACATGGACAGGTCCACCATATCCCCAAGTGCCACATCTAGAATAGCTTTTAAATATCATCCAGGATAGTGAAAAATGCTGTCCTGAGCAGTCTGTTCCAGCGCTTGACAAACATTTCCATGAAGAGATTTTTCCTAACATGCAATTAAACCTCCCTTGACACAGCTTTGACTCCATTTACTCTTGCCCTATTTCTTTTTACTTGGTAAAAGAGAACAACCCCTGCCTGGCTACAAACTCCTTACAGGGGGCTGTAGAGAGCCATAAAGTCCCTCCAAGCCTTCTTTTCTCCAGATTAACAGTAAACAACCCCAGCTCCCTCATCCACTTCTCACAGATTTTGTTCTCCAGACCCTTCCACAGTTCTGTTGCCCTTCTCTGGACACACTCCAGCACCTGAACATCTTTCTTGCAGTGAGGTGCCCATAATTGGACACAGCACTAGGGAAGCAACTTCTGTCCTGGTCCTGCTGGCTGATACAGGCCAGGATGCCATTGGCTGCCTTGGCTACCTGGGCACAGTTGGCACATGTTCAGCCAGTCAACCAGCAGCTCCAGCTCATGTTCCACACAGCAGCTTTCCAGCTGATTACCCTGAGATGCAAATAGAGTGCTCTCCAACACTGGCAGCCTTAATGGGGATTTCACATTTCCCTGCTGCTAGTGTTTGTGATATCACCTTGTCTAAATATCCTCACATATCCAGCTCTGGAGACTGATGAAAGATACTGAGGTACCTAGATCATTGGGGCTAGCACAGTACAACTGCTCTTATGTTCTTACATATGACAGGGAATTCCTTTTGTTTTACTACAGAATTTAGAAATCAAATGCATTTTTAGCTTTGCACTTCATGAACTTTTGACAGCATTATACAGGGATTGAATATAATGTTGGTGGATTTTAAAATCAGAGAACTTGATCTGTCCAAGAGAGCATTCTTCAAATAGGACTAACAATTCAGAAACACAATTTTAGACCAAAATCCAGGTTAACAAAAAAGCACCTGTCCTTTATGGCCTTTATTTAAAATAGAACTATGTTATCCCAGAACACCACTACCCGAAAACCATCTCCAGAAGATGATTTTTAATCACTTTAAAAGGAAAATTACCATAAATTACCTTTTTGCCCATATAAAAGAATGAAGGCATTCAAATTAAAGCTTTGTTACTGCCTTCAGTAAAACTACTGTTTGTTACAGGTGAAATCATGTACTGTGAAATACCATGTTTCAGGACCACCCACAAAATTGTGTGTTTAGAGAGTGTTAAACCTGAGCTTTACAATTCATATGCTCCAGCTTAACATCAAAAGTGTAAGTTCTTACAATTGAACCCCCTTCATTATCATTCTAGTAACAAATTATTTGCTCCTAACCAAAGACAACAGCAGGTTCGATACAATGCAAAGCTGAAGAGGTGACTACATTTTGCTCAGCCACCAACAAAACAAAACCCACCAAGTTTTTTAAATGGAAAATGAACTCCCTAAACATTTCAAAGCACTGAAAAATTGTCTTTGTGTATTATCTCATTGATTTTTCTGAACAGCAAAGCTGTCAGGAGACCACTGAAGAGACTTGAATCTCCCAGCAGTTTACCCCCTTGATTGCAAAATACTCTCATTTCCTAAGTCAATTTGGTTAGAAACTCAGCTTGCTAACAAGTCATTTGGAGAGAGGTCTTGATTGGAAAGGGCTTAAAAAGTACACTATGTGAACATACACTGTTCACATATTAAGTAATAAAACCCACACCACACAGAGTTAAACATATACCATGTCTGTTTTGTTATCTGTTTAAGAAAAAAAAAATTAAAATGCTTGGACCAGTTTTAAGGGATCTCTCATGGTGTTCAATTGTGAATGTAATTAACAAAATGGACTAGACTTTCTATAACTTTAAGCCCTTAACTCCCTCCCCCTTGATAAACACCACCACACTGATGATTCTTCGCATACTCCATTTCACAGTACCAAGAAAAAGTTGCTTAAGGTCTTAAAAAAAACAGACGCCCCAAAAAATCCCATTCACTAGAACTTGGACTAAGATCTCAAACTCATTTCACGCAGACCATATCACAGATCTACTTAATGGCTACTTTAGTTCTTTATAGACTGATTAAAACCTATTCACAAGAGCTTCATATCTCATTATAATTTATCTAAGCACTCCTTTACCATCAAATTTACCTCCACCATATTAAGTAGAGCCCAGAATTAAAAAGGTTTCGTAAAAAATTTCCAAGAGCAGAAAGCTGACACATGCTATGCATATTGTAATGAATGACCTACTTTAAATGTTATAACTATATGTTAATGCCTACACCATTTTACTGGTTATTCTCTACAGAAATGTGAGTCCTTAACTTATCAAGGAACAAACTAAAAGGCATGTGTTCATTTTCAAGGAAGTTGTAAATATATAGATGGTGCATGTTTGTGTAAAACAGAGAACAAAGGAGAGCTAAAGCAAACAGAAGACGACTTCCTCTCAAAAAGAAGGTCCATATTGCCTCAATTGGAGCACCACAATTCTCCACACTTGAATATGCATAGATGAAAGTTAGTGGTTTTTTCTGCATGGGAAAAAAAAAAAAAAACAAAACAAAAAATAAACAAACGAAAAATCAAAAAAATCAAAAACACCCCAAAACAAAAGAAACAAAATATCCCAAACCAGCTCAACCACCCAACAAACCACCAAAAGTACTTGTATTGCACACTTATCTTCATAGTTCATGTCATGTAACTTTTTGGGTAGGTTTTGCTGTCTGCTCAGGACGTACCTTCCAGAAACTGAGATTTAATTACTATCAGATTTTTAAATAGATATCATCTGAATTATTACATTTTTTAAATTATGTAGCCTTTTGAGACTAGTGTTTCAGACTGATGAGTCTATTATGCAATTGTGCAGCTTGGTAGCTACTATCCGGATGAACTTTAAAAAGCAGTTAGTTTCAAACTTTGCTTTCAAATTTATTTCACAGTTTAGCTTCGAGAGGAAGTGTTTTTCTCTATAGAAATTCTCAGACAGCTATGCTGAGCAAACTAGGTACTTCTTCCTTTCAAGTCAAACCCTTTAGATTACTTTAACACAGTTCTTTGTGGTTTAATTTATCATATATCCTGGCACCATTTATCACTAAATGCAGAATGATGAAGAAATGGCTCTATTAAAATGGAATAACTACTGAATTAAAAAGCTGTTAAATGAGTTGGAGTGCAGACTCCTGTTAACAATATGTGGGAAGAGTGTTTGGCTGAAATAAATTACTTTCACAGTAATAATTTGAGAAGTGCACCTTTGGAGAAACATGTTCAAAAATTCACATCTTGATTTCCTGACTAAAATCACATTCACCACTAATAATATTTTTAAATTAGCTTCATCACTAAGGTGGAGAAAAAATTAGTCTCAAATACCTCAGTTCAAAACCAAAATGCTCTTTATTAAAAAAGTTATGAATGGCAGTTCTAAAAGTATACATGCAAAATAAAATAGCTGATTCCAATTAAGATATATTTCTCATGCTTACCCTTAACTTTAAAAAAACCCCAACTTTTACAACCCTTCAATGTAGTCTGCCATATAAACTTGTAAATAATATATAGTCCTGTATTTCAGAGTAGTCTGCATTGTAACTCCAAAAAAAATTGTACACAGTCAACTAGCTAATGAGTGGAGATATACTTCCATTTTATTGATTGGAATAGAAAATAGAGATAAGAGAAAGTACTGAATAGATACTCAGAAAGTTTATGATAATTCACGTGTTTCAGATATAAGCTTTTTTCATATTCTAATACAAATGTTGTTGGATTAAACAATTTATAGTTTGTTATTAACAAACAACAGCCCATTTCCAAACAACTATTGAGTGCTGTAGATCACTGCATTCTTATTCTTGTAGTTAATCAACACATTTCTTGTGGTTAACAGCAGCATTTACTCAACCCTTATTAGGAAATTATTTAGCTCAATAAAAGGAAGTGTCCATCTCTCACTCAGGGCCCTCTCAAGCACTGATTGATTTCACTGGAAGCAAAAATAATTTCCCAAAACTCACGTGCATCATCTTGCACCTTTGAAATGACCTCCTAAGGGATATCTTATAGTCACAGAGCAGCATCTTTATGGCTTTAAGAGCAGATTTTATTTCTATGAATTGTTGCTAAAAAGCTGCATCCTGACTGAGTCTGTTTTCAGACTCTACTGTGGCATGGAAAACAAAAATAGTTATAACACACATCTCTGTCAAGTTTGCCAACACCATGTGTGGACAAATATCATGCATGAGATGCCTGTGCAAAGGCATGTCATGATTCTAGAAAAAGCTATCTTACATAAATCTCCATCAAACAAAAAAAAAAAAAAAAAACAGTAATGGCCAAAATGGTCACTGTATGAAGATTTACACTGAAATAACAGAATGTGTTACCTGAACATTAGATGGTTTCATAGAACAGACAGTAATACAGTGAATGCAAGACAGATCTGGTATTCCTAAAGGAAAGCCAAACAGAGGGCCTTTGCACTTCTCAAAAACTGAAAAATATTATTAAGTTTACCTTAAACCATTGTGTATTTTATGTATCAGCAATACACAGGCCATAAAAAACCCAAGGATTTTTTTTTCATTTCAGACTTGGTTGGCAGAAAAACCCATTTTTACCTCTACAGACTGTGATTGCCAGGCCTGTTGTGAAATCCAGGGCAGAAGTATATACATTGACCTTTACACTTGCCCTCCATAGTCATCTGCATATATACCATCTTGCTTCCTTTTGCATGTACAAGAACAGAAGGAGTAAGAATAGTAGTGAAGTGACCCATTTTCATACATCTTTCTTTAGATTCAATATACAGCAATTTTTCCCCACCTACAGTAACTGAGGGCCCCTTCATGCTTGTACACATTCATCTTTCTCTCTCCTTTGTGTACACACAATATTGTGTTCATCTGGTCCAGCACAGCAGCTAAGTCCACCTGCCCCTGTTCCTTTGCCTAGGCCAGAATTAATACAGAAAAAAAAAAAATTCATAGTTTCTTTCAGAGTTAACTTCAACGGTGCTGAAGTTAAAAGGGCCTTGAGTCTCTGGGTTTTTTTAAGGGTATTTTTGTGTGTGATTTTGTTGTTGTTGGGTCAAAGGGGTTTTTTTAAGAATTATAAAACTGGCAAGTTAAGAAGTGAATGTTAACATCAGCTGAAAACCATATTTAAGCATGAAATATACACTCCATACAGTCTTTTCTGCCATGTTACCATGGATAAAACAAAGTATTAATTAAATCTCAAATGGTTTTGGTTTTTTTAACAAGTAATCTGCATAGGATTTATCTTATTTTCCTTTATAATAGTAAGAAGTTGCACAATAAAATATGTCTGATAAAATAATTGCTTCTTAGAGGTTTTACCACATTTGTAACACAGACAATATATCTTTACTGGTACTCAAGTTATACCATGCAGCATAGCCACTCTCAAAAATGTACAGTAAATTAAATGGTTTATTACTTGAAATGGTATTTTGAACAAATGTTAGAGAGTCTCTGTTCCACAAGTAAAAGAATCACTGCATCATCAGGGTTGGAAAAGAAAGACCTTCAAGATCATCTAGTCCACCATCAACCCAACACCACTATAATCACTTCTAACCAACATTCTCAAGTGCCACATTCAGGCACCTCCTGAACACTTCTGGAGATGGTGATTCTACCTCATCCCCAGGAAACTCACTCTAATGCCTAACCACTCTTTCAGTGAAAGGGGATTTCCTAATACCTAATCTGAACCTCCTCTGGGGAAAAAAATGACAGAAATTGTCAAATAATTACCATGAAGTTTAATCCAGACATAGAGATTTCAAAGTAATTTAGTTTCCTAGTTATAGGTTGGGAAAAGGTGGCTAGGCAGAGAAGGAACCTCTCCTCAGCACACAGCTGAGGACAAAGTTGAGGGAGGATCCAAGATGCCAGTCTGGTGCCAAGGCTCCAAGGGAGCTGCCACCTCCTCTGCACTGTGCACAGCAGGGAGAGCTCATGGCCAGCCCTGAAACACAGATTAGGACTGGCAAATTCAGTGCTAATGCAGCCACACAAAAATTCTGATGCCCCTCACTCGAAATAAATATCTAAATAAAATAGAATAAAATTTGCTCTTTTACCTGTTCTCTTATATTGGGCTCTGGAAATTCCTACAGACTCAAAATGAATTTCGGGAATAATTATAAAAATTTAAATGGCTGTCATTCATCAACACTGAAAGCAGAACTCTCAAATCCTAAACCCTGTTTAGCACAAATGCTTCAAATGGATGAGCTCTTGCAAATGCTCTACTGGGCATAATCAAATGTCTTAAGCAGGAATAAACAGACTAAGATATTAAACTGGAGTAAAATGGGAAAATGCACAGCTTCAGAACAGGCAATAGTTTTAAGCTAAATTCATTAAAGAGAATATTTTAATTAAAAAAAGAAACAACTCTGAGTATTTTACCAACTTCCTATTTCTTTAAACTTTTCATTATAAACATTTTTTAATTACATACAATATTTCATTTGCACTAATAATTTTAATTTCTTTTTTCAGAACTTTTAGCCATTTTTTTAATTTGAATTTCTTTTTTTTTTTTCCCAGACTTACCCATATTTCTCAATGTTTGGGGAAAAACAGTGCAAATGATAACCTCCAAAGGAACACACAGTTCATTGTATGGGAATCCAAACAAGTTTGAGCAGCTCAGAAAGAACACAGCTTTTCAATAGTTAATATTCCATCCATTTAATATCTCTAATTATTTTCCCTCTGCAGCTTTGATGGGTAGTTATAGCCTGGAATAAAAACACTGTGGTAAGGACGACTGCACAGCAAGGTTAAGTGCCTTCTTGTCTTCAGTACCAATAATTACCTTTAAAAAAAAAAAAAAAGCTGTTTTCAGGTTTGACAGTTAATTTACTAATGAGTACGTGGACCCAATTTATAATAAAGCAATATTGACCAGAAATAATCCCGCATTGGTACTCATTCGAATTATTTTATTGTTCAAGTCTCCTATTAAATAAATTGGAAAAGATTAATTTTGCAAGATGGATTGTCAGAGGCTGCTGCATAAACTAGATACATGTCAGCACTAAGTTTAATTATTGATCACAATACAATAGTGCTGAGTATTCCAATCCCTAAACAGCTTCCAGTAACTACCAGCAGATTCCAAATATAGAAACTGAAGGGAAAAACTTGATTGCAGATGACTACATTTTAAAATAAATAAATAATTCATTAGCACCCAATAAAAAATTAATTTTCAAGTGCAATTCAGATCACTCACTAGAACATATAACAAGTAATCAGAAAATGAAAGTGCCTCCTTTCATGTGACAAACTCTAATGAAGTAGCATAATGTGCTTTTGATCAGGGGATTCCTATGATTCACCAGTTCTGGAAGAGAAATTATAGTTGGAAATGAAGGTTGGTTGGAGCAGAGTCCCTCATTACAACCTGTCCTTTTGCAAAACAAATGTAAATATTGCAGAAAGGATGTAGAACACTACACTTACAGAAACACATAAGAGGAAAGGTGTGAAGATGCATTTTTGGAAAGAAACCCATTTTCCAGCTCTAATGAAGTTCTCTAATTGTAGAAAGCAGTCTAACGGGACAATCTCAATGCTTTCTGGAAGCAGTCAGTGGAATTTTCTCCTTTTAAGTTTAGAAAGTGCAGAAAATGGACATGACAAATGCCTGTCTGAGAATTTGCACCCAGTCCTTAAAAATCTCTCAGAAAAACAAAAAGGGGTGAAGTTACAGCTTGATGAAATTCAATTAAGTTACTTTATAAAGACCTAATCCCAGAGTAGCCGGTGATTGTAAGAGCTCTCTTAGGTACAGGAATCAGCAAGTATAGGTGTGTGCATAAGTATATAGAGATATATAGATACATAAGTTTAGTATCAGGAAAGGTGGAAACAGCATACAATTTATTAACACTATGACAGATACTAATATAACATTAGTATGGTCACTGAAAAGCAATTTTCACAGTTTAATTCTGTAGCAACTGTTTAAATGTATAGATTTTATTAACTTTGATATAAAAACATTAATGAAAGCATTGTTTTTCTAGTGAATTGTAGCACACATCGTGACAACTTTTCAACTTCCTCTGACCTTTTAAAATATACTTTCAGAGTATAACTCTGCTTCATTTACAGCAAAAAATAATTTTCTGAGCCAGTATCCAATATCACAGAGAGTCCAAGTCCACTTGAACATTATCATCATAAACATAGCAGAAACAACTCCAAGGTTGTTTGAAGATTATTCAAAAATAAAGAAGCCCTTCCAAGCTGGTTTTTTTTTTTTGTTTTGTTTTTGTTTTTTTTTTTTTGTTTTTTTTTTAAGCAGCTACAAAGTTCTAAATTTTACTCACTGTTACAAATATCAATGTTAATTCATAAAGCTGGGTTTCATCCAACACCTGCTGTAGTCAATAAAATTGCCCCCTTGACTTAACCATGTGCTGGATCATGTCCTTTGTGACAATTATAACACACTTACCAAATGTTACATCCCCATACCAGGAGAGTTTTTAATTGAGCTTTAAAAGTTTTTATTAAACTCTTGCTATATCCAAAAGACTAAACACAGCTTGCCACTGAACCCTTCCCCTGGAGGGTCTCCCAGGAGCACTAAACTCTTCTGATGAGTTTAAAGGAATTATTGGCACAATTACTGGTTTTCGCAAGGTCTGTGACTGCCTTTGGCAGCCATTGAGCTCCTTTCAGCATAACCTGCTCTAACATTGCTTTGCCAGTTTAGGAGTATATTCCACTAGCTCAGAGAAATTAACTAGTAAAAAAAAAATTAGGCTATTAAAAACTTCTTTACTATATGCCCTAAAGTCATCTGAGGTGTAAAAGCAACATTGTACTGGCCCTTACACCCACAGCCACTTTATGTGGGGAAAGACATGGGTTCTCAGCCGTTCCTTATGCTACTGCAGCCTGCATACAAGGTAGACAAAATTCTTTCAATTGTGGGTTTCTGATAGCGGAAGATATCCCAGACCATTTAATTCCCTTCTCCAGTTACAGCTGATTGTAGGCACACTGGCAAATGTCAGCATTTAAAAAATAAATTAAAAAAACCCAACAAAAAACCCCAAAAAAGAAATAAAAAAAACCCCAAAAAACATGCAAGAAAACAACCTAACCAATTCAAAATAAGGTTACAGAAGATGAAGGCTACAGAGTTAAGAGAATCTTTTGCATATATCTAGGCATTCAGAAAAATTATTTTTAATTATAAATTATATTAAATAAAAAAGGTAGCTCTTAAGTTGCCTTTTCTAAAAAACATGATTTCTCAGACTAGGTAGTCAGTTGAAATAGATTCAAGCAACTCTCTGTCATCTCACCTCGACACTTCTATGAAGACCTAAGCACTTTATATATGAAGTCCAGTGGGTGAAAAAGAAATGCCCCTCATTTGCTTAAAGATAATGTATGAATCTTTGCTATATTAAAAAACAAAGTCTTTTAAAGTCCCAGTAGCATTTTCCAAACACCACAAAACAACTTTTCGAGAAGCAGTTTTCGCCTTAACTCAGTTTACATAGTGCATGCACAAAGGAAATCTGTTTATATCCTAAGAGATTCACAACACACAAAATAATTATTCACTGACAAGACTGTAATCTAAACCTCACAGATGAAGGCAGATGTTTTCAGCAGGAACTATATGGGAAAAAAACCCAGTCCACAATCAATATTATTCTTTCACATTATTATTAATATTTCAATAATGTCTAGAGGCTGACAAATGTAAGGAAATTACCACAGGTCTGTGTTTACAAACCACATTATGATACTGTGGCCTGGAAAATCTCCACGACAGTTGTGCCACCCAGCTCCTTATTCAGCCACCTGCCTCCTTCTGATTGGGAATGGATGCTTCTAACACAGTAAAATCCCCTGGCTCTCCTCCACACCAGTCCCTTTGCAGGAACCATACTTTTCAGTTTTTTGTCATCCTAGTAGATCCTGTGAGATTTGATCCTGCAAATGAAGGCACTTGGCTTCATGACACTTACTGCTTGCTCACTGGGCAAGCAATGGGCAAGATTTAACATCAGGAGGCTGTGAAACTTTATCTGTGAGACAGTCAAATAAATATTTTTTTTGTTACAGATGAAAAAATTGGACTCCAGCAGCCTGGCTGCCAGGTCAGGGAAGCAACAGTGTCATGGGCTGGAAAGTTGCATTTAAACTTCTTCATTAGGGTTAGAGGGGAAAAAACTGAACAATAAATCAAGTAATGAGTGTTTAGCAACTACTGGACAACAACATACTAATGAAGATTTGCCATCTCCCCAGAAAGGGGATTTCTGCTATTTGCTGAGGTTTGAGCCTCATCACTGCCTTAGAGGCACATGGCAAAGACTGCACCACTGAACATGTCAGCAAACCCAGCACAAACTGGCAAAGGGGAACCTGCAGCCAATACTGCAGCATATGGGGAGTCTCCAGCCTGCCTTGGGCAGTGCTGACAAGAAGGAAATATCATTGCTAATAATGAATTGTTAGTATGGAAGGTTATCAACCCTTTACTCCTGCAAGAAATACAGGAATTTAGGTTGTGTGAATATGCAAATAGTATTTATCAGAAATAAGATTGCAAAAGCAACTGCATGAATTTCATGCTTTAATCTGTAAATGTCAAATGTAAATCTGAAAATCTGTTCATTTGTACAAGATGTAAAAATATTAGCAGTTATATAGAACAGATAAAAAACAAGTCAATAAAACATAAATCTGTTCAAAATCAATTTAACATTATGAGAATTTACTTCTACATTAGGTTCAAGTTTTATCTTAAACCCAGAGAGAAATAGCCAGATTTAAACTGCTTTTTCACTACCAGCCCCCAGAAATGCACTGTAATAGTAATCACTGTTAATGTGTGAAGAAATAATAGTAATTACTTGTAAACATCCCATAAGCATTTTATTCTCCTCAACAATGAAAAGCAAGAATTTCAAATACCTTCACATAAAATTAAATAGTCAGAATTTCAGCCCATATCCTCAAATCTGTACACCATTGTTGACTTTTATCATTGCTCTCACTAAAAACATAGCACCTTTAAGGGAAAAAGAATGAAAGTGGTCACTTTTATGTTTACCATAATCAAGGGCACCAAAGGAATGGCTTTGCAGGGGCTCCAAGACAGGTAAAATTTGCCTTACCTTACCAAGTTTTTTTTTATTCTCTATACCTCTTCATTTTTTCCTTCAAATGTGAACAAACTAAAAAATCCTACATGGAGGAAAATGATGAAATCAACCCAGAGAGAGCCATGGAGAGCAGCTTAGAGTTAAATAATGGAACAGCTTTGTGGTTACCATTCACACAGCTCTCAGAGTCGGGGCTATCAGGCAATGAAGTAGAATAATGAAGCTACTCCTTCAGATAAGAGATCGGCTTTATAAATATGATCTTTTGTACAGCAGCTGTAGAACTGTACACTTGAAAATAAGCTTGTCATATCTCTGACAGCAGGTGAAGTGGCTCAGGTTTGTGTATGCTTATGAGTTTCTGGGAATATTAGTAAGTTTACAGAAATAAAAACAGAACAAAGAAATTCTTCAGGAGATAAAGCTTCCCGGTACATCTGAGCTGGTGGTTGAATGCATACAGACATGGTCAGCAGCCAGTTATGTGTGTGGCTTGGAGAACAGGGTTCACAACCGTCATTTCTAAAAGTGCAGGGCATCTTTTAGCTTACATGGTGGAAACATCTCCTCTATAACAGCAGCATAGGAGTATATCCTCTTTCCAAGCTAGCACTAGGCTAACAGGGCAGTACCTAATGAAATACATAAATAGATCTGACATCCCATCCATGGGGGACCCCTGGACAGTACCAAAGCCATAAAATAGCATATTATGTGCTCGAACACTATGTGTATGTGCAGCATTGAAACATCTGCCATGTGGTAACGCCAGAACAATAGTCTCAGGCATACCGAGTAGTGTGTTTTTATTTCCAGTTGTCTCATAAATAAATTCCTAAGAAACAGAGAGAAGCAGCTCACTATATGTAGCTCTTTAAAATCTAATCATACAAAGTTAATTGAACAATTGTTTATTTCCCTTTTCAGGGCAAGGGAGTAGTACTTTTCTGATTTGTTGGATTAATTTTTCCAGTTTAAAAAAATTACTACATTCCCTAAGTTACTGATACGATTTTGCATTTCTTAAAAGACTACTTTAGTAGTTCTATTGTTAATAACCATAAAAAATAAATAAAAACCCTTTTGCATTATTGTGATAAAGCAAAAAATAGTATTTTCTAGCCACTGCCAGTGAAGTTCATCACAGGGATTCTCAGTTCATAGACTGAATATTCAGTATTAGCATAAGAAGGTTTTGCTTCTTCTGTCACCACAACGCTGAAATCAATTTTGTTGCTGCAGGTGGCAGAAGCAATGTGAACAGCAAAGCAATCAGCACTGTCTACACATAAAGTGGCTGCTGGGAAGGAGCATCAACAGACCTGTGTGCTATGAGTAGAGGGTTCTAAAAATGCTTTAAGAAACTAGGAATACAATAACCAACTTTGCAGACACAAAGAGTAGAGTGTTGTGGATCAAGGGTAAAAAAGTTTGAGGCCTCAAAGATGGGAAAACAACAGGCAGTTGGAAAGACAGATTACATGACTGCATGGGAAGAGTGGATATGATCCAAGGGCTGGATATTATATCAGAGGAGACACAGGTCATATGTTTTTTCCTCTACCATTCATTTACTGACTGATTTTTTAGAAAAGAAACCATCTATTCTTATGCATATTCATAACTACTCCTGTCCATCTCACCTATTTGGATAAGAAATTCTCTGTGTCAAAGACTGCTCTTTCTCAAGTATTTGCGCAAAACACAGCACAGTGAAATTTCAGTGTCTTCACAGAGTCTCTGAAGTACAACCATAATATAAACGTTATAAAATGTGAATTATGCAAGTTATGTTTTTATTATCTTTTTATTTTTGCCTAAGAGCCCCAAAATATTTTCTGACCAAGTAAATTTTAGATCTTAATGCAATAAATATGATCTACTCCACTGAATAAATACATTTTAATTTCTATCACAATACAAAACACAGACTGTTTTATACATATAAGGAGCAATTTCAAAGGCTCCCTTGACTTTCAACGGAAGATTCTTGTGCATCCCTTGAGTCTCTAAAAGTGTTCTCTATCTAATTTTGAAGAGGGAGACAGAGAAATCATGACTGAAGAAAACCACTGCAAAAACACCTCTACAATCCTGATCCATTTTCTGTTATTTTAGTGCTTCTCCACTCTCTCCGATATTATGATCATGTACTTCACAACATTTTTAATTGATACAAAGCAACAAAACCTCAGAAGTAACTACAGTCACTGAATAATTATGAGATCATTGCACCATTCAGCAATTCTGAGAATAGTCAAATGACCTTGCAGAACTGATCTCTTCTAGCAAAGAGCAAGAGCAGGGAAAAAAAAAATAAAGTGGAAAAATATCCAGACCAAAAAAAGCATGCCAAATTTGAGTGAATTGCCTGCAGGTACTTCCTCCCCCTGCCTCTGAGTAAAAGTTAACCAGAGAATCATAGAATGGATTGGGTTGGGGGAAACCTTAAAGATCTAGTTCAAACCTCCATGCCATGGGTGGGAACACCTTTCACTGGACCAGGTAGCTCAGAGCCCCCCTTGACCTGGCCTTGAACACTTTTACATATGGGCATCCACAACTCCTCTGGGCAGTGCCTCACAGTAAAGAATTTCTTCCTGATATCTCACCTAATCTACTCTCTGAGTTTAAAAGCCCATGTTCTTCCACTGTGTGCCCCCACAAAAATCTTTCCCCATCTTTCTTGAAGGTTCCCTTCAGGTATTGAAAGGCCAAAGTTAGGACAGTAAAAGAGAGGAACAAAATTATCTCGTGGAATCTACAGCCCATGTCTTTTCTGCCTTACTTTCTACTGGAAGGTTTTGCCTATCTGGATTCAACCAGACTCCCACCGTTTTCCTTGTCCCCATCACCACTTCTTTTCTTTTTCTCTACAGTCACCCTGCATTTTCTCTCTTCTCCTCCCAAATATTCTTGTTTCCTTCATTCTTCTCTTTCTTCCTCCCCTACCCAGTCCTTTTAGGATATCTGAGCCACGTTCTTTTTTTCTTACTCTGCTCTTCCATAGTCTCCTCTGAAGTGAGCTGAGGCCAATGCATGGATGCTGAACAGGTGTTTGGCGGGGCTGCCTTTCTCACACCTATGCAAAAAAGCTCTCACAGCAATGAGAGGAAGAGACAAGAAAACAACAAACAAAACAAAACAAACAAACCACCAAAGCTCACAAATTAAAATAAATAAAGAAATAAATGAATGTGCAGAAAAGAGAGAAACAGGTATGTGCAGGCCAGAGGGAAAAAAGAGATGGTAGAGCTGAAAAGAGAAGGAATTTAGATGAAGACAAGCTGATTTAGAAAATGAAATCAAGAAAAGAAAGCCAAAAGCCCTTGCTCACAATTGTGTCAGATAACATAAAGAAGTTGAAACAAAAGAAGACCAAACCAGAAAAATTACTCTTATTCCAGGCAAAAATAAATAAATAAGTTAATTAAATACAAACTAGCTCAATAACCAGAAAAAGAAAGAACAGTGAGGAGAAAAAGAAGAGATGACAGAAAATTCTGGGAGTAAAAAGAGATATTGTTTAAAAACTGAACAAGAGTATATTTAAAAAAAGAATCATTTTAAACTACCTTAAGTGCAAATACAGTTTTTCCACATTTATCTTATTACTTTTTCTATCTTGAAAGCCAAAGAAGGAAAGAGGAGTACAACAAGGAACCTGAAAAGAGATGTGGGAGCAGTCTTCTCTCATATCTCTGACCACCATCCTGACTCTGTATTGACCCATATAGTCACTAAAAGGGCAAGGGTTGAGAGGACAGATGGATTGGAAAGACAAGATTCCTAATGTGGTGATAAGGCCTTTTTTCTTTTAAATTTTGAAAAAGAGATACCATTCTTAATATTTGTAGTTTAGCATGCAACCCACATGCATCAAATTATCACATCTTTTGTTGACAGAAATGCTTTTCAGAAACAACTGGAAAACAAAGTTTCTTTTCTACATTAAGTAGCTTTTTCTAGCTCTGAAATTTTAACACAAGTTTATTTTAAAGGTTAACCATATTTTAATTAATACTTGGGATTAATTCTGAAAGGAAAGGGGAAGCAACAATCTGTCTTTTCACTTATCAGTGGAAATGGTGACATAAAACTAGAAAGAAACTCAACCCCAAAATAGAACATGTTATAGCAGGAAGAAGTTGAAAGAAAGCTGTTTTCTTGTCCTGACAGAACTGTCAAGATTTTTTCCCTATATCAGACAGTTTCTGATGCAATAAGCAGAAAAAAAAAATTCTTTTAATAAAATAAAATTAATAATTTTCCTACTTGAAACATTTCTTGTTTTAACAATCTGAAAATACAGCTTAGTTTTGCTTTTTAATGCTATAATTGGCTTGTCTTTTAAATGATATATAAGCTTCAACCCAAACTGAAATCATTCTTGACCAAAATAAACAAACAAACAAACAAAAAAAACCCCCAAAAAACCCACTTTCTCCACACCAAAGCAAGACCAAGACATTTCATCTGATCCTTTGTCCAAAACTGGTCTGGATACAACAAAATGCCATCTCCCAACAAACGTTAAATACAGTTTTTGGACAAGAAATCTCTTTATTTCATTACTACTCCACCTCATGTGAAAATTTCCAACAGTTACTTACTAGAGTAGATGAAAGTGCTCTGAGGAGGAGTGCCACGCACTTCATCCTGCAACAGGTCAGTATACCTGTCTGCTAAGGGAGAGTTTGTTTGCACATTATTTGCAGGCACCAAAGTGCAGAACACCCACCTTCTTTAGAGACCACAAAAATATGCTTTGTTCCCAAAGGCTGCAGTGATGCAGTCCGACACTAACTGAAACCATCTACCTTGCATACAGCAGCAGTTTGATATATTTCAACTCTAAGTAACATGGTTTTAACAAATTCATAATCAGTCATTCCTTTTCTGCCGTAGAGACACTTTATTCTCTAGCCTTTTATATTCTGTCCCTCATTCTTACTGCACTCCATTTGCTCAGTTTATCTTTTCATATTTACTGTATGTGAGAAATATTCAAACAAGGAAAAAATAAAGACACTTCTAGCAATGATCTCTATTCTTTACATAATGTTCTGAAAGGTTCCACATGACAATGCTGGCAGATGTTGATGCAGGCAACGTTTTAGCTAAGCCAATGATTGACAGGTACACCATTATTTCTGCAATCTGGACTGACTGTTTCACAGAGTAAATGCTAATCCTTATCCATTCAGTTGTTTCTTCACATTATTCATTTTTTCCCTTCAGTGCAGAAATGACTTGTTTGTTGCACTCCTAATCCTGTGCCTTTGTGCCAATGGACACCAGACTGAAATGAACACACCTGGACAACTATTCTCTGATGAGGCTACTGAAATGGTAGCCACTATAGCAAATATCTGCTACTAAAAACCACAATTTGTGACTCCTGGGAAGCCAAAGAACCACTCTCCTAGCTTTAATTAACTGAGATATACCTAGAGATTTTTTGTGTTTAAGTAGGTATCTCATTTTATGAAGAGTGCTTCGCATGCAGAAAAGATGACTGAAAATATAAACCAATACCATACCGTTTTAAATTAGGTCCTCCACAAAATGCATGCTCAAGATTTAATTGGGTGTTAGCGTCTGAGTATTCCAAGCAGTGAATTGTGGGAGATTTTGATGCCATAGCACATGAGGTTGGATTAACAATGAAAGAAGAGCGTATTCTGAGCAAACTATCCTAAAAAAACATAATTGCCAAAGGAAAATATCTCGGGACAATCAAAAGCAAGTCTAAAGGGGTTTTCATTTGAGAATATTTTTGATCTGAAGTTCTGCCCTGAGCAAATCAGTTTTGTGTAGCACAACAGAGAAAAAACTAGGCTTAACAAATTGTATAAGACTAACAAAATTACAGAAGGCAAAAATTGTGACAAGAAATTTTCACTCTAAGTGTTGGCAGGACCTTTATGGAGAAGTCAGAGGTGTGCATTATAACCACTTTCAAACAGACAGAAAAAGAGTGGCGAGTAGATGATTGCAGTCCATTCCTCATTTCTGCATTTTGACATCTGAAAACAGTAAACCTGACTGACACAGGTGATGAATCCAGGTAGTTTGCACCACCCACTGTTACTCTTTGGAGTTTCAGTTTGTTGTGTTTTATTTTACAATTAAAGAAGAATGTAACAAATTAAACAGACTGGGAACAAATCTATGAATACAATATTTCTTGTGGTATTCTGGTCCAAACATTGTAACTGCATGTTACACAACGTCTAAGAAAAACCTGTTCTCTTTACCTACCATGTGGAGAGCTGAATTTTCAATTATTTTAATGAATCAAGTACTTTGTTTTCACTGTATGACAATTATCATGGAAATACAGGCTATTCCAACTTCTGTCAGACTAGATTTAAACATAAAATTCCAATGAGGTTAGGAGATATTGCAAAAGGAAATCAATGGCAAATTGCCAAAAAGTATTTGCAATATTAGGAGATAAATACGTGTACTGGCAATCTGGACATTATAAACTTAGAAGTTAATTTGCTTACTAAACCATAGGAAAAGTATCTGCATACTCCTGAATGAAAATGTTTCCAGCAGAAATGTTGGTGAGTTATTCTGTGACACTCCTTTACAAATTCTGATTTTGTTCCTCAGTCCAAGAACATGCTACTTGTGCATCAATAAAGTGTGGTTAACAGGTTACAAAATTAGATAAACTTTATTGCCCCTTTTGATATGTTTTGAAATATCTTTTCAAAATATTTGTCTGCAACTAGAAATAATTGATAAAGCAAGAAGAAAAACTTTGCATGGGGTATATTTAGCATGTGATTATATTTGTTCCCAGAGCATAGATCCAATAAACTGTACATTTAACAAGTGGATGAAACTTTGGACTGAGTTACTCATCAAAATAATTCCCAGCATAATGTGTACAACAATCACATAAACCTCAGATAAACAGACTTCAAAATGAAATGGTCTAGGCAACATTCCAGAGCATAATCGTAGTTCCATGAACCTGAAGTGGCCCTGAAGACATGATTTGACCAGCAGTTAAATCTGTAACAATCCTTTGAAAAACTTTGATTTGGTGGAGCATGAAAAGAGCAATCTGACAGACAGCAAGCTGATATGACTGCAAAGCAAATTACTACATACGCTGAAAGATAACAAAAAGTACAGATTTAAAAGGGAAAGGATATTTATTAGTGGAATCTGCATTTTGAATATCTGCCAGGTGTGAGGGGTTTAATAGCTGACGTTATTAGAGTAGGCATCATCAACTCAGCAACTGCTTTAGAACCTGAGATCAAGAATTGCAATAGCACCAACTATATTGTTGGTTTGCCCCTGAAACACATGCAATTGTTACAGTTCCTGTTTCTCCTATCTTTAAAAGTAGTACTGGCAGTAAGAAAAAAAACAGCGGCCAAAAAGAAAATTCCTCACCTAAATAAGCCTTGAAGAGCTTGCCTAAAGATGGTAGTCTATCAAAAGATATGTCTTCTAAAACAATTTTTCTAGCAAAGTTCTCTGAAATAATAAAAAGCAAAAGTAACTCTGCATGATGAGTGGGCATCTAAAGTTGTCAAGGAATGAAGCAATACATGACTGCTACAAAAAGCCATCACAGCTATGCCCATCATGGTGGCACCATGTCCCAAGCAAAGGGAAGCATCTGCATTTATGGAATCCACAACTAAGACTCAACTTATCAATAATTCTATAGCTTTGAAATAAATGAAAGTTAGTCTGAAAGCTTTCAGACAATCTCTTTATAGGGAGCCAACTCTGCTCTGAAATGACATCTTTTGGGCTTTTAACAGAGCCAATACCTGCTAAATATTTCATAGTCCAGAACTCTTTTAAGGGAGGAACAGAGCCAGGTGTCTCTTTACTTTGTATCTGAATTTCTCAGGTGTTTCTTCAAGGTGGTGCAATGAGCTTCCCTAGAAGGGAAATCCCACTTCTTCACCTTTGAATTTTTGATTTAAAAACATTGCAGTATGTACAGCTGCTGAAAAACTGTATTTGCAGTTTCCTAATCTCTAGCTATTATTTAGGCAACTAAAACTGCAAGAGGTTCTGACAATTAGTCCTTTTTGTGACAGAGATCTGGACTTGAATTTTTATACAAGAACCACAGGTAACAATCTTTTTCATCCACATTACACTGTCTGATTGTCAGGCAAATGAGACAGAGTAGCCAAGGTCTGCCATAGTCCTTCACCAAAATCAAGTGATATTTGATAGGAATTTTGCAGAATGTGCAAAGCTTGAGAGCTCCCCTTCTGTAGGGAACAGTATGGTAATGCCCAGGGCACCTGCAGAGGAGAAAAGGGATATTTCCTGCTGAAGATGGTGATTCAGTCGCTTTTGCTACTTCATGTGATTCTAGTTAAACACTCCTTATTCTCAGTGCTTCAGCATGATTGTCAACCAGTCACTAATATAACCCGCACATTCTGTGCTACTTGTCCCTGGATTTTCAGTCCAGGAAAGGAAATCAGATTTCAAGTATGATGTGGAAAAAATACAGTCCCCAGCATGAGCCTTATGGTGCATAACAACAGACCCCTTAATTCCTCACAGCTCTTAACCTTTTGATACCCTGCTTTGAACTTCTGTAAAACTAGGATGCTGACCTGCTTCGTGGGTGGGTGACAATAACACTGAATTAATATTTGTAAACTACTGTGATACATTTGAATGAAAAATTTAGAACTGTAAAGAATTATGATTATGATGAACCTCCAATTCTTTTTTAAGTTGTCCATCTGTCATTATAAACCAGCTTGAAGTAGGCTATTATTCAAAAAGCTTAAATATAGTTGCATAATACTAGTTATCAAGACAGACCACTGTTATAACTTAGGCAAGTAGTGAAAAGAAAAAAAAAAAAAGCTTCACTTGTATTTTAAAGACCTTTTCTATTTATACAGCTTTTATACCACGATAAATGGTACAGCTGTTCAGTAAGATACCCCTGTATTGTTACAGAGAAGAACTTCAGATTTAACCTGACCTACTCAGAATGGATATCTACACTACAGTATGTCATGAGACCTTTGTGATACTTCTTTGATAATTTTTTGCAGACCTCCATTAGAAACATGGAAAAGCTACTTCAAGAGTGCACACTTACAGCTTACTGTTTACCTATACACTCATAAGATCAAAACTCCTGGTCTTACTGTTTTTGTTAACAAGGAGCACTAAAAGTCTTCCCACATACTGAGTTTTGGTTTCCATTTTACAATCTGAGATGACAGACGGCACAAAAATGATGAGAAAACTGTGGGGAGGCTTCCAGAAGATTGATTCTCTCATCAGCTGATTCTTTTCTAGTTAGTCTTTTATTGACTACAAAGGTATAGCCAATGCAGAAAAGGAAAACCAGACTGCCCTGTTTAATCCTGAGGGCATTGGCAAAAGGTGATCACTTTTTGAGAAAACAGAGGCCTACAAGGAAAACAGCACACTGTATGAGCTGTTAAGCTGATTTAAACACACAGGGGATGCCTGGGGTTGAGCTCAAGATCTCTGAGGTGTGAGATGAGAGTGAAGCCATTGCACAGACTAATATTACTGAGCTTTAGTAGCAGGTGGCATAGTTGATCAGTCAGGAACCTGTCATTTGGAGAACAGACCAATAGATCTGAGAAGTATGAAAAATCTTGCCTTTCTCCCCCCTCTTCCTTACCAAGAATAAAAATATCATGATTATGAAGTTTAGGAATTACCATCTAAAACTTACTGCAATTTATGGAGTTATAAGCAATAGGGGAAAAACAAAATACCATTACAGAGCATATGCCAGCAGAACACATAAAAAAAAATTTAAAAGCAATTGTAGCCATGATTGCAATAACACTATCTGCAATTCTGACACATAGGATTCCATTAAAAATCATGATCAGATCACAAAAAAGAGATACACAATACCCCAGCATGGCAATATTTACTTTGCATTAAAATCTGTACTTTACCATGAGAAACTCTTTCTACAGCTCATACACCATGTGCATACTTATAGCAACTACAGGGAACTTACAATGGTTTCCAGTATTTGCTTCTCCAGTAAACAAGCCACAATTGAATGGATAAAATTGAGAACAAAATTTTCACTGTGCTTTCTGCCTATATCACATTATCCAAAATTCGACTTTCCTGCCCTTTTTCCCATTTTATCTTAACTCTCCTCCAAATTTTCAAATAAAGACCCGTTACTGCTATTTGGCAAGAAATAAGGTATCCAGGCAAGGTAGGAAAAAAATTCTTTCCCATTCCATAGGCCCAAATTTTGTGTGCCTTTTGCACAAACAAATCTGTAGACAAACTTCTGATAAACAAACTACTTGCTCATGGATTAATTGGTTTTAAAATTTCAGCATAAAAGCCTATATAATGGTATATCTTAACGAGTGGATAATGTTAATAACAAAAATAATTGCAAATACTTTGTAGTTCATATTTCAAAGACCAGCATCTATATACACTGGGAGAAGTCATGAAAGTTGTGACTATCCGCACAACATCACAAATCAAACGGGCAATAAGTGCAAAAAAATTCAAGGTTAAATATTTTGAATATATATTTATTTTTCTGCAGATATGTAATTTAAAGTCTCTTGAATAGAACAAATATGAACACTATACATATATCTGATACATCAGGTACAAATGCATAATAATTTCAGACTCATTTTTAAATTAGTAAGCATGAGTGAAAAAAAAATTGCATGCAAGACAGATTACCCCATGAAAGAAAGCTGTCCTCTAGACAGGATTTAATAGAGCACATAAAGGACTATCTTCTAAAACAATCAAAATTTAAAAAATAAAATAAAATAAAATAAAGGTGGCACAGATTTTTTGGATAATGTTGCGGAACACTGTAATTCTACATGACTGAAGTGTAGCTACAGCATCTACCACAAAGCAAATGCTGACATGACATGGCTGCAAGACCAAAAACTTTGTAAATAGTGAGATTTCTGCCACTACACTTGTAAGTCAAGTTATCCAATTCCATAATCAAACATGAAAGCAAGTCATTTACTGTATCTTGAGTTAGCTTAATAAATTAAGCACTGCTTTTACTACTAAAAACGCACACATTTTATTCTGAACTTAATTTTGATTGCTTGCATAATCTTGGGTATTATCTTAAAGTCTTCATACAGAAAGAACCAACCTTCAATCTTGTAAGTAAAGTGCCAAACACTTCCAAGGCTGGGAGAACACCATTCTTTCAAATTACTATTAGCACAAAAATAAATAGTGTTAACCAGGAGTCTACAACACCTTTGACTTGATAGGAAATACCTTGACTCTAATGAAACTAGAATAAAACTTAGAAATTGAGAATGTAAGAACTACCAGAGAGAATACCCATGGTTCTGGATCTATCCCCAAAGCTATTGTTTTTTTGGGTCTTGGATTCAGCAGTAAAGCATTTTTTAGAAGTTGCTTACAGAACCACTGATTTCTGGAAGGATGTTAGCGTGGAGCCCTTACTAGATACAGTTTTGCACATATTGTACCAGTGCAGCATACCACTAAATGCTTCAGATAAACCGAAAAACAGAACACATGTCGCACAAGATGTCATTACCAACTTGCTAAAAGAAGGATTCATATGAAACTACATGCCATCAATATGTTGTTTCCCAAAAATAGCAGTTTGTGGATATGTAGTTGAGACCATGACTGAAGATTTTTCTTTTAGTACATTTAAATCTGAATCAAGCAAACAGCAAAAATTTACGATGATAAAGGGATGGGAGTGGCTGACTTCTTTTTTTTCATCTCACTTCTTCAAAATTAACTCAAATGACCATATGTTTGGACTGTATATTACACCATGACTAGCTTGGTGCCAATGTAGTTTTTTAGACACAGAAAAATATTTTCTGACAATATTAAAAACAGACTCTTCAAAAGAAAAGGGATATAAAACTTAATTGCTTTCTAGCTATTATCTTCCCTACAAGATGTATCTTTTTTTTATGCTGTCCAGGCTAAACCGTGCCTGAAACCTTCCAAAAGAATGGAGGTTTCATGAAATCTGCAAAGCTGAGAGATAAACTGAAGTATATCAGAGGTAAATAACCAAAATACTTCAGCAAATCCCTGCAATATTTCACACAAAATAATTTGATTTTGAGAGTGGGAAATTCTGATAAGACAACCAATGTAATTTTCATTGCTATTCTTAACTTTTTCCCAGCTGAAAGTTTTCTTCCAATTCATTTCTGTAGTTGGTACTAAGCTAGCATGTTTATAATGAGCCTCATATTGTGATCAACCACCTAAGTGAACTTTGCAAAGAAAAAGGACACTATTATTCCTAAGACTATAACATGTAAATGCTACTTCAGGGACAAACAGGTCCAGTCTGGTACACTGTGTGCTAGGCACACATCTTCCTTTATGGTGCATGTCATTTGCATTTGTTACAAACAGTTACTGGAGAACTTGGGGTTTTGTCTCAGATCTTCATCACTAGATTCCCTTTCAGTCACTGACATGCAGCTCAGAATAGCATTCCTCTTATTGACACTGTGGAATAAACAATACATAAAGCACATAGATGAATTTGAAATTCACATTTCAGAAGTGGAACACAGTCCTCCAGTATCAGACCAGGAGAAACCTATCCTCTCCCTTTGATGTTTTCCTTAGTCATCAATCATTTTCTTCTAACTCCTTCCATGCAAAGACTATACAGAAATCCTGTGTTTGCATATTCTGCCATTAAAGATCAGACTCCTTGAGCATGCATATATATATATATATATGATGGCAGAACCTATACCTATATATACTCTGGTTATTAAAGTGAAAATGGAGGGTTACTTCCATTTCCACTGCTGCATTTTGGGCTTCATACTCACCCATTCTCTGACGCATAATGCCCTTTTTAGAAGATTAAGAAAAACCCTTCCTGATCATTGCTCAGTCCTCAGAACAGAGGTGTTAGAACAAAATTCTCCACCCTCTAACCTTGATCTTAGTGTATGTTTTATCCTACCCCTTCATGGCAATGACACCAACATTAAAAGAGAAGAAAAAAGGAGCAGTAGCAGCAAGAATCTTGAAGAACTTAATGACAGATTGTTAAAAGTGACCAAACAGACCACATTTTTTTTTACCCCCAGGAAATATGACAATTATTTCAGCAGACTCAAAATGTTAACTTCACTTTATAACATTGAAGGCAATGACAAAATACACATCCTCAAAGATGATAACAACATAGACACACACATATGTATACAAAGTACTTATATTTTTGCAAAGTGAGATTTACCCTGACTCAGTAAAAGTCATGTCAACTTTGCTCCTCACAAACATATAAAACCAGGTGAATGCCACATCCCTGTCTTGTCTTTATAAAAGAACAATACACCATCTTTGGGGCCTAAAATAACTTGTAATTTTTTTAATGCTTTTTTAATTCCATGTTTGACTGGTCACTGATGACCCTCCTTGGCACAGCACAAGTTGCTGAGGCTGTGAAAGCACGCGGGAGTAACCAGCCAATGACATTATAGAACAATGAGAAGGTCAAAGTTGCATTGCATATTGCTGTCCTTCTTCCAGCAATGCACACCGCATCCAAACAGGAAAAATTAACCCTTTACTCATATTCCTTATAACTCAAGTAAAACAGTGCAGGATGCCTTGCTAAGCCAGAGCAAGAAAAGTAGGGTAAAATTCTTGGGGAAAAGCAGTTATAATTAGGGTATTGCTTGCCCCCTCATTCTGCCTTTTGTGTAAAAAAAAAAATAAAAAATCTTGCTAGTGAGGAGGACATGGAAGTGTCTTTTGTTATCTAAAGAAACGAACTATAGTTTTCATCCCACTAGGGGTTTCCACAGTAAATGGAGCTTTTCTTTCTTTCAGTCTTATTTTAACAGTTCTCAGACTGACAAGCTGTTATAAGCATCAAGTTATCTTCTATTGGAACTGCATTAAGGAAAAGGTCCTATCTTTATTCCTCAAGACAAAAACGATTAATTTTAACGTAAAAGCAAAACAAGATGCAAGTGTGGAAAAACATCAAACAATGATTTTCAATACAGGCATATAAGCAAAAGCCTATAAAAATGCAATGCTTAAAATACTTTCATATGCACACATGAAAATACAGAGATATACATAAATTGTATATCATATATGCATATGTTTGTGTATATTTCATAGGTTCAAATAAAGTGATTGCTGTGCTTTTCTACTTAAATTCCAGGCATCTGATATTAGTTTCTTAAGTTAATGAGCCTTCACCTTATCTTGCTGCCCATATTGTATACATTGTGCAAGCTGCCAGCTGTGCATCAGAGCTGCCTCAAAAATTTCATGTTTGCTTATAAGCAAAAAAATTGAACAAGAACTTCTTAAAAACCCTGAAATGTACAAAGTAATGAAAGCAATGCCCCTTATTTTTTCATACTTATTCTAGTCTCATTTTAGAATTTTTTTTTTTAATAAAAGAAAAACACCAAGAGTTATCTATGTTTTCACTGGAAGGGGAAAAATAAATTTTAGTCTCACAGATTTACAGGTCTGATGGACAGATTTCCTCCTTCATGATATAAGCAACAAGCTTATAAGATTCAAGCCACGGGGGTGCTGTCTGGTTGGCAGGGCACTACAGCTGAGGAAGTAATTCCATCAGAGAGCTCCCCAGCTGAAAGAACAAGCCAACCAAAGACAACAGGAGCTAGAAAGAGAGAAAAGGAGAAACATAAAACACACACGAGAAAAACGTCTTTTGTCAACTCTCCTTAGGCTTAGGTTCTTTCATATTTTTCCTGACTAATAAGATCAGCACTATATATTTTTTTTCCAGATACAACATTATCAAGAACAACTATTTTCATAGATTTTAAATGACAACACTCTTCCTACCAGTAACGGGATATACAAATTCAGAGGGTTTTCAAAAAAGCAAAATGAAAACACTCAGCTCAACAGGGGAGTCAACAGAAGCTCTTAATTTAGTCCAGATTTCTGAGACAGAGAATTCAACAACCATTGCTACTTCTCAAAATTTGACTTGTCTGGTAATGTATTTCATTTTTGATAGAAAGATAACATTTCACAAGTATTCCATCATTATAAACTCTTACGGCACAGAATGAGAGTGGGGTTTATGTATTATCAATAGTTGTTAGTAATAATTTTATATGAATTGTTTATTCAAACATGAATAGGTTAAACAGAGAATTGAAAGAAATCAGCAAGCACTTGAGAGGGATATTAACAGTACGGTCAAATGCTCTAAGAATGAACAGCAAACTTGTGAGCCTTCTTTCCAAGTTTAAAAAAAACCCAACAACAACAAAAAAAACGAAAAAAACCAAAAACACCAGACCCACAAACCACACACAGCAATCTCCTCTCCTCCCCCCACCAAAAAAAAAAAAATAAAATCAAATCAAGCAAAAAAAAAAAAAAAAAAAAAAAAAAAACATAAAAAAACCCCACACCACCAAACAGAGCAAACCAAACAAGCACCTTAACAAAAACAGAGCTTGTTTGTTATTTATAACAAATATAATCAATCCTGTATGTCACTTACTCATTGGGAAAAATACTATCACTACTCCAGCTGCAGAAAAGGCCATATTCAAGGTATTTTGCTTTAGTTGTATGGGGTGGGGGAATCATCAGAAATAAAGGCAAAAGGATAATTAGTTAAAGAAAAGATGCACTTGCCCTTTGTGCCCTCACTTTATTTCCTACTCAGATATCTGTCATTGATTTCCAGTAAGAAGAAAATGGAGAACTCTGGCCCTTTGTTTTCATTGCTCTGGAGATACTAAGGATCAGAAGACCCACCAGACTTTATTTTGGATTAGGCTATAAATGAAGAATTTAGTTTCTCATGGCTTTAGCTGTGATATGCAGAAAGAGATAATGGGATACACTTGCTTTGCATTGAGCCCTCCTTGGTGCCTGCAATTTCATGAGTAAAGCTGACTGTCCCTTATGTATTACAATTCTTCAAGAAAAGCAGAAAATATTTTTAATTATGCTGGTGCCCACTGCATAAACTTCTCTGAATGAGATCTATACTGCCTGCTGAAGGATGAGACAGCTGAGAAAGAAACAGCAGCTCATGTAGGTTGGTCCAGTGCCAGAGCTGAATGACATGGCTAAACATAATAAAACAAAACCAAGGTTAACCTCACAATAATTTTAGCAATATTAGAGAGCCTTCAAGCAGAGGTGCTGTGATGCTAAGTGGAGGTGATTGCATTTTAATTTCTTTCTTTAATCAAATGTATCCAAATTCATCATCCCTGAATAGCAAAACATCAACAGCCAAATAGAAGATCATGCACAAAAGACAAAAGATCACTTTCCTCAAAGTCTGAGAGGCTTTATGCATACTCGTGCCACATTCTTCAATCTTCAAAGGAGGTCATTCATATAAATTCAGTAAAGACAGTAATGTGTGAATCTGATGCTACCCTGACCCCTCTTCCACCTTCGAAAGCGACTCTAAAAGCTTAAACAGTAAAATTCAAGCAAAAAGGCACCTCCACTGCTGCCAAAGAGATAGATAGCCTATGCCTGAACTCAATTTACAAAACAGAGACATCACTGTATGTTAGCCACTTTAATAGATTCAAGTTTATTTTCAGAATATACATCTACCTCTTCAACAAACTGCAAAGCACAAACAGAATAAAAATGCTAACAGAGACAGCGACCTATAAGTAAAACAGGCAATGGAAAGAAAAAAAAATAACAAATAATAATGATTATTTTATTTTCATAACAAGTGAGGAGTTTTACCTTCAGAATTTGCCACAGCAGAAACTAAAAATGCTTGTCAATCTACTAATCCAGAAGGAAAAAGAAAATATATTGGACCTGTTCATGCTCGATATACTGCAGAAATGTGTCAGGAGCTCTGATATAGTCACCCTCAGGTCTAATTCCATTATATCAGATGAAACACTACAAGCATTCATACAAGACCAACCCTACCCAAGAAATATCAAGAAAACCCTATGGCAGCATAGGTGTCTACTCTTAAGCACTGCAAGAACACTAACAAGTCACAAGCAATCCATGAATCTAGAAATGGCAGTAAATAGGATTGCTCTCGGTTTATGAGCCTTTTTCATCGAGCGGTTCCCAGTGACTGAGAGTTAAAACATTGGCTCACCCAGCAGTGCTTGTGCTACATAGCAAGAGGCAGGGGGTCTTGAAGGCTGAGGAAACTAAAACACACCAAAAATATAATGACAAACACTGATCATATGTAGCCACCTTTGGAGCAGATGAGCAAGATCTGGGAAATAGTCCTAAGCTATAGGCATTGCTAGAAGGTAACATAGAACGAATGCAAGGAAAATCTTTCTGGCTGGTTATCAAAACTGTGGAAACAGGAGCAAAAAATTTGTTCTTGTTACTAAACAATCCATTCACCCTACAACATATTTTAAAAGTCTCAGGCCGCTGGTTTGCTGCCTGGAATAGAGTTTTCTTCTTTTTCCTTGGAATTAATTGTAAATTAAATTTAAGATAGAGAATCTTTTCAAAGAAAATATTTTTGATGCTTCTTTGTGCCATAAAAGAATCTGTTCGACATATTCTAATCTGTTTAATTTTAATTTAATTTTAATCTGTTTAATATTCCTAGAGATCATTTCAAAAATAGAAAAAGAGAGTAACAAATGTAGAATTTAGAAAGATAATTTCTATTCTGCCTTCTGACAGAAATAAGGAAGGAGCAAAAGGATAGAATGGTAAGTCACATTGCCTTCCATTCACTCAACAAATCAAGTGCAGAGATGAAAACACACAAAAAGTATTAAGACTAAACTTGAAAGAGTATTGATGAAAATATCTCCAGAAAACAGAGAGGAAGCAAGTGCTTTATATTACAATAAAAAGATGGTATTACCAAACCTGGCTAGAAATATTTAATCAGTGTTGTATACAAATGTTAGTGGAACAAGATAGAATTAAAATGCAATATTAAAAGAATAAAAATATCTAGGTAAGATTTAATGAATTTAATTCCTGTTATATTCTGTTTGCTAAGGAAACTCAAGAAAGAATGTACTGAGTTTATACTTAAAGTCAATTACCAGTTTGGTGTAGGTACATCATTTTAAGTCGACTTCTCACACACAAAATTTTCCAAGTACAATAACCCAAGCAGCCTGCATATTTTTGAAGAGGATTTAACCCCTACACCAAAGTCTAGTAAAATCTTTCTCTCTTGTTTTGGACCACCAAGTCAGGTATATATACAGAAGAATTTTCATGTAGACTTGCTGCACAAGCATAAATTTCTCCTACAGAAACTACGTCTATCTAGCATTTAGCAAAATATCTTTTTCATTTCACTTACTTTCCTAAATTAGAAGAAATTCCTTTAGAAAAAACTAGGAAATGGCAAAAAGAGATACCAGTCAGAGAAAATTCCAGTCTAATGTGCTGAAATCCTAGAAATCAAATTAAACTAAATGAACGAGCTCTAAGGCATAAGAGGCAAAACAGCTTATGCTGCTAAATTCAGGATGAGAATAAAACAATCATGAGGATAGACAAGATGAGTAGAATCATTTTTCTGCTGGAACACAGCATAAATGAAAGGACTCTTCAAAGAAGTTTCTTTAACATCATAAGTTTCTTCTTGAAGCTACCGTTTTTGCTTGGAAATGTATCCTTTTTTCTAGATTAATCAAGCTTCTCTATAATAAGCCTTCAGTGTATATTGGGGGGGAGGTGGAAGAAAAAGGTTTTGATGTTTTCCATCAGCAACAAAACAAGAGAAGCCACGGGAACTACCCTGTCTGCAGCAAGCTATTTCCTGCTTCCTTCATTTACCAAACCGTTTTCCAGACTTATAGGATGAGCATCCAAAACCTTGAAATACAATACCTCAACTATGCAGGATATATTTTTATGTGGCACTCAACTGGGAATGTTCAGGAATACTCAGAAAAGAAGAATAAAACTATTATTATGATACAAGGTTGCCTCATGCTCTTACAAGCAGGACTTCAGTTTGTTTAGAATAAGTCCTTTGTTGTACAGCATCATGGAAGTTTAGAAGGTGAAGACAAGCAGTCCCTTTGTTCTCAAACTCTACCTAAATGTAGAATTTTTAGGGAAAATTCCAGAATCTCCAAAATTAGATTTTACCATTTCTTTAAGAACGTACGCTACACAATTTAGCTGCCTCATGTAAAATGTTGTTGTGGATGTCTATTAACTGAGTTACTGCAAATTATGTACATTTTAACCCCAATTTTGTGATGTATGAAGGCAATAGCATCACACTGCATTCAAGATCCTAAAAAGCCTGAAGAAAAAAGTCTGATGACAAATAGAATGCTTTCTTGAAATTTTGACTAACAGGAAAGCCAGCTACATGCAGCTCAGAAATAGTACTTGTAATGGAATTCTGTAGAAGTGGAAAAGCTCATTTCTATCTCTATTACTCATTATGCAGTTAATATAGTACTCCATCAAGGATTAACAACACATATGGATACCAAAATCAGACAGTTACAGAAAGGTCCTTTTTTTTTTTTTAAATAGAGACTTAACAGACATAAACAAGAGCAAACATTTCCTGCAAGTTAACAAAGCAAAATCTTCATTTGGTTTGACTGAATTGCATCCCAATACCTGCAGGCAGGCTTATTTATTACCCAGGTATTCTATAAACAGGAATTATTAATTTCTAGGATTACATAATTAAGAATGCATTTTGTACAAAAATTTGTGTGTTTTATTGCATAGTATTTAAAATAATTCTTTTGGAATTCACTAACATTTCAATACTCTTTCGCTGATTATTCAAAGGTGAAATTATTGCTTACAGGAGCTGCTCAATACTTCCTAAAAGGAAGGGAGGAAAACAAGGTAGATTTTTCTTTTCCATGAAAATTTTCCATTTTTCTCATATCCTAATATTTCTAGCAATGGGTCACATCAGCAGTCCAGTATTCTGCAGTAAGAGAGAGAGCAAGCATCATTTTCTGCACTTGACAAGCTCCCCCTGAAATGTGCCTCTTAGATGTAATGCCCTATGTCACTGCCTAGCTCTGTGCAGCTTCTGTTTCCATGGCTGCTTTTAAAGGTTTTAAAGCCTCCTTTTCACCTGGAAATGTAAATTTGGAAACTCTATCAGGAGGATTGCCTAGTAAGTATTTTTAATCAAAAACAAAATTTTAGGGGATACATTTGTAGCAAGCTTGCCTTAATACAACCCACAAAATTGCAAACACCTCAGTTTTGCACACATAAAAACTACATTTGTGCAAATAAACAGGGCAGTTTGCAAATGTTAATTTGACCAATCTAGTTTGTGTGTACAATTTCAGATTTACCATGTGTCTAATGCCTGAGTTGGCAAATTTCCAGCCAGAAGTATAGAAGCATCATTAGTTCTGTAGTCAGATTGTTGAGTAAAAGCAAAACCATTTCAAAAGCAGTCTAACATTAAAGAACAAAAAATATTCCACCAAAAATTATATAAGTTTCAATAGGACATCAACAATACCCTATTGTGAATCCATATCTTCCAGAACTTTTGAAATTAGGGTCTCAAACAGGACTTGAAACAAACACATTCAAGAGCAAAAATAAATAATTCTGCACAAGATTGCCTATCGTGTTGGCTGAAAAACACCATTGAACTCTGACACATTTAGTGGATAATTGGTTTGTAGTGCAAAGCATAACAAAATTTTACAGACTATGGTATGAAACCAGCCCTGAAATCCTTATGCCTCTGAAATGCCAAAGTTGGAAAAGAACTGGATCGGTTTCTGGCTGAGCTGAAATAAAGAGGACTTATGATCTAGAAGTGGCATTTTGTGAGTGGCATTCTAGATAGCTTTTAGAGTGTTGGTTCAGACTTGTAAGTCCCTGAATGGCTTATGACAAAGTTATATCTTAAGAATACCAATTTAAGTAACCACAAAAATTATACAAAAATAGGTGTAAACAGTGTCTAGAGGCAGCTCCTCACATGCTGGTTTCCACAGTGCCTTCAAGCATCTGCTCTCCAACCTGAGCTCCTTTTAACACCTAAATCAAACTGACAGAGCTAGATCACTACTATGACACTTGCCTTTTAGTAGTCATATGTGCATCACACACATATCCAGCACTCACAGGCAGATGTATGAATGGGCACATGAAAAAATAATTTAAATGGAAAAAACACAGAAAAAATACAAAACCCAACAACATTGCATGACGGCAAGGTACAATCTTATGTTAAGACTAAGTCTCTAAAGAATCTCTGAACCCACATCTGTCTTCTGACCCTAATGGCCACAGTGATGCTGCTTGAGTAGTAGCAGCAGTTTGAGTTAGACATAAAAGATGTGGCATCTATTGGAGGAATCAGTTCAGGAGCAAATCTGCAGCTTAGAAACCTGATAGAACTTTTCAGGAACTCACTGAGCATCAACTTTTTAAATACCCTCAAAGGATGTGCTCCTAAGTCTCATGGCATTTGGCCAAAAGCAGAAGGGTTCTAAATCAGCAGCAGTAAGAGAGAGTAAACTTTTCTCCAACATGAGCACTGATGTCAAAAAACAGCCAGTCCTCTAGGATAAGACAGATAATTTCAGTGGCATATGTCTCACCTAATTCTGATCTTTCAAGCATTGGCTAAAGTTATGGGGCAATATCTGTGGAAATCTAACCTTTCAAGGACACATGCATAGGGAAACAGATGGCTTGCAACAGACTGTTTAATCCCAAATCAAATAACAGAATCAGCATTTCAGAATGACTGCTTATATAGACACTTCTGCTAGAGAGTGTGGCCTACAGACAAGCAGCTTATGCAACAAGAAGCTTACGTGATATATTAATAAAACAGAAATTCAATATTTTTAAAAATATTTTTCCATAAATGTTCTATGGTTATAAAAAAATCATCTCATCTTTTCTAGGACAAATACCTTCATTTTATACAACAACTTTTGTTTGTATAAATAATACTTGAAAACATGTAAGAGACAAGCATTTTACTTATGCATACCCCTTCCATAAAAAGCCATTATGCCTCAAAGCTAGTCTTTATCATGTTCAGAAGCCAGTTAAAAAAAAAAAAAAATTAAAAAATCCGTTGATAAAAAGTGATCAAAGAACAAACCAAAAAAATGTGTTTGTTCAACAATTAAAAGAATTTCATGTCACAACGTGGCACACTAGGAAGTGTGAACATAAGAACAGCTTAAGAAGCAACACACTCGAGAAAAACAATACCTTCATTATGACGTGAAACTGTCTCTTACATTACTGAATGTAGTCTTAGAAACACACCAGAGAATTAGCTGCTTGCTCACATGAATATCTGGAGGAGAAAAGTGTTCCTTTAACATCCCAATGTTTGATATTCATATTGAAATATTTAGAAACATTTTCTTTATTTGACAACTAAAAAATTATGAAGTTGGCAAAGCCCCCCAGGTCACCTGCTCGCTGTATAACTTCACCAGTGAAGCCAACTCACCCTGGGATGTGCAAGCACCTCACCAGCTGCACACAATAGCACCAGGCTCTGTACCTGCCTTTGCTCAATACACCTTCAGCTCTAAATATTCACCATTATGAGAAGCATCTCACGTGTTAAATATTACCAGCATAACCACAACTGATATCTTCAACATGATACCAGCTTGTTGCCTAGTAGAAATTGTGAGAGGCTACGAATAATTTTAAAAGCTGGCAAGTAGAACCTACAACTATGCTATTCTGCTTTTCAACTTGTTATTCTGAATTTCAAATTTCTTGTTATTGAGCACAATAAAGGAAAGGATCTTATTCCCCAAAACCTAAACCTTCAATTTAAGGGGCAGCAAACTGCTTTGTTTATCTCAAGATCAAATCCATAACTTACTGTGTTAGAATTCAATGAAGGCACAATGTAGAAGTGTGTGTGATACATGCTTGGCATGACCTTTTCAGTCAGCTGGAAGACATAACCTAAACATCTTTAAAATAGCTTAGGGCACAAGGAATCCACTGTCTGGCAGCCACCAAGTAACAGAATTCCCATCCTTCTTAATAAGCATTGAACCAATTCGTCCAGCTGCACTGATCAGTGATTCCATAATGCCAACAATGTATTGTAGCATATTATGCATAAAACAGACATCAATTCTTAATTTTTGGGGATTCTATCATTACTGGCAAGAAGGTGGTCTAATTCCTGAATTGTGGAAACGTTTTATCGATCTAAACTTCGCCTTTTAAGGGTTACATTTTCTTCTTCCAGTTCCTTCCTGAAAACTATTGCATGACTTACTGAGTCATCTCAAAAGCAGGAACACATCAGCAGTGAACAAGTCATATATAAATAATGTAGATCAATAGTTTTTAACATGTGGTCTGCAGACTCGTTGGGTTCACACGACCTTGCTGTGAAAAGGAAGCCTACTGCAGTAAGTTAACTTTTGCTGCACAGAGATACATGCCTCTGCTGAAAAGTACTTGGGGATCAACAAATCAAAAAGGTTATAAGCCAGTGATGTAAGTAATCCGTTAGCAGTTTTAATGCTTTGTAGATTTCAATGCCATTTCCGTTTACTATTTAAATAAAATGTAGTGATTTAGTGCCTGGCTAATTTCTACAACAAATATCTATTGAAAAATCAGAGTATGATTGTACCAAACTCCCAATGGAGGAAACATCAAGTGATTCAGCTAAATAGCATTTTGACAAAAAACCTAAAATTTTGTACCTGTTCTACTTTTGCACAGCCCTTCATAGCTTAGTTCCCTTGGTATGTTAGTTTTTCATTCTTGTTTACTGACAAAAAAAAAGCAGTAGTGAAAAAAAATTAGTTTAGCACAGCTACGAATATATTATCTTTGAACAAATCAGTAGAATTAATCTTTAACAAAAAGCATACAGAATCAATGAGGATGTTAAATATAGACAACACTGACAAATAAGCAGGCTCTATTTATTTGAAGAGCTTATGGGTTCCCCCCACATCCCTCTCCTGCCTACAACTATTGAAAAGATGTCCTTATCTCAAGTACTTTTCACATATCAGAGAAGTGGTAAATTTCACAAAGCCTGCACTAATGTTTTGCATTTCCATTCCAAGTGAAATGCACTTCAGTAAGTAAACATGAGTATTCAAATAAAACTGTTGCTAGAGACAATGAAAAAAAAAAAACAAACCACAAACCCACAACCAAAAAACAATGCCATTTCAAAAATGGATTAATACATAAATCATTCTATAAGCACTGGATAATGCAGCAGAACACTGAAGAGACAAAGCATGCAATGCTGAGAATAGGGTTAGTCCCATTTTAGTGCTGATTTGGGTTTTGCTTTTGTGGGTTCCCTGCCCTGCCAAATCCTCATGGTGCTTGACAAATATAAAACAAGATATTTGTATTTTAATATTTTGTAATCCTGTAGATAATTAAGTGAATCAATGGAGAATAGCTACATCCCTCTTACAGTCTGAGAGCACACTAAACAGCATGTACATATTCCTTTTCACATGTTTCACACAGCTGAGGGACGGGGGTGGTGGGGAGTGACTTACTTAAAAAATGTTTTGCCTTATTTTGCAAGCCCTGAAATTCATAATGTGTTGGATTTGAGCACCTCAGGATTTCTATTCTCAGAACTTATTAGAAATTCATAGACAAAGTAACTTCTTTTACTGGAGTACAGCACAGGGGGTCACCAAGAACCACAGCCTCTGTATTCGAGTCACTAATTTAAAAAAATGTCTTGACTTCACAAATGATGTATGCACATGCCTAACTTCACATGCTGCCAGATACTCTCACTAGATTCAGCAGGGCCATCTACAGCAAGTTAAAAGCTAGTAAGCTTTTAAGGCTTGGTGCTGTAAAGACCTACATATCATCTGTGATGATGCAAATAAAAAAAAAAAACAAAAAACAACCAAAGAACGTGATCAGTGTTAATTCATTCATTAGAATATTAATTCTTCTTCTAACCTATATCTACCCTTTCTTCACCAGGACTTATTTGCTGTCAAAAAAACTTAGACAACGAATATTTTAAAATTAATTTATTTGAAAATTCCTGCATAATCTTTCCATAGAGTGGGGGAAAAGCATCTGGTGGCAGCGTCTTACCAGAGACCAAGAACAAACAGCCTGGGCTCCTTCAGTGACTGCATACTGTTTTCTGGAAAAAGCACCTTAGATCCTGGGTTTCACTTCTGATCCATCCCTCTGAACGGGACTCTTATTACTGACCTTTTCACTGCAAAGTTCCTGATGAATTATATGCGGTCAGTAGACAGGAAAGAACAGCGTTTAGAGTAAGATTAATTTTAAACGTATTAAAAAAAAAAATCTACCAAAGGAGATGACAAATGCAGTTTTCTGAGCACCAGCCCATGTTGTTGTCCCAGGTAGTCATGTCCTGCATCACACTCCTGTGTACTGCCTCAGCTACTGCTCTGAGAGCCCACCATACTCAGCCCGTGGCAAAACAAGGCATTGCAGTTGTCTGTATTTGTACCTCAGCAAGGTCCTCAACTGGCAAATTACTGGTTAATCAAAGATGATAAAAACAAGATGTAATGTGTGTCCTAGGGTATAGAGAAGTCAGGAAGAACATTGTTTTATCTCACTATCTTAAAATCCAGTGGTCAGTGCCCTGAATCAAGGAAGAGGTCAGTCTTCTAGCCAGTTTGAATTTTTTAATCTTGTCTCTCAACTTTTTTATTTCTTCTGTCTTCCTGATTCCAAGTTTGAGCCTGTTTCTTACCTTTACACTTATTTCTTCCAGACAATCTATATTTTCAGAGACTATTTTAAGTATAATCACTCACATGTTTATCAACAAAACCTAAATACATCAGCCAGTCATTTACACTATGGTCTGACAGTCAGATTCAGATTCACAAAAATCAGTTAAATCAGATTTTTCCATTTCTTTTCAGTCTTTCATCAAACAATATTTGAATGGACTCTGCAGATCATATGGATTAAGTTGAGCTGTATGTGAGAAGCAAGAAAAAGACAGATAATTTGTCTAATATCACTCTTTCTGCTAAAGTAGGAGTACACTTGAGAAGAGCCCAGCAATCTACAATTGCTGAGAATGCCCTTATTCCATAAAAATCTTTAAAATATTTGAAAATAACAAAAAAATACTAACAGCTACTCTTGTTTCACCAAATCAATGAAACTCTCAGAAACACAGGTTGATTATAAATGCTTAAAAAAACTTGTCCCCTTTTTTTCTTAGGTCTGAGAAACCAGGGGAAATGACTCAAGGAACACCTGAAACAAAAAATTATGGACTGAGATACTTAATCCTACAAATACTTGTAATAGCATAAGATTTCTCATCCTAAAAATACTTGCATAATATTTTTTTTAAAATACACTTTCCATAAAGTTTCTTTTCAAATCTTATCTTGAATACAGCTCAGTTCTATGAAAAGTTGATTGGCAGAATTCTCTATGGCCATACTTCTCCTGCCTGTAGCTTAGTTTCTATAATTCAGCCTATTTCAGATTTTATTTTTTTTTTTTAATAAATTCACTTTCAGCATTAACGAATCCAGAGACAATGTACAATTCTCAGCTGCCTGGAACTATGAGTACCACTGACTTTCAGCTTCCTCAGAAAACATGTTCTTCTTCAGCCCTTGACATAGTAATATTTTTCTGGTTACCAGTAGGTTTTAAAACAGTAATTAAAATGAAATTAATTTTTTGTGTCTCTCTTTTTAAATAGCAAGGTCCTTTTGAGGGGCAGAAATATAATAAGTACAGTACAGGAAGGCTTGGCATTCAGGTTGCTTATTTTTAGAAATTGTTTACACTTAAAATTTTTAATTGTTTATTTAATGCTTCTCCCTCACCCCCTGGGTATTGTTCTTGCCAAGATATATACATTTCTACTCGCTGTTTTCCAGTGGAACTTTTACAAAGCTAACATGTACAGTATGCATGAAGAGCCACTTCTAAGTTGCAGGCAGAATAAAACAAATCCAAAAAGTAAATGTACCTTTGCAGAAAATTGTTGAGTAGATTTAACTTACAACAATAAACAATATATAATAAAGTCTCTCTGAAAGCTAGAGAAGCTAGACATGTGTCCTCTTCTTTGATTTTATCACTTCATCACACACAACAAATCTGTGTCAACATGAGTGGCAAGTCTCTGAGGTAAAAGATGTACAAGTCAAGGCCATAAAAGCAGACCACATGCTTAAGAATTTGTCTATTGTAACCATAATGAGGTGGCCTGCTGTCTCTAAGGAGACAATTCATGATACAGCATATACCCAGAGAGAAGTGAAAGACTATTTTATGAATCCAATACAGTCAGCTGTAAGTCAATGAAGATTCAATTTCTTAAAGAGACAGAGGAAGAAAGAATTCATGTGAAAAGTAGTGTCTCAAAAAACCTTATCATATGCAGCTGAATATTGCCCTGCACCGAAACTATAACCTACTGGAATCGGCACAGCTACTCACATAAGTAAAGATTAATCACATGCTCCTTCAAGGAGAGGCCTTTGATGCATAACACAATCTACCTTACATACATAAACAGCATTTTTCAGCACTCTATTAATCCTGACACTACTTCAGAGTGGTTGCCAGTATTAAAATATATTTTCTGGAACATTCTGGGAAACAAAAAGACAAAGCAATTTTTTTATATTTATACTGTGCCTTACTACAACCCCACAATACAAAACTCACTTTGGGTGACCACTGTAGAAGGCATATAGCAATAAACTGCAAAAGGAAGCTGCAGCCTAAAAACAACTGAAAATTGAGGTAACTGCCTGCTGTCTGAAATGCTATTTACACAAGTCTGATCAGAGAGGCATAAACTCCCCATTTCATTGCCATGATTGCTAATAATGAAGAAGAAAAATCTTTATGGAGAATCTCCAATAATCTGAAAGGTCATAGAGTGTGTTTAATGGAGCAGGAGGGGAACAGAGAACTGAACCGTGTTTTAACAAAACTTCTACTTTGGACCCAAAAAAACAAGAAGAGGAGTTGTTTATCAAAGAACTTCAGAATAAAGAATAGATAAGTGTAGGGTGTTTGACTATCCAGTGGGTAGGGAACACACAGAAAATAATATAGCTTCATGCTTTCTAACACAGGAAAAAGGACTCTTTCTTAAAAGAAAGACAATACTCAAAGGGTTTTTTAATCATAATTTTTCCTACAGGAAGTTATGCAGTAATAAAAGAGTTTTGTATGCACATTTGGAGATTTTGTTTCAAAACCCGTGAATCGAGTATAAGGGCATGGGACTCCCTGATAACTTGAGTTGGCTCCCTATTTTCTTATTTCTGCTCATTGGTAGAGTGTTACACTAAACAGTTCAGACTCCTTAGTAGTAATTCATGTAAGCACATTTAGTCATAAAGGTTATTTCCAAATGCTTTCTTTCACATATGCAGCTGAGAGAAGTAATGCCAATATCAACAGAGTAGTTGATTATGGATTTATAGCCTATAAATGTGAGGGCATATGGTGAGACTTTAAAATGAATATCAAATGTTCACAGAGCCTCATACAGATCATGAAGTGAAGTGTAAAATAGGACACAAGTGACTTAGATACAATCATTTAGCATCTGCTCCAGTGGTATTAATTTAGGTCGGACATTATAGAGTAGCATGATACAGACACAGACAAGCAACTGCATACATAAGACAGCTTGATTATGTCCTAGCCAAAAATGAACTATCATGCAGCAGACCTGGGTTACCAGACAGATATTCCCTCTCCATTAGGCTGGTATTAGGTGAAACAAAAATGAGTCTTTTAGTTATAGCACTCCTGAATGTTATCCATAGTCCGCTCTTTTCTTCCTTACACGTAGGAGAAAAGTTGTTTTCTAGGCATCACACCCAGTATAATGTATGCATCAACAGTAACTCAACATGCTTCCTCTTGAGAGGCACAGCTCATCATAAAATGAAAATCAAAGCAGCTAAGAGAAAGTACCTTAAACCCCAGGAATTTTATAAATTTCACCTAGATACTAAAATGGTGTCTTTGACAAGCACAATCACTTTCTTGGAAAAGGACACATTGACAGCAAATCCAATTTGAAGATCTAGAGCCTTCACATCAGAAACAATCATTGCTCAAAATATACAGAGGAGGGAGAGGAGAGGCTGCTTTCTGATGTGGTTTCACCGTAAGGCTCCTTACAAAGAGACCAGGAGCAAAGGAAGAATTGATTTCATGATGCATAGGTAGCACTATCAGTACTAGTCTTGACAGAGAATGGACAGTAATCATTAACATAATTTACATGAACTGTCTGGGGGTCTGTCTTTCCACAGCTTACAAAACTGGATGGCACACAATAATGCTAAACAGAAGTGCGGGTTCTTGAGGTGACCATTTAGTATGCTGCATGTTTGTTCACATTAGTCTCTGTAGTCCAAGCAGATGGACGTCAGTCTGTCTCTTACACACAAACCACCACATTAGCAAGGCAGGAAAAAAAAATTAATTTAATGCTAAAACTTTACTCTTGCCACCTGTTTTGACCATTACCAATTAAAATTGATTGTTTTCATATTACATGTAGTTAATAACTTGACTGCTTCTGGATCTGCTCTTTTAAATAACCTAAATTGGGGGACTGAGTAATTCCTCAAGTCAAAATGAGTATAAATAAAAATGTAGAGAAGAATTTATGGAACTCCAAAATGCAGGACCAGTACTGCTTGGCTTGACTAAAGGATTCCTCTTTATCTTATAATAAATAGCTTTTTGCTTTCCTTCTCCAGTCTCTTTTTATCAGCTATTCTTTTATTGTACTGTTCTCCAATTTTCTCCTTTTTTGATTCTATTCTTTCAGTTTTGAATAGTTGTATAGTTCTCAGTCTTGTTTCTTCATCCAATACAAGTTAAATGGTTCCATTTTTCAGCTCTAAATGAGTTACTACAAAGTCAATCCAGAGCGTTGTCAAAATTTAAGGGATTAGTAACAAAACAAACAAGAGAAGACTGGCCACAAGTGCTGCTGCCTAGCCTTGTGGATAAACGGCAGCCCTGGGTGAACAACATCACAGTCATCTTTAAAACACAAGAACACACTTTGCCTGCTGAAAGAAAGGCTGTCTTCTTCATAAATTTTTGTCCACATGCTGTCCACGTTTTGACTAATATTGGCCAGGTTGCATATACACAAAACACCACCTTCCGTAGATTTCAGATACAGGGTTATTCTAATTCTTGGCTATAATGTAAACACAGGACTCAATCCTCAACTATCTCCAACCTTGAACAGAGGCTTTCAAACAGCCATCAAAACAAGTAACTTAAATGCCAGTGTCAGGGACAAACCACAAGTTTTCATTGAGTACTAATGAAAATAGTAAATACTTTTCCAATAAGAATTGGCAATATCAGTAAAACTTTGGTATCTTCCAGGCTGGTTTTGAATATTTGATCTAAAGAAGGGTGTTAATGAAAAATTTGAATTGCAGAAGTTTTATGACTTATTGTGAATTAAATTTATCCTCTTAAATAATGGAATTTGTTACTTGTTAAACTGATGTTCAAACATTTCATATTAGCTCATTACAGAGCAGAAAAGGTATCACATGACTTTAATGAACAATCATGCAATATTAAAGAGAGCATAAGGCTCAAGTGACCAATTTACAAAAAAACAGACAAATCTGTTTACTTTTTTCCTACTCTCCTGTCTATCTGCAAATACTGTGGTTGTTAATTTATTTATTGCAGACTATAGTATTGAAAGTATAATGTCAGCATAAAATACTTCTATAAACTTAATCATCTTGTTTAACAGATTAATACTTAGCTACGAAAAGTAATTTTTCTCTACATACAGAAATGCCATTAGAAACACAAGTAGAGTTGGAGTGCCACGGATTTTATATTACAAAATTATGAAGGTGTTGAAGTCTTCAATGTTGTTTGCTTAGCACTGCATCTTCATTATAGCCAATATTGTTAAAAGCAAGTTCTGCTCTCTAATTAAAGTTCCATCCTTGTCTCTCCCATTGCTTTTGCTCATGGCCACATACCAATTTTATTATTATAAAGAATCTTCTATTGATTCTACAAAGTTGACAATTTGCCTAATGGAGGCCAAGAATAATTTGTGACTGTGACTTCCCTTCCTTTCCAAAGTGTGCCTCTACAGAATTTGCAGATGACGTATGTGCAGTGCACATCAGGTTCAGAATGAAAACATTTGTCAGCTAGATCTCTAATGGCCCATTTTGCGGTGAGTAGATGATGTTCAAAATATGCCAAATTTCATGGGTATTTTAATTACAGCTGTGATGGGTATGGTTTAGTTTACCTCATATCTACCTATCAGGTACAAAAGGCCTGAAATCTTCCTTACTCTCATATTTACCTTGAAAAGCTTAAATTTGTGGAGGCTAATCAATTGAATTTCCTTTCCAATGAGACTGAAAACTAAAAGGTCATATCTGCAATATCAAAGATTGGAAATATTAGGCTGACCTGAATAACTAAAATCAAAGTACCGGATTAAATGCAGAAAAAATAAACAAATTTTCTTTCACCTGTTTAGAAAGGTGGAATCACTTGTCAGCTACCTGATACAAATATAAGCCAGCATCCATTTAGTTTTCAGCACTACTGAGTACCATATTAAAAAATCCACACACCTATTCTAGTTTCTTTTTTACACACATTTTTATACATAAAGAAGATTTTAAATTAATTCAACACTACTGTAGAATTTCCTAGATTGGATACTATTTATTAATTTCTGAAAGGAGCATGCTGGAAAAAATGGGTTTAAAGAGATAAGAAGGGAATTCACAGCCCTTGCCCAATTGAGCACAATTAAGGTGCTAAGACTCTTAAGCAAATTTAAAATCTCAGCATTTATTTAATTATCTATGAAGCATCTTCACAAAGATTCAACTATTTGTGTTTCTCTCTGTCTTACAAAAAATGTTTCAAAAATGCAAACACAGAGGCAGAGATTTCGTGTTGTTAGATGCTGTCAAAGAGGTCTCTTTTTCTCTCCCTTTCTCTGTTGTTTCCAGCCATCCTTCTCTCCATTCGCCTTTGTTTGCTAAAGTAGCTTACTGACTGTAATAAAGGGAGCCCAAGTATCAGCTTGAGACTGCCATGAAAACTAACATTCACATAAACCATTTTTTCCACTTTTGTTAAGCTCCTTATCAAAAGAACTCTCCATCTCTCCCGCTCTCTTTTACTCTCTCTCGTCTTCTGTCCTTTTTAGGATATCTTTCTAATTTTATTGAGACTCCTCTGTCAAGGTACAGCACTATAGTTCAGTAACTATAGGAAAGTGAACCCAAAAGAGCCAGCTTGAGACTACCACAAACCATTTTCACTTCTTATGTTAACATTTCATCTCAAAGGACTCTTTTCTCTCTCTGTCAGTTGCAAGGCATCTCTTTGTCTCTATTGTGCTTACGGCGCTAAGGTGCCTCATTGACTGGAGTGAAGTGAACTCAAGCGTGCCAACTTAAGGCTGGCACACATTTTTTAATTTGGTTGAAGTTGACAGCCTAAAGGACTCAGTTTCGGAGCAGCAACACTTCTCTCCTCCCCCACCTCATGCCCACTCCACTAAGGTAGCTCCAAGAGATATTTGCTTTTATGGAAAACATTAATATTTTCCATATTATGTATTGAATCTGAAAGAATTTAATTGATCATAATTCTGTAGATTATTAAAATATACTCCTTTTATACCTCACCAGCTTAAGCAGAATATGGGATACTGAAATATGAGTGCCAAATTGCCAAACACACACAGTGCTATACCTGCCAAAAAGCTTAGGAGAACTGAGAAGTGAAGCCTGCTTGAAAAAGAAGTACCTCTAAAAATTAGAGACTGGAAAAAACTTAAAAAAATATGCAAACTCCCTGCCTTAGCCTGTGATGTTTCATGCCAACTGAAATAATAAGTATAGATTTCTAAACCAAGTCCTGATCACTTTGGTTTGACCTTTTCATAATATCTCTCATTCCCTTGAGGATACATTTTGGTGACAATCTAATGATTAAATAAAAAACCCCTATGATTACATGATTTATGGCAACCAAACTCATGTCCCCGAGTGGAAGCACACAAGTTGAAAGACAAGAACCAAAACTGACTAAACTGGAAAGTCCCAGGACAGAATTTAAGCAGATGCTGTTGGCACTCAGAACTAGCAAGCCCTTGGTAGCTAAAGGTTTCACTGGAACACAAAAAAAAAAAAAAAAAAAAAAAAAAAAAAAAGGAATCTGGTGCACAATATTTTCCACTTTGTTTTTAGTGATGTTCTTCACTTATATTCTACGTCTTTCACAATTCCTAACAATATTCAGTTAGCGGAATTTACCATTCTTCTCTCTTTCGTAATGCTTAAATTAAGTCATGTAGTTTTGAACTGGAAAACAAAAAATGAACATTTTGATAACAATATATCCTTTTTTTCACAGCCAAAATACCCCACACTTTGCAGCACAGAAAACCTGTATGTTTTAATTTCAAAGTGTAGTAAAAAATAAAGCTTGTTTATTTTTGTACAAACCAGAGATTGATAATGAGGGTACCCAGAAGAATCTGTGTTACTTATGTTCAGTTTAACTTTTTTAAATACCTGCGGATCACACTAGAATTACAGGAACATGCCTAATGTTAACAAAACCCACTCTAGTAACAAATGATCTTAAAAACATGCCCATTAATTGTGAACACAGCAGAAATTTTACATATGTTTTACAAAATTTTATATATAGTCTCCTAACTAAAAAAAAAGGAAAGAAATGAAACAAACAAACAAAAACCCCACAAAAATAACCAGAAACACCCAGAAAAAAACACCTGAACACACAAAAAGCTCCTGCAAAAATAACCAGAAAAAAACAGTAAAAAAAAAGACAAACAAAAAAAACCCTCACCCAACCATAACCAGCACCTCTTTTAAAAACTCTTAGCTGCTGGTGAAAATACAAAAATATTGTGATTTCAGGGCACAACAAAATTTAATACCACGTCCTATCCATTATACCAAAAATATAGTCATTTTATTTCTAACATTTCCAGTAAAAGCCCTAATCTTGGTTGCTACACTTGGGGTCTTCCCAGCTCCTGAACACCATGTTAATAGTACCAGATTCAATGAACACCATCCCAAAACAGCAGCTTTCAAAAAATGTAGGTCCTTCCATATCAAATGACCTTAACTTTCCATAGTACATTTGGTATTCATTCTATTTCTCTATTTCTTTCTGAAACTTTAGAATTCAGTCAAGTCTATACTTTTAGTTTTACATTGTCACAGCTAAGAAATGGAAAACATGCAATTTACCCCACTGAAAAACAATCAGGAAAAAAGGTGCAAGTTTAGAGCACAAAAGCTAAAAATTAATAAGAGGAGGGAATAAATATGGATTGTTAACTTTCAGAAAGCTTGATTTTCACACCATGCTCTAATTGAAAACACTCTCTGACACATCAGTGCTTATTAACAAAATGAAGTACTACAAGTTCCTGAATAGTCAAGGTCAGGGACACACAAAAAAAGCAAACAAAACCCAAGAACACCCACACCCACTCATGACCAAATAGTGAATAACAGGGCTGGTGATGATTTTGTAGAAAATGTAAAATGAACCAGGTACATAAAAACATATTTTTAGCACAGCATTTCAAGAATGTAGCTAATGTTGCAAAGAGCAACTTGCAAATAATAAATGGACTGTAAAGAACTCACATCACCTAATTGTAAACCTATCTGGTGTTTTATCTCAATATTTCATGGATTTCAGTAATTGGTTTAAGTCTCTTTCTTATATGACTAACAAAACACCCACAGTCACTTGTCTGCAGTACATTCTTAAAAATAAATAAGAGTCACAGCTTCTGTTAGGTCCATGGGCATTCTGCCATTGCTCTTGGTAGAATTACATTTTCATTAGTGCTTTTGGAAGACTGTTAGAAGCAGAGACAGGTGTTTTCTGATTTTGGAGTAAAGCAATGTTTACTTCACATTGCACCATCAAAAAAGCCAAGTTTCACAAGCGGTGACCAGCTAAACTAACTATGTATACTCCTTGTAACAAAGCAAATCAGTCTCCTGGGTGAACTGATTGGATGTGCTGTAAGAAATATCTTGCACAGATTCATAGGACACAAGAAGCTTTCTGTGAAATTTCTGGACCCCCTTTCCTCTTAAAATAAGTTAATAATCTTATTTGCCAGGAGGAAACTAAACAAAATGTTAAAATGTTCTAAGCCTGCAAACCTGTCCCTGGCAAACAGCAAAATAAATACAACTGGCCAATTTCAATCAGATTTCTTTGGCAATTTTTCAAGGATGGGAAGAAGCATGTCATGAGTACTCTGCCAGGCCTCATGTGTCTCTGAATATTCTATAAACAAAAGCACCTCAGCGCATCCCCAATCAAAGTTATACCAGCTGTTGTTCTTCCTGCACTTATTCTCTGCAGTGGAAAAGAAGACAAAAATCATACTGCTTGGACAAGAAAGAAAAAAACAACAACAAACAAACAAGAAAAACCAGGCAAAACAACACACATCAGAAAAAGAAAGGGATATTAATGGCTATTTCAAGAAGAAAAATTTTCTTTTCAGCTAGTATTTTGATATCCTCATAAAAAAGGGCCATGATGATGATGTCATAAAAAATAAAACTGTATCAAGCTAGGACTTTCATTTCCTTTTGACTAATGCAATTTTAACAAATTTGTGTAAAGTTCACAGCACTTCAAGAAACAACAGAAAGATACATTAACTCTGCAGTAGTTCATAGAAACTTTCTATGAGATAGAAAATGTATTCATGTTGAAAATATTGAGTCACTAAGCCCTCAGACTGCATTCCAAAAGTCTACCAGAAACATTTCAATCAAGAAGTGAGTATGTGACAGCCAGGCCATTTGGGCTAAAAAGCATTGTGCAGAATTATGTCAGGTGAATCTAGTGCCCTCTAAATGACCTCATATTATGACCATGGTATTAAGTCATGGAGAAACCTGTAAGTAAGAAGAGTAATTTTTCTTCCCTTAAAAAATAAAATTTAAAAAAATAGGAAAGGGAAAACTCTCAAGTTCCCAGTAAGAATGTTAAATTACCCCCTCTCCCAATAGAATGCTTCACTTTCATTTCCAAGTAGCAGTAAGCCTATTGACCCCCACAGTGTTATCCTTTTCACTGCTTTTACAGTACTTTCTTTAATCTCTCGGATCAAAGATTGGTCAATAAAAATCATCTCTGCTTTTGTGGGGAGCAAACAAACTGCACCGAGACCTATGATAATTTTAAACCTTCACTAAGATCCCTGAGAAACTAAACAAAACAAAAAAACTAAACAAAATACCACACCACATATATGTCAAAGTTAACTTTGCAACTAGAAGTGCTTGTGTTCTTTTTGTTCTATGTTAAATATTTTTAAGTATTTTTTGAACATTATTTTATTAATTGAATAAAATGTTAAATTTTTATACTTTTTCACACATGCTGCATTAAGTACTTCTAGGCCTTGAAAAACTAAAGCTAAATTACATTAACACACCATTATACACAATTTCCAATCAACCGGTTTAAGTCCTAATTGTAGAAAAACTTCTGTGTTTTCCACTAAGATCTAAAGATTGCACAGTGGTTTCACAACAGAAATATTTGGTGAGACAGTTTTTAACACATAGCTTCCAGAATACATGGCATCCAAAGGCTTTTTGTTATACTTTAGGCATCAAATCTAACAAGAATCTGAATCGGGGTAAAAACAAAGACAAAAAGTAAACAACAAAATAAAAATGAATGCCCCATAGAATATTTTTGCTGTGGAAAAAAGAAAGCCAAAAACTAAATCAAAATCTCCAGACGTATTATCTCCATGCTACATTACCTTACAACTTAACTAATTTTTCAATTCTTTTTCAACTTTAACCTATGCCTCCTGTGTACAGCATCCATATCCTGACCTTATTATTCAGAGTGTTTCTAATATCCATCAGCTTCCCTGTCATCTAAACTGAAAGGAAGTGATTTCCGTTTAGCTGAAACTCCTTGAAGTCGCTCATCATCACTGATCGCTCCGTCTTCATCTGCTCTGAACCCCCTGATGAATGCCAGGCATTTCCCTCTTCCAGAGTCTCAAAAACCACAGACAGCAGTTGGTCCTTCTGATCTGCCTGTGACACAGGTACAATTTTGAATGTTTTCACCAGGCCCCCAAGACAGTGCTTGAAGGTCTTTACATTACTTATAGCATGCCTTGTAGACAATCTCTTGCTATCACAATTTTATTGTCACCTCCAAACTGCCCTCTTCCTTCCCTTAGGAGCTGTTCAAACCCACACTGCTACCAAGAAGTCACCCCATATCACCAACTGTATTTGCCTGGCCCTCAGGACAGGGTGTCTGCAAAGCTGCTGAGATTCCTAGTCAAGCATTCCTCATAGAATCACCAGTAACTCTAATGAAAAACAACATATGTGCCCAGAACATTTTAGTCATAATAAAAAAGAATTTCCATCATTTTGGGCTACATCCTTTCAAGACAGAGATCCCAGACTTGGAGCTTGAGTTCAGGCAGGCTTAAACCAAGTTTTAATTCTGCTATAACTAACATCCTTGTTTAGTAACAATTTCCTACTTTATTTTATAGCTCGATGCCATTTTTTAGGTCATGTTGAAAATGGATCAGAAGATTCAAAGGTGAAGGGGAATTCTGTCTTATTTTTTGTATATGGCACCCTATATGCACTCTGAAATGATGTAAAATAACACATCAGGCTAAATACTACCCATAATTACTGAACTATAATTATTTTCTCACATGTTTATTGCAAGGTCAGGAGTCATTCTACTAGAGATTATGAAAAAAAAATAGACCCTCCCTTCAAATACAGATCACTCAGTTCCTGATGCCAAGGCTGAGAGAACAGTTAATGCCCCCAAACCCTAAACTCATGTTGAAGATTATGGAGATGCACTTGGCATATCAGGTATAGCCCCTCAAGTCCCAGGGAGAACAAAAGATGTTTGGAAGACAGATAAAGCTTAGGTGAATCTAGAGTAGCCTAAAACAGAAAGGGCAACGTTTCATTTATTGCATGAACAAAGTCCCCATTATTTCACTTAAAACTTTGAGCATACAAGCAACAGACAGTCCAAACCCAGAAGAGTTTTATCTGTCCACACTGCCCCTGCCCTGACCCCCCATCAGGGAAAACATTTTTTCATTTAGTATAAGATAAAAAAGTAGTTTTTAAAAAAATTAGGAATTAACAGGTTGTTACTGAAGAAATGACCTTCTTTTTCCTATGATGTAGAAAGGGAGCCTGCTGGACGTTTTCACAGTGTCAATGATATTAGTGCACAGAGAGCCTAACAAAAGGCAGCCATGCTGTCTGCTGCAGCACTAAAAATGGAGAAAGATACAGTAAAGTGAAGGGAAAAATAAAGGCAGAACAAGCTAATTTCAACATCAAATTTAACAGCAGATTTAGAAATATGAAAGTAGAAGTTGATACTTTTATGACAGGCTAAGCTGACATTGATTCAGTTACATTGTTTTAGTAACCTCAGAAAAGTATTTCTTTGTTTAAAGGGATTTTATCATGATTCAAAAAATAAAATACATATGCATAGTTTATATATAGTTTTTCCTAAATCTCAGTGCATCTGACACATAAATCACATGCAGCATCCATTGATCTACTCCTGCTCTTAGACCATTTTTAAGATTTCCCATATCTGATAATAGCATTCTTTTACAATACCATAGGTGTATTATTTTTTAAATAAAACACTCTCATATTAAAAATAGATACTTCATACAGCAAATAGTTGCTGTTCTCTAAAATTGATTCCAATGTTAGCTGACTGTTAATAAAATCCATGAACCATTAGTACATTATAGCTGCTTTGTTTTGAATTACATAGACCTTTTATGTTTATTCCTCAGTGAAAATGCATTAAAAAAAATGAAATCCTCTCTAATTGTGCTCTCTGAAGATAGCTGGTAAAATCACTTCTAGCAGCAATAAATCAATTGTAGTATTAAAATGACCTGCCAGGTGCATCTTCTGAGTATCAGACTAATTAAGGGAATGTATTAATTGCAACTATTCATCAACACCACCAATGTTAGATAACCCTTACAATGAATCTTTTTACTATATTATCCAGCAATGAAACTGCAGTTCGAAAAAATATAGGGGATTAAACAATAACAAAAGAAAATTTTTTTTAAAAAAAGCCCTACACACAGCTTTATTACTTTGTTCCAAATTCTTTGCTGGTAAATCAAAATCAAGAAATCATAACTATATGTACATATGTAGTTTGTACTTAGAGATATTTCTATCTCAGGAGAGAGTTTCACAAGGTTTCAGATACTAATGTGGGTTTTTTCCCCTCCCCCCAAATCTAATTCAGATATAAACTCTTACGCATTTTCTGTAGCTACCAGCCAAATGTGACTCATTTAGATCATCAGACCTTCACTGGAAATAACCATTTACTTCTGAAAGTAAGCTTAATGGTATCTTCATTCTTTTTCCACCAGGATGTATATATCACTTTATACATCCTTATAAATGCAAATAAATTTTCAGACCATTGGTTTGTATGGTTTGCTGATTCCCACAGTCTTATTTCCTGGGCTAAAAATAAAAGCTATTTTTCCAGGTTTGGAGGCTTTTTAGCATCATATTCTGCAAACAAAAATTCTGGATTCCACAATAACTTCATACATTTCAGGCAAAGCACAGAAAGTTGCGGGATGAAATAAAACTACGATACCAATTTCTTTGCCATGCTTTTTGTTATAGAGAAAGATTAAGAAAGAAGTACAATCATAGGCAGAGAGGGAAAAAATCTACATGCATTAATTGAATTAGCAAAACACACAGAGAACAGCAAATACACAAACCAAATAGAAAATGCATGAGGAAAAAATTTGGACCACAAGACCAAAGTTCACAGTCCAGTGTGACCCTGGTGTCTCAGCACTAAAAAAAATTAGATAAAACTGGCTTTTCCATTGCCAACTCTCACAACTAACACCATCATTCTGTCCTAGGTGAACCAGAAATTATAAGTAGTACCTGTAGATTCACAGAAAGACATTCTTGTACCTGGGTAAAATTTACCTTCTCTTCTGGCTGTAGATCCGTAGACGGGCAGTGAGATAAGGAAAATAGTCATACCTATAAACTAGCACTCACACACATATATTAGAACAATTATGTCTTGGTTTTATTCAAAAGAAAAGCAGCTGGGGAAAACTTCACTACTCTGGGGCTCCTGTTTGGGCTTTTGTAAAATTACTCTGTGTATTTCTGCAGAAAACACAGAGAATTATGCACCTTGTCTCAAAGGTCACAGTACTAGAACTGGTGAAGGTAGCAAGTGAGACTCAGGCATCAGTATCACAGTGTAGATGCACTGATAGCACCTCCCCAGACAACTTTACCACAAGTTCCCAGGAGCAGGCACTGGGGCTCATGGCAGGCAGCCTGTACACAGCCACACACACCATGGTCAGGAAACTTCCCTTAATATGCATCTCTGCAAACACACTGCTGTCCTGACCATCAACACTTCTTGTTGTGGGTTTGAATGTTTCTCGAACAGCTACTGCCAAGAATTGTCAAAATGAAGGAAATTGAAAGGAAATAGTCCCACCATTAAAAACACTTGATTCATTTTTATTTATGTCTCACAATAAGAATATACACCTTCCTACTTTTAAAGACCATCAAACAGAAATCTTAAAATTATATAGATGCTTCACAATCAGCAATGAATTTTAAAGCCAGTCACCTGTCTCTAGCTTGTGTCAATATGTCTGAAGAAATGCTCTCGATCGCCTTTGGTATTCAAAGAGTTAGAAATAGAAGTTCACAAGTAAGATATTGTTCCTGTCTCTCCCTTCACTACCCAGACTGCTTTCTGATCTTCCTTTTGTCCTCAATCCTTTCCTTATCCCTTTCACCTCTCTTTCTCACTCTCACTCCGTCCCCTTGATCCATCAGACACAGCCAAGCTATCTGACACCAATGCCTTAAAGTAATTTTGGACAGAGGCAAAATGCCCTAGAATCCTTAGTAATCCTCCTCAGATCCATGTACTGAGCCCCAGGTTGGCTCTTTTATAGCCAGAAACGGTCTTTCAGCTAGGTAGCCTGGAAACTGAAAGCTGTTTCAGTAACAGAGGAAGGACAACAAGTCCTGAAAGAAAATCAGCCTTCTCAGGAAGAAGGGGAGGAAAAAAATCCGTATTTTTATTTGAGTGGTAACATTAATATAAGCTAGGATGAATGAACTGATCAATAAACAAAGGAACTCTCTAACTGTAGTAGGTAAATGGGGACAGTTGGTTATGAACGCAGGATCTACCCTTTCATTGCAGTTGTATACACTCTACATCCTGGTACAAGACAATGGCTTATAATAACTGGTGGTTTTGTGAATTATTGAAACAGCTACAGTGTTCTGTAGGCCCATAGAAAAAAGTCTTTCGCCCTTTACCTTATCATTCCCTACTGAGTCAAAGTATAGTTTTTGACATACCAGATAGTGGGATTTTTCTTTGTCCTTTTCCTGTACAGCTAAATCGAAAGCCATATGGAATTCAGAGAAGTAAATAAAAAATAAAATACAAAAATCAATAAACTACTGCCAAAACCCTGTGGATCATACTAAAGTCAGTGTTAAGTTACCTTTCATGACTAAGCAAGAAAACAGAAAAACTGAAAAGAGGGCTTGTACCACAAGAGCTGCTTTCCCCCAGGCTTGGTGTGTACCACCACTCACACTCCCCTAGTACAAAAGGTAGATTACAGTGACAGACTATGGGTCCTAAAGCTATCTCACCTTTGAGAAGAAAAAAATATTTGATAAAATTATTCTTCTCAGTGTGGGAACATAACAGATCCTACTCTTTGCAGCCTAATATAAAGCCCCTGTCATCTCACAACTTTCTAAGCTTTTCACGGAATAAGAGAATCATTTATGTTGGAATATGCAGACACACTACATGAGCCAACCCTTCCCAGGGGGCAGGGGGGCGGCGGGGTGGGGAAGAGGAGTTGAATTGACTGGGAAAATAACACATGATCAAAAGCAATTAAGGATTATCTCTAAGTTGGAAGTATTCGAAGTGAAAAAATGAGGAGGTTTTTGGAAGGGAGATAAAGGAGGAAACATAAGGAAAAAGGAAGAAACTCGGGATCCAAAAGCTGCTTCTTTCTTTGAAGGCCTATCACACTCCACAAGTAGCAGGACACAAAGCCAGGTATCATGCACTCACTATTTTAGGGTAAGGGCTTAATTCTTCTTCAGCTCTGCCTTATTGTTCTTGTTGCAGACCCCCAGGGACAATGGATGTCAGAAGATTTGTATTCGACTTACTCTAGCATAATGAGGAACAGAACCCAACATCAAATTGTAGCAAATACAGTCAAGGCAAATTAACAGACTATCCGCCAACGATATTACATTAGATTTTTGCAAGTTAAAAAAACAAAAGCTCAGAATCTCTCTGCTATTAAAGTTACCAGTCATTTCTAAATCTATTAATTAGTATTTCTCTGCAACAAAATAAAGATACTGTATGAGGCTTCTTAAGAAAAGGGAAGAAAAGGGAAGAGAGAAATCATCATTGAAGGAAGTGTAATATACCTGTTACTAAGAGCTACAAATACAGACTTGGCCAGCCCCTCTCCTTCCTCCAAAGAGGCAATTTACAACAGCGAGAGAACGTAAGTCAGGGGATCAAACACAAGAGAAATTTAAAAGCAGGTTTTGGCTGCAGTACTGATGCAACCTAATGGGGGCAAGAACAACTTAATGCCACACAAATCCATTTTTCTGGTAGGGCCAGAAGGCTCTGAGACAGCCTGACAGCTGATTCCACCTCTCTGGGATGTGAGTAGGCAATGCTCTTTAGAAAAGCACAGCCCAGACTTAAGAAGCTTTACTCACTCTTACTTCCTCAGGATGAATTACAGTATGTGCCACATCAAGAGGCAAAGATTTTCAGCATTGCCATGTCCAGCACTCCTAGTATTAAGCTCTTAAAATAGACTGGTTTTTTTATTATAAAACTCCTGCTTCCAAACATTGTTTTTGCTTAAAAATGAAGAAAATCGGAAAAATAAATATAAAATGACTTGGCAATATAAGCTCAGCTCGCACTTCCCCAAAAGCCATGAGACTAGACAACTTCACAGTTGTGGTAAGTGACGTTTGGCAACTTTAGTCTGGAAATAACAGCTATTTGAGAACCTAACGTGAGGGAGAAAATTTCCTATTCATGTCTGTATGCCCCCTCATAATCAATGGAAAAAAAATCATGAAGAACATGTCAGTTTCGGTTTTGCTTTATTTTGCCAAAATAGGAATTTTCAAAAAGAAATTTGACCTTAACTTCTGTGGATGACTTACTACAAAACACATTTCCTTAGTCTGCTTTAACATCAGTCATTAACTTCTTTCTCCAGTACTGTAGTACCGAGGTAAAATTTTACTCACAACCAGTCCAGATATCTGCCAAAACAAATAGCACATAAGAACTTGATTTCCAAGGGTCAATGTTTTGTGACAGGCCAAAAATTAGGCATCCCCGTTTTAACTCTTGACAACAGTATGTTCAGTGAAGATGCACGTGTGAAGACATAACTATAATCTTTTGCACACACCAATATATTCTAGATGCTGTTTTCTTAAGAAGGCATTTGGCCTTATGCACTTTGTCTATAGCACCAGCAGATCCTCTAAAAAGCAATATCAAAATCCATATCCATAATCTGCAATTTTTCTGATTGTATTGGTACAGAAGCTTCCAGCCATTAGCCTCTACCTTAGCTAGAAAAGAAAAAAGCCTCCCTCTAAAAACCTATCGATTCTAAAAACATCTCCTTCTAACCACGTTTGTTCCAAAAGATTGTTCTTTTTACTATTCTTCTGTACAGTTATACTTTCAAAGGAGCAGATACTTTCCTCCAAGGTTTATATTCAGTTTTGACTTTTACTTATGGCAATGCTTTATTCTTAATATAATTGTAAAATATACCACATTTTTGCCCTATTTTGCGTTTTTATTCTGTAGTTGCTCTTTTTCTCTGGAAAGTGTCATCCTTTGTGGCAATGTTTTAAACAAATACATGAAGTCTTACAGACTTCTGATACATTAAAAAATGTCAGATCTCACAAATACAAATATAAGGCAACCGTTAATCTGGGAAAAAAAAATGTGTTCTTAATAATGAACCATTACTTAATGCTATTATGTAGATGAAATTTTCTTTTAAAACCATTTTATTTAAGCATATTTAAGATGGCTGGACCCATTTAACAAAACAGCTATCTGTCTTTCACCACACATAGAGCTATGAAAAGCTATTGTTCAGGATTTCAGTGGCCTTGCCCAGTGCATGAGTCAAGCTAATTTTTGCTGAATCAGGGTCTAAGCTCTAAATTATACCAATTTTTCTTTTTGGATTTCAGATTTCCTCTTAAAAAAAAATCAGAGGGGGGTTCTCTGTGGTGTTTAGGCAGTTTGTATTTGCCTGTTCAGAAACACTGAAATATTAGACCCTCTGTCATTTAATTAACTAAAAAAAAAAAAAAAAAGTAAAAATGAAAGAAAAAGGATGAGATCTACCTTTGTCAGAAATTTTCAGTTGAGTTGCTCTTGTTAAGAGTCATTAGTCTTATAAATAGAATGGAAATGCATAATTTACATGATGAAGAACAATAAGCCAATTAATACATTATCAGCATACTTACTTCCATATGCTAGAAAATATTTCCAGCATCATCATGTATTGTTAATTTTCACTCCTATGATAACAGAAAATTATCTACAAAATGGCTCAGTACAAATCCAGTCATATTGTTTGTCACTTCAGAGAAAAGTACATCAGAATAATCATGTCAGACAACTAGGAGTTTCTATAATGACAAATGCAATATTGAAATATTCTGGGCTGGAGGTGCTAAAATATTATTGCAATTTTGGACATTCTGTACTTTCTTATTAAATCCTAAAAGACTTCTGGTGCTTATATTTCCCAATTCATACAAAAACACTCTTAATATAAACAAGTTTTTTTTTTTACTAAAGATGATGTGTACAATGATAATGGTATTAGTCTATTTAAGAAACTCAGCTCAACCCAGTATATTCTACTACTAAACCAATATATTGTCAGTGAAGTAAATTATCATTCTCTTGGTACTTTTAGTTGACACGACACTGTCATTAACAATCTGCTTCCACGTTAATGTATCACTAGAGACACAGGTATCTCTTCAGTTGTATGTACCCATATACCCATAGATTTCATTCAAACTACACTTAAACACGGCTGGGTTTGTATTCCAGCCTTTCATCCTCTTCTTCCTCATTTTTCTCAGTAGACCAAACAATCGAGAATTGCATATTTCATCTGTTGCAGTGCCTCAATAATTATGATGGAGCTATAAAGGAAATTATACACTCTGTGGATGATTAAATCAGCCTAAACATTCTACTCTCATGATTCATTGTGGCATGAATGAAGACACCATATTCTTAGCCTTATATCTGTCCTGCTAATTTTCCTTAGCTTCATTATTTTTTTGCCTGGTACTTTTGACCCTTCTTTTGCTCCCCCCTACTCTACCCCCTATCATCTGTCTCTCTCCTTTTTTCTTCTAATTAGGCCACTTCTGGGTTTTTCTCTTTTTTCCTGTCCTTCTTGCTCCAGGTATACTTCTGTCCCTGCTCTCACCTCTTTTCTACCTTATCTGTTTCTAAGTACAATACCAATGCCACAATTTTTTCCCTTTCTGATTTGTGAAACTCATTCTTTCCTCTGTCCCTGCCCAGGCTTCCTACCCCCTATAGGGAAAAGCCTGTGCTTTTCCTTTCTCCTCTATTATGAGGTATGGTCTCTCTTGTATTTCAAGCTCTAAAGTTCACTGAGCTTTTGGGAAGAGAAAACTACAGCTGTGGTGAAACAACATAGGTTAGTCCTGAACTATTGCCGTCAATTCAATTCAGTCAGGACCTTTATTCTGAAGTAATAATATAATTGCCCTAATTACTGGAAAATTAGAAACCAAATAAAATAAAAACACTATAAAAAAAATTCACCAAATCAAATCAAAAACCAATCAAAACCCCAAACTGACCATCTCCTGGGGGAAATAGACTTAGAGAAAACCTTCTGCCAGAAATTTCACTGACTGCTTATGTTAGGTGGTTGCTTTTTAAAGGATTGTAGCACAGTACAACTCAACAGAAATTGTTAGACTTAAGTGATCTATACTGAAGTATCTCTGCTAACAAAACTGCACTAACATAATTCAAGTGAAGAGCTAGCTCTTCAAGTATATAGTTGTATGGTATAACCCTCTTGTGTAAACACACACCCTCTACATCTATTCAATTCTGCTTTTCTGACACCTGATGTACCAAATCTAGGAGAATTTTATATAGTTTTTTGTTTGCAGTATTCCATAAAGTGTAAAAAGACTAAATAAAGTGATAATCAATTGGTAGTCATTTGCCAAGACCTTAGATAAAAGCACATCAAGGAAGAAATGCCATAATTGTATATTCTGTCTCGTACTTGGTCTGTCTTGAACTACATTGCATTAAGGTTCTTGCAACATTACCAGCACTTACACTCTTTTGTAAAACAAAATTACACACCTGTACAATGCACCTTACTAAACACCTTCTTTTTCTTGCAACTAAATGTAAGCACTTCTATAAATCTTTCCAGATTTAGGTTCTACGTTTTGTCTTGTAGCCTTCTCATTTATATTTTATAAAGCCATTCCTATTTCTATTCCTGTATTAAGCACATTACCTTCTCTCTATACATCTTTTCTGTGGGACATCCATTGATACAAAACCCTCTATTTCCTTATACCTTGCTTTAAAAAAAGACAAGAAAACGTCTCTGGCAAATTAGGTTATCATAAATCACTATTAGATGAATGAATTCTTATAAATGTTGCCTTTAGGCAAAACAAAAAGAAAGCTAAGGGAAGAAGTTTAGAAATAGGCTTTTGCAAAATAATCTGTAAAGGCAAACAGTTTTCTTGCATTAATCACTCCACAATTTGGTATAATTTTCTTCTTTTGTTGACTAAAAATATGTTACTACGCAATATTAGGCAGGCATTCATACATTCAAACAAAAGTGGAAAATTCTCAAAACTGTTAAACACCTTAAGAAGTCATAACTATCACATAGAATCCTTTAGAAAGCAGCTACCTGTTCCCAAGGCACAAAAGACTAATTTGAGCATTTAGCTTTAAGTATGCAATGTTAGAAGTTTTGCAGTGTAGAAATTATGGTAAAGTCCACAGAGAAGACATACATGTGTGTTTAAATATATTAATGACCACACAAAAACCATTGTAGTCAATCTAGGTTTGCCACTCTTCCTAATCAGTAGAAACATAGCTGAAAGCAATTCAGAAGAGTTAAACCAAAAAATATGAGAGAATAAAGACTCCAGTCTTTGCTAACAAATGGATTAAGTCAGCATAGCATGAATCAAGAAACAATATCTAACACAAATATTCTGGAAGCTTTCTATTAAAGATGGAGAATTAAATACATAGAATGCTTGACTGCTTCTGAATGGTATGAACTAGATGAATTTTTGCAATCACTAGTGAATCAGAAGCAGAATTTGAAATATTGCATCACACTGTGGTCAGGCTGACACAATTCTACTGCCCAGTTGAGAAAAACTCCTTTGGAAGCACAAATTTTACCAAAAAATTATATTCCATTCACTAACACTATATTTTTTAGAGTCACTTTTAAGATAAATAGTGCCATGATAAGAGGAAACAAAGCATTAGCACTGACGTTTCAGTATAAAAGTATTTTATTCTGAGAAGTTCTGCAGAAATCACACCATGCCAGTGATATTTAATTGGAGCATAAAAATTAAACACCATTTACTTGGTGTAAAATTGGGATAGTATGTAAATTAAGTAAGTTTCAATTCATGTCTCCTTACTCACATCTGTTGGCAGTTTAAATAGTTTTAGTGTCATTAATTGTTATAAAAGTGCAAGATTTGCTGTATGCTTGCCACTTAGGACCAAAGGCACAAAAGTCTAATTGAACTAAGTAATTAGTAATTTGTCATTTCCTATTGTCAGCAATTACTTTCCATTAGAAATCCTCGCTGAAAATTCTAATTTGAAGTGAGGTTTGCATTTTATTGCTGTCCATCCAAATTAGTTTAAAACTGACAGCTACATTTTCATTTAAAAATTAAAAATATTAAATATGCTTGAAGACACTGAGACACATTGTACCCCCGTGTGTAGTTGTGATAATATATCTGGACTCAAAATGAGATGCAAAATCCAAAACATTTCTTTTTTTTCTTCAATTATAAAGTATATACCAGCTTTACATAGTAGGCCACATCACACTCTTGCTCATGTGAATAGTGCCCTTAATTGGCAATTTAAATGGTTAACACAGAGTATGACACACAAAATTCCATAGGGATTCGTTGGATTTCTTACTCACTTTAATACAAGGAACCAGAAATATGTATTGAAAATGCACATAAGAGCAATGGAAGTGAGTATTTTCTTGCTTTGTCTTAGGGGCTTTTCCCTGTGGTTTGACTGTAAAAGAATTTTTTGGGTTTTATTTTGCAGACTTGTTAAAGCAACCAGCAGTGTTCAGTTATGAATGCTCATCATGCAGCATAAGGCTGTGCTTGGGAGGGCAGGAATGCTGCAGGTTCCTTGAAAATCCACAGGGCTGATTAGCCATGAGGAGGTGGAGATTTATAATTAAGACATGTCAAATGGCTATGGCACCATCATTTCAGGGCCCATAACATGGAACTGCCTGGCTTGCAGCTACCCAGTGCCTGGTGAAATGCTCCTGCTGCCCAGTGCAACCCAGTCCTGAAACTAGGGGATGACTTGACGTGCCAAGAGGCAAACTGGTTCAACTTTCTTGGCAGAAAGTCAAAAGTAATAATAGCATAAATTCATCACTGTCCCAGAGATCTTTTGTAAGCTAGTTACAAACCTGAACACAAAGATCACAGAGGTTTATTTTTTTAATGTGAAAAATGCTCAGACCCTGAAATAAGATCATGCTTAGCTCCAGCTGACAAGCATTTCAACACAAAGCTGACAGTTCAGCAGAGGTTCATACTAAACATGCTCAGAAGATGCCAGCTGGACATCAGTTGCTATCTACTTGTAAGTAAGCCTCTCAAAGTCACATACAGAGCATAAGAATCTATGATAAGTACTCATCATAAAATGGAGGAAGGAATTTGATGTTTAAGGAGTTGTATTAATTTACAGAACAAGAAGAGAACAGAATTGCACATTATTTTGTCTAATAACGGACACTTACTGAAAGTATTAGCAAGCCAATCTGCACTTCAACTGCAGAAGTACACTATGGTTTACATCTTCCTTTATTTAGTGATATAGTAATGTATCTTTAAATCTTGCAATGGTGATGAATTTCCCTTAAATAGTTTTTCTACATTCATATATCCTGAAAGCATACATCTTTTACTGAAATTCTCTCTGATAAGTGGTTAATATCCATCACAGATAACTAGTACTCTAGATTAAGTACACATTAATTACTATTAACTTGGAACATAATTTCTATGAAGACACATACCATAATCACATGCTTACACAAATTTCATCACAATTAATGCTGTGACAGACAAAAGTGAAGATTTCTAATGATTTGTCACTAATAAATAACATGCATTGTCTATAATATTTTCATAGGTGGAGAAGACTGTATCAGGGAATCTCAAACAGGCAGCATTTTAAGCCTCCTTTCTTAAACTGGTTGAATAGATTTGTAACCCTTTCAGGGAAGAAAAATGTTTAAAAGAACAACCAAAACACCAAAAAAAAAATCCAAAACACAAAATATCCAAAACATTCACACAAAACCCATCCCCCACAGACAACCAAAAAAGTCACACCAGGAGGGGAAAATGTCATCTGGACCCTCAACACAAGTCCTCTGGACTGCCAAAAACCTTAGTCCAACAGCCCCCCTACTCCACTGAAACAGTTTACTTTATAGTGTTTTGGTAGGAGCAGATAATAATTAGACGTTTGATATATATTAAAAAAAATCCCTAATCTCAAATGCAAAGACTGTTTCCTAATTATGTGATTCCTACCATGGGGTGTTCAAAGCTAAGGTTTAGAGACATCTTCAGAATAATAGATAGTGGGCATATTGTAAACCATTATTTTGCCATTTCTGCAGCTGTGTTTAATTGCCAATAAGGCACTGGACAAAACAGAGAATTAAATTAAAAGTTCAATAAACACAGATCAATATTCTTGTAAATACCAAGTCTATAAAATGATCTCTTTAAATGTAGTTATACTACAGGTACCATGTAGATAATACACATTTGAATTTTATGTGCTGCTTAAAGTCTACTTAAATTTCTTCCCAGTAAAAAACATTTTTGAATCTAGGAGTGCTGTCAAAAAAGAAAAAAATTATTATAAGCCTTTCTTTATTCCTAAACTGTTGCTGTGCTCTCATTTCACATTAGATCACAATCAGCTGAATAAAGAAGTCATCTTCTGTCTAACATGTAAATAAATCATCAGCTTCAGTTACTTTACCACTAGCTGTTTGTCATTCAGAAAAATAATGGTTAATCAATGACTAATCAATGAAGATGTGTAACGTATTAGTTTGCAGTCCTTCATCATCCTATTTTCCTCAATTGCCTGGGGGTTTGTGTTCAGTACTTACAGAATCGATTACAATTGTGAGTGATCATTCAGCTCATGTTGAGAGCTGTCAGCTGGGCTTTCTGCTAGGAGTTTTCACCCTATTGTTTAATATAAGATGCTAATATTTAGCTGCATCTGACAAGCCAGATACTGTAGTAGAAAATTTTATAAGAAGTGCTTAAGCAACTAATTGCAACACTACATGTCACTTGATGAAACTAAACTTTTCCTGACTTCACAATAATCATAAGCATTACTGCCTTGCTGTGGAAAATTAAAGGAAAATAGCTGTCTGCTTGAGTCTGATCATGCCTGCAGGGAAGGCCTAAGAAAGGCAACTGACAATGATGCCTTTGTGAATAATTGCAGGGGAAACACCGATAATTCTTCAATTTTCATATAAACTGACATTCTTCACTATATGACATTCATGTGTGCACTCAATTTTCCAGGAGAGACACTAGAAAAGTTGGAGCCTCAGACTTTTGATACGCAACAACATAAATGAATTACAAAGGTTTCTATAACGAAAGTCATGTTTCACTGCTTGACAAGACGATTTGCTTTGAAGCAGATTTAAGCTTGTCACCAACATAAGGAGAAAAGATTGGGTGTTGTTCCCAAATATATTACTGCCAATGTATAGGTTTATTCACTTTAATTATTGTTTTCATACTTCTCTCAGAAAATGCATGTCAGTGGTAGTCAGAGAGTGTGATGGTGGAAACTAATAATTGTTAATGTATTTCATTAAATATTTAGAACTGTGCGGTATCGATTAAAACAGCAATACATAGGCGCGCAGTCCCAGCAGTTTGAGCTCCAACAGCTCCCTCTTGCGATTGAAGTGTCAAAGCTCCCTTGCTTAAACTGAGCAACACTCGGGTGTCAGGCTGTTTATCGGCACTCCTTCTACACACAATGCCGAGAAAAAGGGAGAAGGAGACATAGCCTTAACTGCAAAAAGTGCTAATATATCTTTTTTACACAAAATTATTGATTTAGTTCAATAATCAAGTTTATTATACAAATTTAATAAAGAAGAGCTATTTCTCCACTAATTTAAGGAATATAACTCACCTAAAAATTCTTGTAATAGTGTAGTGTTTTGTTCATTTACCTTACTTTTATAGCTAATTTTATAGACGGGGAAGATAGCAATCGACTTCAGGAAACAAGCAGGTTGCCACCAAAGAGAATAAAAGCTGCGCTCATACCCATAGAACTGGAAATAATCAGTGCCTGGTTTTTACATAGTGCATAAAAACAGTCCTAAATACATCCTCTAATTTAAAACAGTGACCCTCTAAAAATAGCTACAAAACAACATTATTACCTTGCTACAGAAAAGAAAATTTCTAGCATTAAATCTTTTTTATTTCTCTGTTTTTGTCCCTGATCTGTATTGAGAATGAAATTACCTTTTGCAAATGAATATATATTCCCGAACTTTTTTGGTTTATAAAGAGATTGATAGAACACACTGGTTTCCAGCACGATCAAAGAAATCACTGATGTATTGCCTATTAGTGCATCCAGCAAAAATAAACCAAATTGGCTATTATAAGATTAGTAGTAAACCAACAAAAATATAAGGTCTACAAATATGTGTAGCAAGAATCTCCCTACAATCACATTACAAGTAAATACAGTAAAGGAGTAAATACAATACTTGTAAACATTATATTTAGTAGACAGTTGGAAGAAAGGGTGTTTTAATTTAAGATAACTTGACCAAGCTGCCCCCAAGGATATGAATTATATAAAATACTGTAACTTGCTTGTTTCTCCCCTAAAGCTTCCTATATGTACACAGAAATATTTAGATATGGTCAGTTCATCTTAGCAACATCTTGAACACTCAGTCCAGATCCCACCCCTTCAGAATAACAACATAAATAATTGCTCTGAAATCACAAAGTGAGAAAACAACACTTTAAACCATGGATGGTATTCTTAGTGCACACTCCTTTTTGTTTCTTATTTAAGTTCCTGCAGAGATTCAAAAAAACACAAATAGGAAAAAGAGATCCATTCCCTCTTACATATTTGGTGTCTACAGAATAGCCTCATTTTGGTAAGCTGTTGAAGACTAGGAAGGAAAACCTTGTCTGCTTATATCAAATTCACACTCTGAATTACCTTGCTTGAACACCTGACATTTTTTCCTTTGGTCTGGAAGCCCCCAGTTCACTGCACTGTTATTAGCAATAACAGCCAGAGCATGGTGGGTATGTGTGAATAAGTATTCCCAAATAACAACTTTGCAAGCCATGCTGACATTTCACTAAAGTGCTTTTCTAACAAACTTTTCTTGAGCAAGATTGCTAATCTTTGTCTTTAAAATGAGACCAAAACATCTAAGCAATCATATTACATAAGACAAAAAGATGCTAATTTTATCCAAGAAATTGATAAGTCATTATGAACTATGATATGATTCCCAATGCACAGGACATTTTTCTTTTTTTTTTCTTAAGATATAATCATCAAAACAATGACAAATGAAAGACTCAGAAAAGGTTATGACTTGACAAAGTAACATTTTTAAAACTTGGACACCAATCAAATTGATATGAGCATCAGTGATGCAACACTTTCTGACACTAAAGTCTTTACCACTGTCTAAAACATATAGAATAGCCTATTGCGATTGCTTAATGTCAACTTTTGTTCATAAACTCTTTCATAAAAGTGAAACAGGGAAAAATGATTTAAAGCAGTTCAATTTGTCTATTTACCTTTATCTCTAACTATTCCCATATGTCTTAGATACATGATGTATGACATGCCATAAACCAATTTTTCAAAGATGTACAAGACAGAAAAAAGTCAGGCTTCTAACATTTTATGCACTGAACTTTCATAGACAGCTGGCAAAACAAAACACTTCTAGGCTTCAGAAAAAGCTGAAATGTTTTATTTGCATTGCTTAAATAAGATACAGTTAAAATATTTCATCATACACACAACTTCAAGGGAGGAAAGTCTCCTTAAAAGCCTGAATTAAACCAAAAAGTAGATGGATGATAGTTTAATAGGACAAGTAGACTTTCATTTAAGTGACAAATGCTAGAGCTGTGTGCCCATTTTTGAAAGCCAGCCTATGACACTGTACATTAAAAATCACAAGTGGTGTATTCGCACTTTATGGTCAAATGCATAACTCGAGGCACTAAGTGCAATGACTTCTTCCAAGTATTTATTAGCAATGTTTACTTTAATATGCATCAGTCTGAAGCACAGGGCAGATCATTTAGCAAGATTTTCACTGGCAGCTTAGAAAACAAGAAACACACTGCATGGTAAAAGTGTCTGACTTACCTAGGATAGGCAGGAGACTGGAGGAAGGTGATGTGTCAATTAGTGAAAAGTTTTTGTTGCACTCAAGTCACAGCATAGGATACCTTTGGGCATAGGGAGCTGGCAGGGTCCCAGGCAGGATTATTAAGGAAAATGACACTACCATAAAAAAAAAAAACCAAAAAACAAAAACACCAGAATAACAAAGTTACATAGATTGAAACATGATTAGTTTTATATAATAAAATTAATTTATAATCCTGGGTAAGACAATCTGCAATTTTTTTTAAATTTCATGCACACTTTTTGTTTAAATTTGAAATATTTAAACTATGTTAAAAGGTAGAACGGTTTCTCTTATCAAGACAGTTTCTCATATCAACAGGAGCTAAAGCTTTTCAGAAAGTCTAGAAACACATTTTCTATAATTTGGTATTGTTATGCATTTCAAAAACTTTTTTTTTTTATCAGGTATCAGGTAGAGATATCTGACAATGAAGAGGAGTGTATGAATTTTCTAAGACTGTGGTTTTAGAGACTTCATTGTCATGAAATATGTTTATGCTAAAAAAGACCAGGAAGGTTGTACATAGAAATAGAGGAAAAAACAAACATTAATACCTCAAACTTAGAGCAACAGACAAAGAAAAATAGTTTTAATCCAGAATATAAATGTGTACAAACATATTATAAAACCTAGGATTAAAATGGCTAGTTTTAAAATAAGATTGAGAAACAGACTGCGGATCATGTATACAATGTAGGGTCAATGCCATATTGAATTTCTAGACCATTTTCAGACTACCTTCTGGCAATGGAAGCATTTTGACCACTGACACTTCCTATGGGTATATCTGACTATCCTGGTACAATGCACCATTCCCCATTATTGAATCTACAACAAACTGCTGTAGGTTATTCATTGATTGAGTGTTTAAGTGTATTCTTTGGGAGCAAATGGAAAACGAGATCTGCAAACTATCACACACAAAATCAGCAGAATTCTCCACTTGGACATGGTTTCCAGTTTCAACACTTAAACATCTGTATTATTTGATAAAAGATGTCACTTTAAATAAAGGTGCATAAGAATTTTGCACTTAAAAGTTCCACCAAGCTACAGTGTGAAGCTGCTCTTTTATCTCAAAGATTAAGCTATCATTGGCCAATACGACTACATGGGGACTTAAGGTTGAAGCACATCTGCCTACTTTACACTAACATCTTTATCTGGATCAATTACAATACACACTATCACTGTTAAATAACCAATATAGATGCAGACAGCAGATCTATAATATTCCTAATAGAGGTTAGAACAGGCATTAAGAGCTCTATTTTCATAAGCCCAAGCAATAATCATGTGTGCTTGTACGCTTATGCATATCTTCAATCAAGCTGTATTTTGATAACACAAGAAAGTGTTCCTTTTTCTCCTTTAACCTGTGCAAAATTCTCATATATATATAGCTCCAAGTTCATTTGTACAGTTTGTCTGTCACTATGTATTTATAGCTATTGCCCAAATGAGTTCTTCATACATTACTAGGAAGCTAAAAACATAAGAAAGATGTTTGAAGCTTATTTCTTCATAATTCCTACCTCTGATTTAACAAACAAAAAAAAAAAAGGGATCATCCTGAAAATATGTACAAGTTTTATGTCTTCACCTTGAGAAAACTGTACATGTCACTGCAATACAAAAAACATAGTAAAAGATTTATTTACATCTCTTACAATTAAATATTTAAGATTAATTTGCCATAAATCTACAGAGAAGTTTTATTATTCCCTCCCATTCTCACTGGAAAACTACAACTACAATATTACTTTTTATTTCAAACTAGTCTCCAAATACCAGGAACACAGAAGTCTTAGCCATGTAAAGCCCTTTTCATGCAGATAGCAAAGGTCTGACTCTTCTCCAAAGAGCTCAAAGTTGAGTAGTTTGGAGAAAAATACACATGTTGAAAAATAGCATTCTGTTCTATGAACAGAACTTCATTATTATGATTCAATTACTCTAAATCACTGAAGGACAAAAACCAGCACCCCTGCTCACAGATTGTAGTGCACACTGAGCATAGACTATGTTAAAAAAACCTGATCCATCCATACATCACTTAGGTATGCATATTCACAGACAAAAATACATACGGGTAAAGCACATCAGGACTTCCTAAGTATTCAAGCATTTCAGCTGCTCATGTACTGCAAGTCACAGCAACAGAATATTTTGAGTCGGAAAGGACCCACAAGGATCATGGAGTGGCCCATAGGGTGATCAAGCCCGTAACCCTGGCATTATCAACACCATGGTATAACCTAGTGAGACAACCTCAGCCCCTCAATAATCTCCTCTTCCTCCTGGATCCCAGACACATGTAGCTGTATTCTGATTGCAGGTTGGAGTGAGGTCTTCAGCAGGGTTCCCTTGGAAAGAACCTTAAGTCCACAGTAAATCCAGAAGGACTATACTGACATTTAGGGAATAAGATTGCAAGTTGCACCATGGAGAGCGTCCACTCTGCAACTCAGACACTGCCAATAGGAGCTTTTGAGCAGACGCTCAAGTGTGTTATTAAATTGTGGCAAGGTATCAATTTCCTTTCTGTCTGACAAAGTTCAAATTCATACCTCTTACCTCCCCAGGGGATAGCTTAGCCATCTGCCAAGGAAGCCCAGACTATCCTTTCCATTTCAGTAAAGCATGCTGGTTGGTATGGGACAGGACAGAATCTTGTTCGTAAACCCAGCAATACCAACCTTTAGATTTTTGTCTAATTCTATTGGAGTCCAAAACTCACCCAGGAATGAAATTCACTTGCACTCAGCTACAGGTATTTTTGTCGAAATTCTAGAATATTTTATCTGATCTCCAGCTGTCACTTCAGAAACATGTAGATTTCCCTCAGTGTATCTTCTGGTCAAATGCTCCAAAACTAAAACAAAATCAAGTATCTACAATTTAATACAGCCTACACTTAAACAAGCAACAGCCCATAATCCCAGAGCATCTCAAATATTAGATGAAATCTGATCACATTAGCTTTCCTGAGATGTGATGACTAGAAAAGCCAGAGTAACCACAGATATTATGGTTTCACCTTTTTAGCCTGCAGTTCAGGTATTTCTTCACAACATTCATTGGACTATAGAGACTTAGACACTTTGTTTCTAAATACACCCAGAAGTATTCATTCTTCAGCATTGAACAACCATGTATTCATACAGCTCACTAGGAAGCTGCTTCTATAATGAGATTTCACCTACTTCATATGAAGCTGTTAATGGGTAAAACAAGCAGTCCCTGGAACAAGGAGCAGAGCACAGATTTCCCATTCCTAACAGAATACCCCATCAGGAATCCTGCTTATTCCCTTCAGGCTAACACTTTTTTCTGCAAAGAAGGAAGGGAACAGCAACCTAAATATAGTATAACAGTGAGGCCTCTCGCTGAAAAAGGGGACGTGGGATTTGATATAAGTTCAAATCTCTGGAAGTCAGACTGATGCTGCTTCTACTGAGCATCTCACACCAATGGAAAGAAATTCCTTTCAAGAAAAGAATATCATGTTTTGCTTTTTGTAAGGAAACAGCTCCCTGGATCAAACACCAAGAGAAAACTTAAGGCTATAAATATCACATAAAGGTATATGTTCAAGGTCTGAAAAATTAATGCAGTACTTCAATACTGCTTGTAATCAGAACTTCTTATTGACTGATTTAGATAGTCACCTTGTAGGGGTCTCTAAATAAAAGAAATCAGAAGATCTGATGGTTCATGCTATCAGTAAATCTCTGTCAGTCAGATGTCAAAGTACAGGTTTCATGTCACAAATGAAACCCCTAAATGTCAGGTATTTCCATAAGCAGTATCATAACAGCAGTACTGTGCCCTTTAGGGGCATATATACCTGCAGGTCCAAACATACAATTACGTGGACTGTAAAAAAAAACTTGGAAGCACTTTAAATCTCACCCCAAATCCCTTGTGACTGATTAACTTGATGTTAGTTTGTGCCACAATGGCTTCCTTTCAGAGCCTTTGGAAATGAGGACTTACGTCATCATGCAAATTTTTGTCATCCTTCAAAGTAACAAATCACAGAAGCTATTATAACAAGAAAAGTAAAAGATGTGGGCTTTCTTTTGTTTTCATGGGTATTTTTAATCAATAAAACTCTGTAGCACTGTTCTATAAGATTCTACAGCACTATGCTTTCTTTAAATTCTCATCTTATGAGGTTGGGTACTAAAATCAGTATTGTTTTTTAAAGTCACTCGAGTTTTGTATTTTCAGATTTGAGTTGGTAGGTGAACAAAATTACTTCCTCTGCATATTAAACACGTGCAACAAAGCAAACTATTTTCACAAAGAATTTTTCCTTTGGGATCAGTTGTCTGCACATCCTATCACCAAAATTATATTAACATGAAAACTAAGATATCCAACACCTTTCTTCATAAAAACCTATTATGTTCTCTTTCCTATCCTGAGGAAGGCATCAAGACCGCATGCAATCACCTTGTCACTGTTCCAGTTTAAATGTGGTCAAGAGTTGTGCTGTAAAGTTCTAGAAGTGGGGCTTAGTCGTTTGACATTTCATTCTCCAAGTCAAAATGTTGATTTGCTTAAAGAATGTGGCTCTGCTGCAATATTAATTTAAAAGTTACTTTGTTTTAAACAGATGGATCATAGGGATTGCTTTATGTGATATTACATCAAAAGGGCTACATGAAAGGTGTCTGAGCATATTTGGATGAGTAAGTTGAAAACTGGCAGGGATGCAGCACTTGCTATTACAGCTGTGCAGCCAAGAGCTCACAATGAGGAAGCGGAAAGGCTTGAGACTGCACACATTATATGAGCTCTGCACCCTGATGCACGTGTCTTACAGCACAGTTTTAAAATACACGGTCTCTTTCTTTTCCAGTCAATACGTACTTTCTATAGGCAAACAAATGCAGCATCTTATGATACATATTCCAGGCAAAGAAAATCTTCTAGACCATCTAAAATGTACATATAAAACACAGAATGTCATCTTAGAAAACAGAAAAACAAGCGCAGTAACTCTTTTATGCTTTCATTCTCCCAAATGCCTATTTACCTGCACCCACCTGTTTAGTGGGGTCTAAGGGAGCCATCACTGATAGCTGGAAAGAAATTTGTTCCATGGTAGCTATGTTAAGTCCATAAGCTTACCAGGGTGCAGAAAGACACCTTCAGGGGAAACCACTGTCAAAAATATGTAACTAGGACCATGCCAGGCTTTATCAAATGTGTTAGTAGGCACTGTTTCAGGAGCTGTGAGGTAAAGGAAAAGTTTGCTTCTCAGAAATAGTTTTTGTTAAGATGAAGAGCAATTATTCACTTTAATTTTTTGGGATGAGAAAAGGCACAAAACAGGTAAAAATTCTTTGAAGACTATTTAGGTCCAGCTTAATTCCATGGTACCTGAAAATAATTAACCACCACCTTCTCAGCAAAGAAAGTTTTTAATTTCCAATTATACTGACTCCGAATTTTGTCCATTCTGCAAAATTCTGTAATAAGGAAGACTGAAAGAATTTATTTATTTTTTTAATCAACACCATGTCACTGCTTCTAAGAAGCAATTGAAGGTAGAAGGGCAGAAGCAGGCAGGACTGCTTGGTAGAATCCTGATGAATCACAGACTCATTTAGGTGATCTAGATAATTTTTAAGGTCTCTTCCAACCCAAGCCATTTTTTGAATTAGGTTGGAAAAAACATTTAAGAACATAGAGTTCAATGGTTAACCTAACACTGTCAAGTCCGCAATTAAAAAATTATAATATATATAGTCTGGTTCTCTTTGAACAACTGTCAAAGTCTAGAGTTTATGACATAAGACCTACAAATTAAATAATACTAAAAATAACGTCAGAATCTTACCAGGAAGCCTAAAGAGAAAAACTCCTGAGAAGCAGCTTTTTGAATGGATTGAGCTCTGACCAACCACAACCCCAGTAAGAACAATTTCCTCATAAAAAAAAAAAATATTTGAAGGGAAAAACTGACACTTAAAAGAAAACATTTCTGTATTTTTGAAATTTCATTAGTTTCAATTAGATTTTCTGGGTACAAGATAGTCTCTTAATTTATGACTCTTTCCTGCATTAAAAATTTGTTAGTCTTGCATCATGATATATTCAAAATGCCCAAAACAAAAGAAACGTAAGAGTATACCCCTAAGTGGTAGTAAAGGAGAAAAGTAATATTAGAAGCTAAGTTATTATACCTGAATGCAAGTAAATGACTTCTGAAGCTGCTACATCTCTTTTCTATAAAGCATACATGAGGCAAGTTCTGTTTGGGTTTTTTTACATCTCAGGTCAGAAAATAACTCTTGATCTAGAACAGCTGGAAAAAATTAGTTATTGACACATCAGTTTAGAAAAGGCTTAATACAGAAGGACAAGAGTTGCATATTTATCATTTGCATAACAGAGTGACATTTATTGCAAATTTAATTCTCTACTACGCATGTTTGAAAGTTGTCTGAAAATAATCACTGACGACTTTTTGTAGTGACTGAAAAATTAACAGCTCCAATTGCTAAGGATGCCAGAGGCTGGCAGAGGCAATGCTTGCTGCTGTCAGAACAAGGGAGGGAGCTGGTATTAACACTGGCACATTTTGGCTAATTAGGGTAGCATTATTGCTAAGGTAACTGGTGCAGATGGTGCATAAATATTTCTGATGGAAGACAACACCTACAAATATAAAGTGGTAGACCCTGAAAAAATTCCCTCCTCATCTTCTGATAATCCAGCTACTTCCAAGTTAGAAAGTAAAAGCCAAGTATGTCTAATGTAGTGGGAAATACAGAAGATAAATATAAAGCCACAAAATTGACCCTTTACTAACCTATGAGAACAGAGTAAAAATAAATGGACTTGGCCTGAAGTCAGCTGAACACATGAGGTGAGCAGGGATGCTTGTGATTGATAAAAGGTACAACACTTAGAAACCTTGGAGCAGAGAGACTAATCCATGATATGCAAACTAGAAAAAGTTTAAATAAAGCATCCCAGACCTGACTGCAAGTTCCTCCCAAGGACAGGAGCTGTATAAATTTTCTCCCATGCTTTTTCTATAAGAAATGGCCCTAATAAAGATATTTATATTGTTGTCACAGAGGTACCTGCCGTGTAAGCACTGCCAGTCACCAAATTAGCTTAATCAAGACTAAAATGCAATGCAAGTCTTAACAAGAGCTATTTTATTTTTTTAAAAAAATACTTGAATGCTTCTGCAGTGATGTCATCTAAAATTCACTTAAACATAAACTTGAAATTATATACATACTACTAAGCAGTAGAAGTCAAATTTAATTATCCTTGACCTCCTGGTACAAATATTGCTCCTAGACATCAGACAACACATTTCAGAAACAAGAACTTTATACTGTGATTATATTTACCCCACACATACAGTTGCAAATATTTCACTAGAACTCTTTATGTAGAAGTGTGGTTGCTGTCACAACAATTCATACTTATCTATTGATTTCATTGCCTAGATAATCTCCAAACGTGAAGACATAAGATGACATCCACAGTCCTACAACAGAGATGGCTTGCTCTCCTTTTCACTAACTAGGATATGCAGTTATCCATACCAGGATTACAGAAATGAACAAGAGCTGTGTAACAACATCTCCTTGCCTTATTTTATTTTCAGCTGTAGCACAAAGTCATCTCCTCTGTACAACAAAGACTAAACATGGAGAAGAGCCCATATCAGAGCTTTCCTTCATTCAGGAAATTAAATTCGGTTCCTTTATATCCCACCAGCCTCCAGCAAAATAGAGCCCATAAGAGATGAGCAGTAAATTAGCAAAGCAGAAGTGCGTTCAATTCCTTAGGAATCTGAACCAGACACTGTGACATAGAAGAAAATAAAATTTCTTATGAGTGATCTACTGCACAGCAGGACTTTGGCTGTAGTTACTTACAACCTGCTATCTGAGAGCTACTCACCCCTTCTGTGTTCAGGGAGTCTCAGAGCAGAAGCAAACAGTCCTGAGTGCTTACTGTTAAAATTAAACAGCTCCTAAACAAATGAGGGGACATCAAGCACCCAACCCACCTCAAACTAACAGGAGAGTCACTTCGAAAGCTGTTTAAAGCACACTGAATTTCTGCTCAACAGACTGTTTTTATCCATACAGGCACAACGGCAAAGGGAGCATTTGTTTGAAATTGATCCTCCAGTGCAAGTTTTAATGTGTTGTTAAACTCAGCCATTTAAACCAGAACCAGTGAAATAAAACTCTGATGACTCTTAAAGATTTTAAGATTAATGCTGGAGGAAATTACCTTGCCTAGTCATGCCTACTTTTATTAGTACCCTGCAGTTGTGTTTCATTTTGGATGTGGCAAAAGTATGGTTTGGAAGTCAAGAAGGCAACTTCTTGCATTTTGTATTTAATTATTGAACACAGAACAATGCTAAAGCTGCATTTCCAAAGTTTGTGGTGTTGTGATCTGCAAGTTTTACTTAACAAAACTGCAATCTGGCAGTAAAACATAATGTCTCACCACAATCCGACTGAAAAATGTCATGTGTCTTTTATATTATGTATATATAGCAATCATTATAGCAGCATTGTAGAATTTGACGAATTATTTATTCTTTTCTTATTTTTAGGTAAGATTTAATTTTAATACAATGAAACTCATTTCAATAAGCTCTACTGATTATGCACATGGGGTACAAACTTTACTATTATTCCTGGTGTATTATATTCAATTTTTATTGCAGCATGGGGCTTTAAAGAGACAGCTAGTTTCAGCTTATAGTGAAGTTGGTTTTATTTATAAGGCTACAGGGTAGAGAAAATTCATTAGCAAAACGGCAAAACAAACTAGACCAACTGGGCTAGAGAAGTTCTAAAACATTTATCAAGTTCTTCAGATGGGCTGCGCTCCCTTGGCACATTCCAGCACACCACACAAACTTCTGCCCAGCTCTGATCATGAGCACTACACAGCTGCACTCTTGGGCAAATGTTTCAGTTCCTAATCATTAGCTACACAGCTCAAAAGATATCCAATAAATAAACGTAACTTGAAATTAATATAATATGCTGTTTACTTAGGCCTACCTTGAAATGCAAAGTTGTACTGAATGAAGCAATTTAATCACCTCCCATATATTCTCATCCTTTCCCTACCCACAAATGTAAGCCTCCAGGAAATTTCATATCAAAATATTTGTGTACTAATCAACAACAAGCTGGTGAACATACTATATCTTCTGAACAATGAAAAAACTATATTTGCACATTATTGAATAGAAGAATCACACAAGAATGGCACTTAATGCTCCATGAATATACTTTGATGGTAGCTCACATAAAAAAAGGACTGGAGGAAACAGACAGAGTAGCAACAGATAATATCTAAATATTTCCTGAACATTTTTTTTCTTCCTTTTAGGGCAATAATTAAAGAAAAAAAAATTACAGAAAATAGTAGCAAATATTTTTTAAATACTTTGAACTCTTCTTAAAGAAACATGAGACAAATAACAAAAATCCTCCACCATATTTAATGTTTTCATCATGAAACAATATATTCTGACATTCAAACTTGAACTATGAATTATCCAGAACTCCTTTCACACGCCTATTGGTGTCTGTGCATGCATTTAGCACAAGGTAGACAGCCCTATAGAGGGAAGTATATTGTTTCTGACTGAGTCTATGCTTAACCCTCTCTGGTCCATGCTGAATGTTTTTATAGTACTCAGCATGAACAAACAGTAATTTTGGGAAGAATATACAGCACAGATTTTCCATTTGTAAACAGCAAAGGGGCTTTTAAGAGGAGAAAGTGTAGTTACTGAAGCCACCTGGCCAGGGCATTGGCCCTAACTTGGCTCCTCTTGCAAAGAGCTCCATGGAAACTCTGGTGACCACAGGTGGTCAAGGACCTTGAATTTACATCTTTTCTCAAAAACCTGAAGATGGTTATGCAAGCATACATGAAAAAAAAAAAAAAAAATAAAGCACTGACAAAAGGATAATTCTTATAGCTAAATTTAAACGCTTCACGCGCAGTCCCAGACAGCAACTGATGTACTTGGTCAATTGTTACATCTCCATTCACACACGATTCAAAAATTATTTAATCATTCCCTCCTGGAGTCAGGCATAAGGCTCTCCCCAGTAACTCCAGGGCAATGCTGTGATTGTACTGCTAGTGGCTGGGCAACACTTACTGATGTGAAGCTGTATTAAACTTTGCTGTGTTTCTGCATGATAGGTAAGTTTTTCTAGGGTTCCCGCCATTGCAATGTGTAAGCATACACTTAAAAGCTTCTCTCTGTTCTCCAAAGATTATGCTCACTCTACAATGAGAAGGAAACAGAAGAAAGCACAGAAAATATATTAGAACAATATTGGGGATACCAAAAGAAGCAGGAGCTGTGTTACCTTCCAGGTTAAGCAGAGACAACAGGGAAGCTGCATAGAAGACAGAGGACATTAGACGTAATAAACTTCAAGTTTTCAAAAGTACAGACCAAAAAAAACGGTTTGAGCAAAAACTAAAAAATAGATTAAAAAATATTTCAAATACACTAGAGAGGAGAGAGAGTGAAGGCTGTGGTAGACAAAAAGCCCTCAAAGACAGAAACCAAACCAACCATAAAGAACAGCACATAGCAATTCTTCAGGCACACTAACAGTGTGACAGCATTATCAATTACAGGACATCCAGAAGCAAAATCTCGCTGAGCATATACACAATAAAAACTGAAGAAAAGATCTGAGTGTCCAAACATATTTATACAACTATGTGCACTGACAGTGGTGCTTCTGTACTCATGATGTTCCACAATTGTAAAGAGACAAGATGATCCTTCTTTGGAAATGTCATTTGAATCAACTAAGTAGAATTGGATTTTTAACAAAGGTGAGAAGCCAGAAACCAGTCAAAACACCTGAAGGAGGACTTCTGTTCTTGGAAACTTCTAAGTTGAGAGCTGTCAAAGCTTCATTTGATTAATTTGGAAGGGGAGGATGATCTAATCCCTCTAACAATTTCTAAAACAATAGCACCAAAAAGGCCATCTATCCAAGTTCAAAAAACCCTAAAAGACCCTGTGGACCTACTGTACAAAAGCCCCAGTCCTTCAAACACAAACACATCAAAAACGTGAACAAAGAAGCTCTTACACACTGTCTCGCTTGCTTTCAGAATACCTTGAGCATACTAAAGGCACCCTCCAGATATTGCTTTCTCACAAACCCTTGGGACTTGTCTAACTCTTCTAGAAGACACGTGACTTCTCCAAAACTGTACAATGTACATAATCAAGATTTAAGGGGTGCCCAACACATCTATATCCTAAATTGCCATCTACCAAACTTTCTTAAAATTTTGTTAAGATGTTACAATTTATACTAGAAGATCACAAGTCAAGAACTTCACTGAAAGATTATGCTTTACCTAATGGAAGCGAGCAATCACAGAACAGTTAAAACAGAAGACCGTCATTAACTGCCTTAATTACACCTGAAACTATTTGCTAAAATTATTTTTACCACTAACAAACCTACCCACAGGTTTACCTAATTCCTAGCCATCACTGTGAACCAATAACTGATAAAAGGGTAGAAATATTGCTAATTCCTGCAGAGTATTTTTTCCACAAAAGAACCATTCTATGTATAACTTCTCATTCCTGAATTGAGAATGAGCTGAAGAAAGAAGTCTCTTGAAGAGACAAGACCAGAACTGACATTCATAGCTCTACAGTGACAGCAGTGTTTTGGGAATATTACAGTTTATTCACGAACCCTCTACCCCCAAATATTGCCTTAATTCTTCACAAATGCTAATTATCTGTCTCTCTCTCTGTGTCATGAAGGTTAGTGATCTTGTCACTCCTCTCCTTGTTAATACTTCCCCTCCGCTCCACAGGTCCAATCACCTTTTCTTTCAAATTGCCTAACTGATGAACATAATCAAGTTCAGCTCAGAGCAATTGTTCCCCACCTATATTTAATTTTGAAGGGGTTTTGCCTCTATTTCAGACACTGAGGCTGGCTTTGTGTTCAAAAGCTTGTTTGTCCCTCCTCTATAAGCCCAATAAAAAATAAGCCGATACAGATGCAGTCTCAATAAAGAGTTTGAGATTGGGAATAAAATTTGTTAAAGCTAATTAAAAAGCTGAACATCACACCATTATTATATTACTTAGCCTTCAGGTATGTGGAAATTTTACCTCAAGATTCAATTTATATTTGTAACCTGAAGTTCTGGAAAAAGACATATGAGAGCACCGTAGTTTTCTGCAGTTATTTTTTCTATCTCAACAAAAACCCAAGTTAAGAGCAAGGTGAATCTCAGATAGTGATAATAGCCCTAAGACTGATGCAGAATTCTGTGTTAAGACAATTCCCTCCTCCACAATCACAAAAACAGATTTTTCACAGCTGCAGCAGCAGTCTTTATGACAAGCAAAACACAATTTTTTTCCAAGTTTTGGTGGTACACAAGTACAGGTTAAAAAAACCCAAACAAACACACACAAAAGGAAAAGAGGAAAAAATCAAAACAAAACAACCAACAAAAAAAAGAAACAAAAAACCTCCAAACCAAACAAAAGTTAAACCTTCTTCTACCTATTTCCAAAAATCCTTAGTCTCCTAAGGTAACTTAGCGCCTTTGAAAAAATTGATGATATTTCTGCAGATGTTATCGCGTTCTGATTTAAGCCAAGCCATCAGAGACACAGACCTTCCCTCCTGAGGACAGGGAACCGATGCCAACTGGCATTAAGAGCCGCACATATTGCTCCAGTGTTGGCCATCGGACACATTGAGACTGGGTAATTCTCAACCAGATAAGGTTCAAGGAATCAAGTGAAACTTTTAAGTCTTAATAACACTATGAGTGTCTATTATATCTGGAGACTAAGCATCATTTTGAAGTGGTATCATTGTTTTTCCCTCAAACTATTTTGGGTCCTTTCCCCATACAAAGTAAATCAATGTATACATTTATCATGCTTTACCATGAATACTAAAGCACAGTATGTTTTTAAATCTAGTCCAATATCGATAAATCACACCAAATCACTTCTGTAGCTGGGAATTTTAAAAACTCCAGAATTATAAATGTTTATTTTTCAGATTAAACAAGCCACACCTCTTGCTTCCCTCCCACCACAATACTTGGGGGTTATTTTATTTTTGCTGGAAGCAACTACTGATTTATGTTTGCTAACTTGCTTGTCCTGGATAGGCACCCTCACAGAAGCACACCAAGCTGTCTGAGAACTGTAGTATCCCAGCTTTCCAGCTCTCAACATGCTTATATTTGAAAGCTGCTGGTAAGTATTTAACATTATGGTTTTAGGAAGCAGATTTACCAGCAGTAAAAGAGAAACCACCAAACTCTGTTCAGCACCTCTAATGCCAATAAGATCTGAAGTCAGGTTTCCTAAGGTGAAAGGAGAGTATACCAAGTCCACCATGCCACCTAGCCCTCAGTGTATTAAGATGTTAATTAGTCACTTTACTTATTATTCAGTCAAAATATGCTGGATTGAAACAAATTAGATTTTTAGCACATATTTCAGACATCAGCTCAAGCCTCGCAAGGATTTTCTTTTATTATTTATAAGATCATGTGCTGTCTTCCTGCTGAAAATGAGATGGTCTGCATGAGGAAAAAGGTAAAAGAAAAGCAGAGAAATGAAAATCAGATATTCCCTAATGATATTTAAAAATAGAAATTTTGCTACTGTTACATACAGCATGTTCCATCTTTTGAGATTTAATGGCTCTCTTGTGGTTTAATGGAGAATTACTTTCAGTAATTGATTATTAAAATTTAAAATTGCTAACCATCTTCATTATTAGATGAGCGAACATGTTATCCTTGTAATTAAAAAAGCTTGAGATTCACTTTCATCCTGTTGACAGAATGGGCAGATAGGCTCAGCACTCCAGTGCAATGGTTTCAGGGTTCTTGTTTGACAAAAATAGCCAGCGAGCTATTTGATGATGAAAATAGGGAACATTCACAGACTGAGTAAAAAAAATAATGAAGATAGATAAAATAATAAAAATCCTTACAAACTAAATCAAGTTTTCTGTCCAAACTATCACAGGCAGAATACAGAGGAAATTTTCCAAAGAATTTCAGTTGAGTTTAGTGGAAAAAAAAAGTTATTGTTTGTGTCACAAATATATAAGACATATGATTATTTTTCCTAGATCTAGGGCTATTTTCACCTTTTGGAACTCAGTGCTGGACTTGTTACCTGCAGTAATACAGAAACATGTCTGGGATAAGCAGGAAGACTACCATGTAGCCCCTCAAGAAAACCTTACAGCTGAATGAGAGTCTATCCAAATTACATAGAGGGAGAACCAATTTTAAAATAATGTCTTAAGCATGACCCAAAGGGATGAGGGTTTCCACAAAAAAAAGTAATCCTTTGGCCTTTCTGTTGAGACTAATAACAACACTTTAGGTCCTAATTTTAATGCCATAGGCAGCTAATTTTCATGCCACAGGCAGAACATAAGCAAAAGAAAACAAACCCTGCTTTCCCCTCAATCCACCCCCCACCCCCCAAAAAATTATATTTATTACAAGGTTTTAAAGCTAGTAAGCATATTACCTTTTTGGAAGTATCTGTATTATGCTGTCAGTTCCCACATTTTGCAAAATGATACGAGGCCACCAAAAGTTCAAGACTGCTACACAGTAGCAGAGCTTTAAACAACTGAAAGTAATCTTTTTATCCTTTATATTTAATAGTAATCTCTTTACCAGAGATATCACTTGCAAAAGCCTATTTCTGTATTTTCTCTTTTCTCCAGCAAGATGAAAAATTTACCACCTATGCTTCTTATACTAAAAAGCATGACGAAGTTTCCAAAATATAGAGCAAAAACGTTGGAGAACCATTTCTTACTGAAATTAGAGTAGATGTTTTTATCATCACACAGTGCAATCTCTATAACTAATGGTAATATCAGTGTGAAATGTCTGAACCGTCAGGAGCACATATCCTGAGCCCGAGTATTTCAAAACCATTCTGCTGGCTATTCTGGTTCAGTTTGTTTCCCTCCAGTTCTTCCCTTAGACTGTTCTTTCCATCTCATCTCAAAGTGCAGGAATGCTGATTACTGTATGCATGTGCTGGCATAGGTTGCACCATCTCAGCACCATGCCAGGGCAGATTCCAGAGGACAGTAATACCTCAGGTCACAACATTAACGACATTTCCAAGACATGCCATGGGGGGAAATTCCACATTGCCAGCAGAGTATGCTCCACTACACAATGTACAAAATAGTATGAATGTTCCTCCAAATAATTACAGTAAGTTTATTAACTGTAAAATATGAATTGCAAAATATGCAGGGTATATGATTATTTTTCAGTGGATACGTTGTTCATTTCTGCAACCTGAGTGGCTTGCAGTCAAGCACTTTGTATTAGCGCATAAAGGTATATTATACCACATCCTGTCTAATGCTACAAAAATCATTCAAGAGGGGCATTAAACCTTAGTTTGAATCACAGAGTAGGACAAAATAAATGGAACTTTCTAAATTCAGAGCATCCACAACTCTATTAGCTGAACTATATATTTCTAAAATAAAAATACAGAAGCATTTTCAATCTGGTAATAGATAGTCTATCCATAGGCCAGGAGAATTGTGTGTTAAGGATCCATCTTTCTGTATACATTATCATCCTGAGACAGACTTCAAAGAAATTTTTTATTCAAGGGAAAAGTTAGTATTAATTTCCTATCTAGCAGGATGCAAGGTGTGTATAGCTGTTCAAAAAGCTTCTGGATTGTTTTTAAACATAGACAAGATGGAGCTTAAAGTGTGATATTATGATATCACATGGCTTATTACATGTATAGCTCGAAAAGTTACCTTCATTTTACACAAATAAAAGATTCTCTTCATCCTCCAAATTGCAAAAAGTATGTTCTCTACAAATGGCAGAATCACAGGAAAAACTAGACTCGACTGCAAAAAAGGATGAGGTGACTATTTCAAATGTTTCTATGCGAACCATTTTGCATTTTTATGAATCCCTCCTTTGAACACTCGATGTCTTGAGATTCACTGGCAGATAACAGAATTCCAAAGTTAAATTATTTCTGTGTGAGCACTGTCAGGTTCGGACCAGGGAATTATAAAATGAGATGTCAATAGGATTAATTGCAGGGATAGAACTTGAAGAACTGTATTTTTAATTATAAAAATCAAGTTTTCCCTCCAATTTCAAAAAATATGTTAAAGTTCTTTGCATATGTCTGTGATATTCCACAATGTTAGCAATCCCACTCTGCATTTTACTTCACCATGCCAGAACTTCATACCTGGTATTCAATACCTTAGCAGTGGAAAGACAAAGACCAGATTTCACCCTCTTTGGTCACAGGCAAAGTCATATCAGAGATCTATTTTAATGCTAAAGACCTAGATGGGATTGGGAACATGAAACAAAAATACAGAACACCTCAGTTTTCAGCTTTATCCTGTGAGCCACAGAACACATGGAATACCAGCAAATAGCAAGGTCTTAAGTGATATAAATACTTATAGCACACTCCAAACACCAGATTACCTGTTAGCCCCTCATTTCAGCTGAGATTAAATTTTAAAAGAAGGAAGTGAAAAATTAGATTTGTTGATTCATTTGAAGAGGCTGTTATGGTTAGCAGGAAGTATTTTGTAAATATCCAATGGATTATACTTCCTTTGGTCACATACTGTTTAATTATGTAGGCTTGGAGAGATTGTACTGTAATACATTGGTAACCTCCAAATTACCCACAACAAGTACCTAGTAGGGTTGGAGGAGAATAGGAAAGACAGGTGGACACAAACCTCTGAAGTTTTACACAAATAGTAATCCCAGTGTGGTTTGCAGAGCCTAAAAGCTGAGTCAAAGAAGAGAAGGGAAGAAAAGGCCATTTATGTTTGCCAGAATCTACCTTTTCCTTTGAGGATGATTCCTAGTTAGCAAGCTCTACCATAAGCAGTGTCAGCAAGAAGCATCCCCCCTACATGCCTAAATGTAAATAATATAACTCTTAGGTTTGTCTTAGAGATGGGGAAGGGGAAATAGAATAGGAGAGTGAGCACTGCAAAGGGAGCAGTTTCGGCTTGGCCAGAAGCATCAAGACCCAAGTACCCATGATACACACCCACACAAAGCTGGTGCAAATGCCTATACAAGCATGTGACTACATACAGCACATGTGAAAATTCAAACTCTAGGCATGCTTGTGCTTTGCTTTTCTTGTGTAACTCATCACAATCTCCTGTATGAAAACACAAAATCCCTTGTACTTCACTAAACGATCTATTTCCATAAAACACTTATTAAAATTACAGATCGCTCTAATTTAGTATGTCATTAACTAATGATGTTGTGGCTGGATTACAAACCCAATGTCACCTCTACATGTGATGCCCCAACTATCAGTTGGATGTTTGGCTCTGTGCCTGGCTACAGCATGGGAGACCCAACCCTTCAAAGCTGGCCTTGTGTCCTTCTTTCCTCCTGAGAGAGTTTCTCCTTGTCCTTACATGGCTCTGCTATGCTCTTATTATAGGAACAGAATACCTAAAACCTCACGCAAAGACAAATTTCTACCAGCAGAGACAGAGCAGAAAGGAACCAAGTAGGCAACATAGAAGTTGATTCAACTCACATTTTCCTTCACTTGCATTTTGTAAGGTACACACTTTACTTATGCATGCAGGAAATGCTTTTCACTCTCCTTTTTTTGTTAACTGCGTGCTCCGTTTTGGTTCCAACACACATCACCCTGTCCAAGCTGATTTCCATTCCACTAATATTCTAAATGACTAGCTTACAGCAAGCAACTTCTTGGATTTTATAGTTTTACATACAATGAAGCAAAGAGAACTAATTGGTTTTATTTTCAAGTGAATCAGCTGAAATTACGTGTAATTTAACATGGATGTTTCTTTAACCAAGATGCAGAGGAAAAAAAAATTGATCCTTATACTTCCTTAGAAGCAGTATCAGAAGTCTGTTACTACTGACTACAAAAAGCTGTGTTTATTTTTTAAAGAAAGATATTTTTAAAATACAGAAGCATTTACAAAATACAAAATTTTACATTAAGTTTCACAGTGAAAACATATATGAAAGCAGGGAAATTATTTTCAACTGCAATTACAATCTCAAAGATGAGAAAGAATACAAAAGAAAACACCATTGCACGAAAAACTCAATTTATCTTTTTTGTTTCTTCTGAATGTGGATGGACTCCTATGCTAGTGACACTTGCACTATCATTGCATACTGTTAAATATAATCATCATAATTTTTGATTCATATCTATATTCATTTAGGCAATGAAAGAAATTAGCACATCATTAATGCTTGATTTTAAAAAGGATGCATAAGAGCTTAAGTACTGCATCTAGAAAAGGTGATTAAAGGCATTGGTACATTTTTTTCAATAGCTGAATTACCACGGCGTACCAAATGACACATTACCACTGAAGTACCAATTTGAATATTGTCCCAAAACAATAAAGAGGAACAGAGGAGTACTTTGAAGACTTCTGAGACACATGTCAGTGACACAGACAATACAATCTTATCCCACTGACACCCTTCAAAAAAAGCTGAAAAAGAGCATTTCAATTAAATTCATAATTTCATTAAAAAACAACATTATCTGGTAGTTATAGAAAGCCACTACAACATTTTTCTCCCTATCATGATATAGTCTATATGTGTTCTGGATCTAGAGGCCTGTGCCACAACTTGTGCAAATACAGTAAAACAGTATCACCAACTGAAAATAAGACTTTAGCAAAAGATGCTCGTTTTGTTTTTATAATAAACTCTTATATGATCAAAATTTTACACTTATCTTTATGCAGGAGGTTTTTAATAGGCTTTTTCTTTTGTTACTGTAACCATGACAATTCCTAACCATAATATAGCTATCAATTTAATAATATCTTCATTAACATAAATGGTATCAACTTCAGTTTTGATCTTTCTGCAGGGAATACAACTTCAAATGACAGATAACTCTCTCAGCTAGCTACATTTTTATATCATAGCAAATGAAACAACTGGTTTGCTGATAGAGTTAGCAAACAGGACTTACGAAACTCCCCCAGTCAAGTTTACCATGGCTTTAAATGGGTATCTGCTCAATTTGTGGGATCTGCTTTAGTTTGCTAAACTCCTGTGAATGCCTGTTTCTCTGCCACAGGGGCTTAGATGGGCTGAGGTTTATTTTCCTAAACCATAACCTGAAGACAAGCAATATCTGACACCTCCAAGAAAGAGGCTCAGTCTGGCACCTTGGGCTTTTATTTAGCTAGACCAGCCTAGAACCCACAGTACCAACTGCCCAAGAAAGATCACAGTATGGTATTAGCTAAGGAAATGGTTTGAATTACTGGGTTTTATCCAGAGCCATAACAGTACAGAAAAGCATTTCTTCCTGGCAGCCACTGAATTAAGTGCTGCTTCCAAAATTGATTAGGTGCAGAATTACAATTTTAACAGTGGGTTTGGCTTTTGGTGTGAGGTAGAGGAACAACAGATTGAAAGACAATTTAGCGTTGTAAATATGTGCCTTATTGCACACACACTAAAACCTGCCAGCTTAAGTGAGATGTTTTTCTCCTTTTCAAGAAATTTTAAAAGAGACATCATTTTGATTAAAACCCAGGGGAAAGTTGAAGTCATAAGAGCAGAGAACAGCTCCTACTCAGAACAGTGAAAAAACAAAGATCCTGTTGTTCATAACTGCTCTGATTCCAGGTCATGTTAGCTTTTTGTGGCATTAAGCAACGGCTGCTTAAAAACTGTCTTTCTGCAGACCAGGTGGACAAAAACACAGCTGTGTAGATCACTACTTTTCTGATAACACTAAAAAAATCTAGGGTACAGTTGAGCTGCTAATAAAGCCTGCAGAAGACATTCTCTCTCACCCCACATAATCTTCTGGTATGTGTTCAAGGCACAGTTACTCCTTTTTAATCATATATTACCTGTTAGCAACTCTTAGTCAAAAGATTCCTACTCTCTCTTCCTTTGCTCTATAGGAGGTAACTATTATCCAGTCTTTTGCCTTCCTCCATCAATTCGTACAGAAAAATCTCACCCCCCAAGTCACAAGTGTGCCTCTGCTCAAGGACCATCACCACCTATCTTCTCTTGTCTGGTTGCCCAGAGTATTTGATTCTCTCTTGAGGCAGTCTTTCACACCTGCCTCCTTGGGTTTGCAGACGCACTGCTCAGCCATCTGGGAAACTTTCTAGGCCTCTCTTTCTGGTGGAAAGAAAGTTGTTCTGTAACACCCGCTTAACTAAGTATTACTAAAGCTTGTGATCCTTTTGGGTCTTCACTTTTTTTTCAGTAAACCAAGTACAGATCCATGACCTTCCTCCAGCCTCTCCCACACTGGAATTTCAACTGCAATAATTGCAGCGTTTTGTTACAATAGGATTTTTACTGCTATTAAATTTAAACCAAGTATGAGTTGCAAATTGCTTCTAGCCTAGGGCAGACACATCTTACTCCAGGGCTTAATACTTTATTTGACCCTAGTTTGACTTCATATCAGGATCTACAAGACTAATCAGATGGGCAGCTTCAAAGAAGCACCAGGCATTAGCTTTTTAGGGCTTTTCCTTAGAAATTATTCTTCTAAGAATGAGCACATGAACAGTAGTCAGTTTAAGAACAACAAAGACTGCTTCCACAAGCTTTTCCTTTTAGGAAAAAGGAAAATATAGGGACACAATTCAAGGACCTGCAAGACTACAGCAGCAACCTCATTTAAGAAGTGTTGCACATAAGCAGTAACACAGGTATTATGAGGCAGAATACCAGTGTGCACAAGGCACTTAATATGTGCAATACTCTATTTATCCCCTTCAGGAATTCTAACCTCCTACAAACTGAGTCAAGAAAAAACACAAACTGCATCTATAATAAATTTGCCTTATAAGCAGCAATACAGTCATATTCTGCATTTACAGGAAATTCACTAATGGATGTGGACACAGCCCTTAAAAGACCTGAAAGCTTGGGATCTTCTCATTCAGTTTATTTCTTAGCATCTGGAAGGGCTATAAGAAATTTTTCCTCTACACATTTTTGACCCTTTTGCCAAAATTCATACTCTTAGTATCTTATGTACTGTGATAAATGAGGCTCTTTTTCACCTCTGTTTGCATGCCATCCCTAAAACTCATGACATTATTAACCTCTGTTTTTCAGCATCTAATAGATGTCATTAGAAAAACAGTTTTAATAAATGCATCCTGGAACACTCAGTTTGAAGCTAAGGTACCATGCATGAAAAGGAAAAATAATGATAAGTGATAAATGGGATAAAGATTTTAGGGAAATTTTATTGTATTTAATTAATCTACCATTTTTACTAAGTTGCTTTCAAGTGAAATGGCTTTTTACCAACTCCTTTTGAAAAGGTTAGAAGGGTATTCCCTGAGCTACAATCATTAGCATATAGATGTCTCTAAGTGTTAATTTCTGTTTTCACTGAATGAATGTAATTTAAAATGAGGCCCTTTCAAATCAGTTAACTTTGGCCATTTGAGGAAGATAAGAAAAACGGACTCAAGCATGAACCCAGCAAAACCTGCTTCTTAAGGATAAATATATGTGACTATTTAAGAGTCTTCATTGCCACATGCTGCAAATGATAGATTTCAGGAAAATTATGAGAAAAGGTGGATGATAGGATTAAAGTCCTTCCACTAGGTGATAGAGTCCATTAATAGGGTTAACAATAACAAAAAAGACGGGTTATTTTTCTAGTTCATTTTTAAAAAGAGTTGAAAACCAGCCTGGAAATTACAGTGGTGGCAATTAGTTCTATACCTACAGCAAGTGCTTAATTTCTCCTCTTTCAGTTTTATGCAACAAAGGAAGAAATTTAGGAACTGATCCATCTCCTAAATTAATGAATAATACACCAACTCATCTTCATCTGGATAAGGCTCAGGAGTCTTTTGAGGTTTTCATTTAAAAATAACCCAGTCCATATTCAGTATGATGTACCATGAACCTCTGACACAGCTGTCCATCCAGGCCTGCCACATGCCCCAAGAAGAGAGGGTTTCTCTTTAGCAGGTTTCTAGCATATATACACCATAGAACATAGCCAATAAAGACAGAATATTTGTAGTTAAATATACCCTATTCTCCAACACAAAAGCATACCTTCACCATAACATAACTTTTCTGAAATTATATTTTTCTCCAGTGATAATTTCTTGCTTCAATGTTTTTAATTCATGGGAGAAAAAAAAAAAACAAAGAAACAAGCAATCAAATTCAGTCTTAGAGAACAGGAAATCAACATGAAATTTGGGGAAGTGATTTGTCCTAACCTACATAGAAATTCCACCTGTTCTGGCAAAGCTACAGTTTTTGATTATACTTAATTTGCACATACTGAAATGATCATTGCTATATTTTGGTTAAGTCCTCAGAAAATATGTTTGCTCTGAACATATCAGGATCTGGAGAAGTCAGACTCAAGCCACCATTTCCTTGGCAGCAGCAGATGCCTCAGATGTGGCAGGTGCTAGGAAGGAAACCATAAAGACCATCCTTTCTTTTTATCCATACAAGATATGATTATATTAGGGAAGGAAACAATGCATTGTTCAAAAAGTCAAAAAACAGGAGTAAGAGGAGAAACTAACACCTTGTCAGCCCTCTTTTCAGAAAAAGAGAGCAGCAACAAGCACAATATTGAGTATGATAGATAAAATTGAAAGTCAGACAACACATACATCAAAAATACAAGAAAAAAAAATACACAACCCCCTGCTTCTACATTCTTGTTCATCAAGAGAGATTAATAGAAATGTTCTAAGTTCTTTCTCTCTGCCAATTCTATAAGCTGCTCCATTAAATCAACTGAATATTCCTGTTGTAGGCTATACCTGGTGGATCGGTCAAGAGAGAAGTCAATAATTTTTCCTTACATATAACTTTTCTCTTGTTCCCTACTTAATAATCAAAACCAATTAGTTATATTCAAATAGCATTTAGGTTGCAAAGTCCTAGAACATCCCGAGTTAGAAGAGACCAACAACAATCATCAAGTTCAACTTCCAGTTCTGCACATCCCCTAAAATCACACCATATACCAGAGAGCATTGTCCAAACTCTCAAACTGACTGGGGAGCTCCCTGGGGAGCCTATTCCAATGTTCAATCACCCCCTATGTGGAGAACCTTCTTCTATTATCAAACCTAAACCTCCCCGACACAACTTCAGGCCACTCCCTTGTGTCCTAGTGTTGGTTACCAGGGAGAGATCAGCCCCTGCTCCTGCACTTGCCCTCATGCAGAAGCTAAAGACTGCAATGAAGCCTCCCCTATCCAAGCTGAAAAAACAAGGGACTTCTCATACAACTTCCCCTTGAGACCATCCTTATAATCCTCTTTTGGGCACACTCTAACAGCTTTATTTTGTGGCACCCAGAACTGCACACAGTCTCCAGGCTGAGGCCACACCAGAGCGGAGCAGGACAATCCCCCTCTCTCACCCAGCTAGCAATGCACTGCTTGATGCACCCCAGGACAGAGTTGGCCCTTTTGGCTGCCAAGGCACTGCTGACTCATATTCCACTTATGGGATCCCCAGGTCTCATTCCATGAGGCTGCTGTCCAGCCTCTGTTCCCCAGTCTGTAACGTACACATGAGGTTGCCCCATCCCAGGTCCAGCACTGCAGAATCTAGCACTCACACATGTTAAACTTCATACAGACTGGTGGCTGTCCATCTCTCCAATTTGTCCAGATTTCTTGGCAGGGCCTTTCTGCCCTCAAGGGAGTCAACAGCTCCTCCTAATTTAGTGTTATCAGTAAATTTAATATGCCTTCAAGTCCTGCATCCAAGTCAACATTCAACAAGGGAGAAAATAATTCATGAAACAAGCCCTGACAATTACACAGGCATGCAAGACTACTGATTTGAGTTCAAATGAAGTTCTCTTCCTGGGAAAGGGAATCTCAATGCAAACTTTCCCCTCTACATGCTCCAGATAATTTGTCGAGATCAGTTCTCTTACCTCAGACTTCCCTCTTCTCTACCAACAACCAAAAGACAGGCCAGCTGATGTCAGCTCTAGTATGGATACGAGACTATTTGGACTTGGATTAAGACCAGCAACAGGGTACATGAAATAAACTGAACAGATAGTAAGAACATTCAGCTTTGATACTGTTTTTTATCCTGGCCACTTTTCTGCATCAGAGTTGCTTGAAATATGCTGATAATGCCAATCTTGAAAATAAGCCTTATACTCTTCAGATAAGCATCATACGTTATGCAATCTTAATATTGCAACAACAAATATATAAACAGGCCAACCTCTAGCTGGTATTACTATGAATTGTTGCTAATAAATCTAGCTTTGACTAAGTCATGCAGTGGAACTGCAGGTACTCCAGTCTCTGATGCTGGATGTGAATTGGCTAGAGAAGGAGCTTCCCATACACAGAATTCCTCAAGATTACCTAAATTTACACTTTTTATGAGCATGATGTACACTGCATATTGGCTTCAAAAGTCCTGGTCTATAAATAAGCAAAAAACTTACATGAAAAAGGCCAAGTAAAAGTTATGAAATGACTTTCACCAGTTACAGGACTATCTCTGCTATCCATTGCACAATGCTTTAAACAAATTCTAAGCAAACATTTTTATCTTGGTTTCTAATCTGAAAGATATTCAAAAAAAGCATGACATACTTTTTACTGTCATTTGCATCCCTGAAATTCTATTCAGCTTGTAAATTCTCCTGCATACAGTTCCCATAGTTTCAAAAAGCTCAATAAATTTCTTCACATCATCCCTTCCACAACAAAAATTACTAAAAAACTCTTATGCTTTTAGCAGAGCTGTAAATAAAAAATGCCATCATATTCTGTATTTTACAAGGCTCTTCATGCAAGTAGAATCCTTGTAGTCTGTTCTCAGTGTGTATGAAATGTGCACAGTCTTTAGAAATGCAGATAATCAAAAAAAGAGCCACTAGGGAAACAAAGTGATAACATTAGCTAATGCCACACAGTAATGTTTATTTAACAAATCTGTGTTGCATGCCTGACATTTCCCCTGGCATCAATTTATTTTGTTTTGCTTTTCTCTGATAGTAGCACAAATGTGTTTAAAATGTAAACTTATATTACACCTACCAAAGTGTATACACAATATAATAAAAACATATACAACTTTTTTAATATCTTATGGGAATACATACTAGAGATGTGTAGAAAGCCCAGCTGCCAAAGTAAACAATCTAGATTATGGAGAATGTTCATTTTTACTTTCTCAATAGCTACTAAAACTGCAATTGTCAGTGCACTGTACATCACTGCATTATGTTATTTATAAAGTGCCACAATGTGACAAAATGATGCTATCCATCAGGATCCAATCTTAACTGAATGTGGCAGGGGAAGTGGTGTGGATGGAAAGAGATCTTCACAGACCATTCAAACTGGCAGTTTGGAATAGTTTCAAATGGCAATTTTCAGAAGTTTAATTTGCTGGTCATTTGTAAAAGTATACACAAATGATTCAATGAACCAAATTAGAAAAAAAAAATTCTACTTTTAAACTTCTCTAATCAAGCCATCTCTTTCTCCACTTTTCTTCCAGACAAAGTTCATGCTGCTTCATTCATCCACTTGCTTCATTCTCATTTCATTAGAGCCCTAGATTTTTTGGCCTTTCTTTTCAGGATCAGTACCTTTCTTGACTTAGAAAGCCAGTCCACCCAGTTGTCTCAAAAAATCCTATTTATTTTCCCTTTTCCCTGATATCAAACAGTCTTTTCTGCCTCACTGGACTTTTTCCATACAATGACAACCCCAATTTTATATCTTCTCTTCTAAAATATTCAAGTTATATCAGACTACACCAAGGATAACACTGGACAACACACCAGGCAGGATGACATCCTCTCTCTTGTGTATACCCATAAACTACTTCTGCAGTAACAATTTTTTTCTTTTTAAATGGGAAATAAAAAATGTAATTAAATTTAAAGTAATGGGGAAGAATAACCCTGAGGCATGCATATGCAATGATTGGTCAGCAGATACTACCACTACAAAGGCACCAGTTCAATTCTCAGGGGTCAGAAAAAACAAACAGCATTAAAAACTGAAGGAAAAATATGGTAAAATAGCCAAACAAAAGGCAGCAACTGACAGAATGAGAGGACACAGTCTTAAACTGCACCAAGGGAAATATTGGTCAGATATTAGGAAAAAGTTTTTTATGGAAAGAGTGATAAAGTACTGCAATGGTCTGCCTGGGGAGGAGGTGGAGCCACCATCCCTGGATGTGTTTTTAAAAAAGACTGCATGTGGCACTCAGTGCCAGGGTTTAGTTGAGGTGTCAGGGCATGGGTTGGACTGGATGATCTTGAAGGTCTCTTACAACATAGTGGTTCAGTGAAAAAGGTCAAAATATTACATGATTTTGTAAATCCAAATACTCACAAACCTTTTCTTTTAAATGCAGCTCTGATTACCTCACTGAAGAGCCAACAGGAATACAGAAAACATTCGAAAGGGAGCCAGTTCAACTCTTCAACTGGTCTCTTGCCCAGAACAGTTTCACCCATATCTATAAAGTTACAATTGCTGAAGTAAAGCACATCATCTGATCTCTACTTGTTGCTCATCAACATCTGATAAGCATTTCAAGAAGCATGTTTAAAAAAGACACAAAGAAATTTCTCCACATCATGAGAACTGCAACTCTTTGCCTGAGAGGGGGTGGAAATGAAGAGTATAAATGGGACCAAATGGCTACCAATAGTTCATAGTCCAGTAATAACTAATTAAGGACTATATGCAGCCCACTGAAAGAAGGTCTCCAAAGACAGGTTACAAAAGGGGACCCAGAATTTTGGGGATGAGGTGAGGAGAAACCCTTACTTCTCAAAGCAGCTGTTCCTAAAGGCAAAGGGTACTCCTCTTTGCAACTTGTTTAATCTCATCTCTTCAGTGCTCCATTGTGCTTTCTCCAACTCTCCTGCAGAGACAGTCAGCTTGCATTTCTATCGCTGACAATCATTAAGTTTTCCAGATGCAGGAGTTTGGGGCAAAATGTTTCACAGATGAGAGGATACATCAAAATTATTCTTTGACCCAAAGGAAATAATACCCTTAAACTCATTTGCATGGGCCCATACCTCCAGTTATAAAGCAAAGTATTGAAAAATTAAAGCAAACTAATGGAAAACTAGGTTTAACAAGGAACTGTACACATCTAGGTAGTTTTGACTAGATATGAAATTAATACCACAAGGTTTGTTATTTTAAACTATCCTTAAGAGACTGGGATTAGATATAGGACCTATTTTATAACATAGAAGTATTACTGCTATTATTTCCACAGCAGAATCTGGATGAAAATGCTAGGATATGTTGCCATATGGTCATATTTGATCAGTTCCCCACCTCCTTCTATTTTCTTCTCCCTTATGAGGGCAGCTTGTGTTGCACAAAAAAAAAAAAACAAAAACAAAACAAACAAACAAAAAAATCAAAACCAAACAATAAAAAAAGCCCAAGAACAAAACAAAAACCCACCACACAACAAAAATCCCAAACAACAAAACCAAACAAACCCCAAAAACAACAAAACCAAAATCAAGCCTACAAACCATTACATGAAAAGATATTAGTCTAGGTATAATGCATGACCTAAAGATATGTTGGCCTATATAAAAAAAAAAAAAAAAAAAAAAATCACTGTTTACTTATTTGACTGATAATTCCTCTACGTGGCAAGAAAACAAAAAGAACATGAATGCTTGCTCAAAGACACACCATGCTTTGCATTATAATAATGAAAGTGTCTGTACATTATAGTCACAAATGTCACTATTTCTATGACTAAAAGTTACTAAATTTCATTAAATGTACAAACAGCACACTGATACATTTGGCACACTGCTGTGTTCTGTTAGTATGTACACAGTACATAGGTTGTACTTCAGAATATGTCTTGCTGGGTACCAAGAGTCTAACATCTGAACATGTCCATGGAATTATTTTTGAGTCTGGCATCTTAAAAATAGTTTAGTTAATGTTCAGTGGAAAGCAAACCTCCTTCTCTGACCTCAGTGTACCACACTAGCATGATTAATTTCCATCTATCACCAGGATCAGCAGTAAAAGAATTGGCAGATATCTCACTTTTTAAGTGGAAGACACCTCAATGCAGGCACCTACTTCTTTGGTACTCTTTCACAGTTTCATGTACTCCTGATCTCTATTACCTCTACAGAAAATTCTAGTCTTTTTCAGTTGGCAGAGGAAAACTAAAGACTCCCACAAAAAAATTATAACCACTATATTTATTCCACATTCATCAACTTGACATGATGAGCCTTTATTGTACTTCCTGCTAAAGATGATTTTCCAGCACAAACACCAGTCAATATAGAAATGTTTAGGTCAGACTAATGTGTTACTGGCTCTAGGCTACAGTGTTTTATTTTCCTTCTTCAGTTCCAGTGCTGTTTATCCTCATACAGCATCACTCTAGACCTTTCTCTGCCACTACTGTTTTTTTTGACCTGTTAGTTGCCCTTGTCTAGATCTGTCATTGCCTCTATCCCAAGCTCAAAAACTTGGGCAATAACATTCAAGATTTCCTAGCAGAAGTCTATAGTGTAATCATTATATGATTTTGGAAGTGTCAGCTGAGGGCAACGTGCAAAAGCTACCACTCTTTGAAGCCTCACTTTTCTTGGGTTTCTACTACAAAAAGAATCTCCTATGCATAATATCACAGAATAAGCTAAGTTGGAAGGGACCCATCAGGATCATGAAGTCCAATCCTTAGCCCTGCACAGAACACTCCCCTAGAGTCACACCATGTGCCCATAAGCATTGTCCAAAGGCTTCCTGAACTCCATCAGGGTGGGGCTTTGACCACTTCCCAGGGAAGCTTGTCCCAGTGCCCAACCAGCCCCAGGTGAAGAACGTTCTCCTGATATCCAGCCTAAACCTCCTTGACACAGGCTTATGCCATTTCCTCAGGTCCTGTCACTGGTCACACTACTAAGAGTGATCACTACTTGTCCCTCCACCTCCCTTCATGAGGATGTTGAAGACTGCAATGAGGTCTCCCCTTCTCCAGGTGGATCTCAGCTGCTTCTTATAACGTTTCCCATCCAGATCCTTTACTCATCTTCACAGCCCTTCTTTGGACACTGTAATTTGGATACATAAGTTTTGGGTTTTGACTTTTTATTACTGAATGACAGAAAAAAAACCCAAAAGAAACAAACAAAACTCAAACTCAAAAACAAACAAAAACAAATTACAAACAAAAAACCCACTCAGATTGAGGGGTGTTTCCCTGCCCATATCAAAGATACCAGAATGTTTTACAAATAATAAAATTGAGGCAGCAGTCTAATTCAATACACAGGAAAGTAGTAATATGTTGGGATTCACTGAGAGCTGCTGCTGACACAATTGAGATAATCAATTTACTTATTCCTCTTCCTACTACCCATAAATAACATGCAGTATAATGAGAGATGAAAATCTGTTTGCGACTAATTAGAGATAAAGAAGTGCTTTGCACAGATTCTCCTTTACCAGATGCTTTCCACTAATATTCACTAATAGCCTGAGGAGCTAACATTCAGTTAGATTGGAGGAGGTAAGAAAAAAGCACAACTATGCCTGCAATTAATTTCATTAGAAAGATTCTAATGTCCAGGAACTCTGTAGGTTTTATGATTTCCTTTACTCTGTGCAGATTTATTTTCTGCAGCGCAACATACCTGACAGCCTTTCTGTAGCAAAACTGGGGTTTTGGGCTGTGAATACAAAGTCTGAACCGGGGTCCTGTCAATATACAAATGTGCAAGTATTCATGTGAATCCTTGAGGATAGTACTACCTCTGTCTTTCATTTCTCATAAATAGAAACATACTATCCACCTAGCAAAAGTTTTGAGCAACTACACTGTCACAGGACAGTCACTGTTTCAAAATCTCTCTCGTAATCACCGTTTCTGTTGGTAAGGTACTGAGTCATCAAATTATTTTGGCATCCTTTCTCTGTCTCTCCTGTTCCTTATTACATCACTGCCCAGAAGAAAATTCAGAGAATTTTTTCTTCAAAAAATATTTTCATTCAAGTAGTAGGGAAAATAACATAGCCCTGGCCATTTGTCAGATCTAAAGTAACATACATTTAAGCATGAATAGCAAATCCTTCCCCAAGTATTATCATGTAGAACCTAGAAGCTATTTACTAAATATGACAAAATACAAGTAATTAGATTGCACATACACATTCTATATATGAAAAGTAACCACAAAAATACCTACCTACTCAAAAAAAAAAAAAAAAAAAAAAAAAAAAAAAAAAAAGACCCACCTCCCCTCAAAAAAACCAAACAAAAACATACTTTGTGTTTCTTAATGCCCAAGAACCATTTCAACCCATGGGTCTTGTCCCTTGCTCAGATCCTCTCCATCACCTGATGACTTTTTGCCATCTTCCTGTGCTCTTTCTGGTGGGATTTCTCATTACTGATCTTCACTTAAAATTATCCTATCTTCTAAATACCATTTTGGTTCCACCCACACAGAGCAGACAAGTGATTCGTTCCTCCTCCTTCCTCCCACACCAGTGAGAAAACAAACCTGAGGTCAGGACTGATTGTTTATTTTGTCTCAGAATCTGCATCCACAGGCAGAATACTTGTCTCCTTTTGTATCAATTACACTTCTACAAACTACATGAAGTCCCTACTTTAATAAAATCATCTTAAATATGGGTGTACCTTGAATGTCCTCTGGCAAAAAAAGCACCAAAAGAAGAAATTGTCTTGGATTATCTTGTGCTGTCTGTGAAGACTATTATACGTCCAGATAGAGTAGGAATAGAACAAGAGAACCTCTTCACCAAACCTACTGCTAGAGCCAAGCAATTTAAACTCACATCATGATTCCTGGGAAATAGAAATTCTTTTCAAGAATACTGTACAGAGGTACCATTTATGGGCAGGTCATTTTGTTTCTTTAAAAAATAAAAATATGGAATTAATGAGTTGATTTGATACTTTGAGCCTGTATGAAAAGTGTGCATTTTTAAAAATAATCAACTGCATTATGAAGTTGGTGACATCATGAAAAATTCTATAAAGCACTTTTTAAACTGTCCCAATTATATATGTGAAAAGAAACTATAAAAATCAGTATGAATGAACAATTCTTAAATTAGTACAAGGGCAGAGCAACAGCTTTTTTCAAAAACGGCTTTTATGCTGAACATGTTTGCAGTTTTCAAATTTATGGGTGTAGCTGTCAACATGTATATTCACTTTTAGAATATCGTCCTGGCTTAATGAGGTCTCCTGGAATGATTTCTTTTAATAAAAAGTTAACATGCTTACATATGTGCTTTCCACCTTTCTACTTTTTTAAAAATATTTAAGTTACTCTTCAGCAGAGATACCACAACAAAGTTTAAAAGTAAACTTCACAGCACATTCAAATACTTCAACACTTCGACGTTAGCTTCCAATAAAACTTTAAAGTAACAATTGTCAAAGCTAACTCCTAACACACATAGATCCATGTCTTCAGCCAGAAACCTAAGCCAGAGTAGAGTCACAAGACAACTGCGTTTTAATTACAATTACATACCATCACAACAAATGATGTCAAATTAATAAATAGAAATAAGACTCCTTACTAGTCTCTTCATCTTGGCTCAGGCCTCATAATTGCAACACGTACAATGTGTACACCTCAATTCTGTCTCACCATCTTTCCACCTGTCTCCAGTTTACACTGTTAGGCAGAGCATAAGATGTTTAGATTCAGATAATCCACACAACTCCTCAGAACAAAGCCTCCCATATGACATCAGGCTGCCGAGTGATGATGGAGAATTACCCAGTAAAAATACCAGTGTTTCACTAATTCAGAATTGCTCCATGAGACTCCACAAGTCACTGACAGAGTTGGTGAGGATTTTCAGATTCATATGCATCCCTGCAAACATGTCTGAATTATGCATCAAACAGATTAAGACTCCTCCCCCACCCCAAGCAGCTGAAGTAGTTGTTCTTTTCTAATGTATTACATTTCATCTTCTCATTCAATTTCCTGCTTCTTAGGGTTGAAACTGCTACAGATCACTTGGCTAAACAGCCATAGTTCTCTAGTTCTTTTACTTGGAGCTTGTTTCTGCCAGATCCGTCACCACTGTTCTCTTCTTTGGGAGATAGTTGTTTAATTTTTCTTCTCTTGTACTCTCCACAAGCACTCTGATATATTATAAAGGCAAACCACTCCAATATAAAGGTGGTCAGTTACCTCAAGACTGATTTTTTTTTTTTTTGTCCATATAGCTTAACATAAAAGAATTTTTCCACCATCACATTTATTTGTGAAGAGTCTGTATTAGATCAAATACACATTTCTCCTACTGTTAAAACTTTGAAGATATCCTTAAGTGTGTGTTAAACCATTAAATATCACACTTTCAGCACTAGATTAAGCAACTATAGAAACAGAACCAATGCTGCTTACAGGTTACATCAAAAATTTCTTCAGAGAACTTACAAACCTCTTTTCTATTGGGAAATATCTAGGAAGATAAATGACAAAAACACTTGAGAAACTCATTTCTGCAGTTAATAAAAATTAGAAAGAATTACATATACATGAAAACTTAAGTTGAAAGCTGAGAAGAACATCAATAGTTAACATTCTTGCAACTCCTTGGATAGATATGATAGCAAAAGCCTATTCATTCTTCCCTGTGTATATCTAAATCCACACTGAGTGATATGGCCTTATTTCAAGTGGAAGTAGAAGCAGAAGTGGAGCACACATTCCTGCAGACAAATAAGCATTTCACTTCAACACAGAACAATCTAGAATTTTTTTGTTGCAAACTCACATTATCTTTACCAAGGGGTAATACAATTCAGCTGTACTTCTTTTCATTAGGAAAAGGCCCTTGTAAGCACCACCTGTACTGCTGGTATTCTGAATTAGCATGTTAGTTTTATTTCTAGCAAGAAACAGAAACAATTAGATCATTCTTTTAATGGTTTTCAGTTCCTAACTCCATAGAGATGAGGAATGGCAAACTTTTTCTTTAAAAGTGTCATACATCTTACACTTTGACAAGGCCAAGGCCACTTCAAATATAGATTCCTACTGCAAATCCTTTCCTTATGGGAAGCTCAGGGCCAGCATGGGGGAGGTTTGTTTTGGAGTTTTGAGGTTTCTTTTTCTTACGCACACACAATGCAGAACAATAAGCCTAAAGAGCAATATCAACATACAAGACAAAAAACATTCTTAATTTTTAGTTCAACTTCATATACATGCTCTTCATTTACTTCAAAAATAGAGATGGATATTGTTCAGTCACAGTGAACCCAGTGACCACAGTCCATCATTAAATATAATATCAGCTACAATTTGCACTTCAGCACCAATTGAAGAATCACCTTATTACACTTTGTAAATTTCCACAAGCCCTCCAAGTTATTTTTGACATCTTTGACTCTGAGCCTGCCAACACTTACACACGTTATCTTAAGCATACAGAAATCCGTAGCATTATGCACAGCACACAGACAAGCACATGCATCATTTAAAAAAATGAGGTCTTCATTAATTGTTTAGCACAGAAGCAAACCCCTCCAGACGTGATGTGTACAGGTTAGGAAAAAAAAAAAAAAAAATCACTCCAATAGCATATCTATTGTTGTTCCAAGTGTCAGCATATCTTAAAATTTTCTCAGTACCCTTCCACCCTCCTACACATATCACCTCCTTTACGTTCTCCTTAAAGGCCTAAAAATAACGAGCTATGCATATGGTCTGAGCACCACAGCCCTATACCATATAGCTGGGGAAAAAATATTTTCGTTTGCATAGCTGACCTCACATCCATCATCAGAAGATAATTTTTCATGAGTTATTTCCCAGAACTTAAACATTTAGTATAGGTTGCAGATTTGGCAATTGCAAAGTTCCACACTACTCAGAACAAGTTTTTTTTATAAAATTACCACATCAAACTACAAATTAACCAAAAAAGACATCACCCCCCAAAAAAACAAAACAAAAAAAAATGTGAAAGCTTCTTGTGTTTTCTCTCCCACCTGCATTCTCTCTCACATTGTAAAGGGATTTGAAATTATGTATTTCATCTCCCCCAGTTTAAGGACTTTTTTTTCATTTTAGAAAGTTTTCACTGACATTAAAAATCAGTCTAAACTTATGACCTCACATAGCAACATAACATTCTGTGTCATATTCAGGAATGGGAAACTAAGCACTCACTCTTTGTTCAGCTTCAGCCACAAGGAGAAAAGCAGGAAGCACCTCTGTCAATGTACTCTCAACTTTTTTCTATCAACATTCTTGCTCTAGTTAATACTTTTTTTCATCTGCTCCTTCCCTGTCCCCAAGCAGGTGACTGGTATAGTAGAAGGGGAAGCTGAAGAATCTTTGTCAAAAGTGGTGTTTTGAGTCAGCTCAGAGCAAGGACATCTGAGTGCAATGCATCTCCGGGAGCACTGCAGAAATGCTTCCCAAGAACACCTTCTGCTAAGGAAGTTACTAGTTCACAGTCTTAATTTGTCACCATCAGAAAGGCACACTATTTAGCCAAAACAACAATTACTTTTACTTAGACTTATCCTCCCCAGTGAGCTCCTAGCCATGCAAGCTCACGGGGGACAGCAATGCAAACACTGTTGTCGGGTCTCACTCTAGTAAAGGTTGTGCTACAGTTCTGCTGCCTTCTACAGCCAGTGCTAGAAACACAAACTGCCCCTCATGGAACTGAGGCCTAAATATTGCTACACAGAACATAGCACTTGAGAATAAAGGCACCTTAATTAACAATAAGAGAAAAACTAAAAGGGGCAACACAACAAAATGCAACATAACCTCCACTCATTCTCCCATCCCACCTCAAAGCCCCAGTCTTCATGAAAAATAAGTAATTCCACTCACTTTCCACACCAGCTTCAGCACAACATACACCTAACTACTCAAAGCCCCACTGCACATATTTATTAAGGGCAACTCATTAACTCTGGCAGTTTCCAGCTGGTGGGACTCATCAGCATCACCTGAGGCGCAACTGCTGTTTTTCCAGGAGGCTGGGCTGTTCACAACCCCCTTGTCCAGGCCCTCCAGGAAAAGCCGGGGCAGGCCCTTACCTTCCTTCAAGCCTCATCCACAGCAACTCACTTCTGTGGTGTGCCTGGGGCCATCAGCTATGGCTCTTGGTGGCACTGTACCAGGCAGAGCTGGAAGGAGAGGGAGAGAACAGAGCACTCGGGCTCTCCCTGCTGCAGAGGCTGGGCTGTGCTGCCTGCCCAGTGTTACCTGCCCTGCTGGGATGGCACAGTTCATCCCAAGGCTTCCCTCATGCTCCCGGCACACTTCAGCTCCCAGTGTGTGGCCCGGTCTCAATACCTCCTGAACCCTCTCACAGAGGTGCTACAAACCAACTCACACCGCACTGCACGTACCAGAAGATGCCAAAAGCTGTGCCACATCAGCACCCTTGGCTCGCATCAGCCGCCTGCAGTCCCCGCAGCCGTAGCGACTGCCTTCCCTTGAGGGCTCGCTTCCCTCAGGAACATGGAAGGCGAGAAGCCTGGCCCCAGGACTGACTTCTACTCCAGCTACTCCCTTAAGGGGCAGTAAAGGCATTTGTTTTCTTTGCCCCATGGAAAGGCGGTCCGGCCATCTCCTGAGCAGCCCTGCGGTTGAACACACCAGGCTGCTGCCCGCGCCCCACGAGGGCTGACTGCTGCCGCGGGGCGGCCTCGGGGGCGCCGCCCGGCCCCCGGCCGCAGGGCCCGGCGGGGGCACAGCCCGCCCGACAGCCCCCCGGCCGCAGGGCCCGGCGGGGCACGGCCCGCCCGACAGCCCCCCGGCCGCAGGGCCCGGCGAGGGGCACGGCCCGCCCGACAGCCCCCCGGCCGCAGGGCCGGCGGGGCACAGCCCGCCCGACAGCCCCCGGCCGCAGGGCCGGCGGGGCACGGCCCGCCCGACAGCCCCCCGGCCGCAGGGCCCGGCGGGGGCACGGCCCGCCCGACAGCCCCCGGCCGCAGGGCCGGCGGGGGCACGGCCCGCCCGACAGCCCCCGGCCGCAGGGCCCGGCGGGGGCACGGCCCGCCCGACAGCCCGGCAGGGCACGGCCCGCCCGAGAGCGCCCGGAGCTGCCCGCGGCACCCTGCGGCATCGCCGCCCCTCTGCCTTCCTCCCCACGGGAGCCCTGGCGCTCCTCACGTGCCTTAATCCAGCAAGGGCCTGAATGTCATAAGAACTGCATCTTGATAGACGTTTAATTGTAAAGTTTCGGGGAATCATCTGTGTTCTCAGCGTTAATCACATCAAGTTCTATTTTGAAAATACGACTCACTAGTTGAAAAGAGTTTTCCCAAATTGCTTAAAAGATTAATAAAATAATCAACTTAGCAGAGGGGAAGAAAAACCACAAACTATTCCTGTAAGGAAATCGCTTTATTGCCTATACATGTGAATGAGCTCTTTTAATGCTCAGGTTCACTGCCTCCTCTGCATTTAATCCCTTCCCTTTTATGTTCTACTCTGAATTTTTTTAAAAGACTTTCAGGCTTTTATAAAATTAATTATACAAATCATTAGTATTAAAAAGGTAATATAATGGTTTCAAGAACAAGCTTCACAGACTATCTGCATATTTAATCATCTCTGCTAATAAATTTTTAATCACTCATTGAGTTCAGGTTCTTGTCTTGAAGCTTAACTTGATAACAAACCTAGCAACTCGTAGAACTAATTGGTACAGAGTAAGTGAATAATTTATAAGAGGAAAAAGCACTGGGTGTTCTGGAGGTGTGCAGAGACCACAAGTCACAGATATTTCTGGGAGGAAGCATGAAAACAGCGGCTGATTACAGGAATTTCGTGATACACTGCTGACATCCAGAGGCCAACAGTCAATACTGTTCACATATGTGAGCCAGGCTGTAAAGCGTGCTGTAAAGTCAGATTCATTAAGTTTTAAATATTCATGCATTTCATTAAAGTTAACATTAATTGCACTACCATACACATTGATTATGCATAGACCATAAGTGTTTAACCTCTGAAAGCTTGCAAGTATATTCAAGTAATGGGGTATGTCCTATCTTCGATGATTTCGGCTACAAAGTTGAAATTAGAAATGGAATGCATTATAGTGCTGGTATTAGAATAGTACTCTGAAGTAATTATTTTTCTAATCAAACAGAAATGCTGATGTAAGCTGCAAATTGCTTTGTCTTTTTCTAAACTAATTTAATAAAGGTAACAAAAATTATATATAAGATTTCTTACAGACAAATGCTAGACTGATTTGCAAGTCACAGCTAATAAATAGGTTTGAACAGTTAAAACTAATTGGTGAATGAGTGGCTTCTGTTTAGATGAAGATGAGTAGCTTTTAAACAAAAACAAAACCAAACCAAACCAAAACAAAACAAACAAAAAAAAAAAACCAAAAAACAAACAAAAAAGGCTAGTCTCTTGAAATAAGCTTATTTTAACATAAAATGAGATACTCCAAGCCCACTATGGAATAATTCTACCCCCCGGGAAGTACAAAATGCTACAAATCTTAAACCAGGATGTAACAGACAACATTTGACAGAAATTCAATTATCCTTGCAAGATCCCACTTGTTACATACATAATCCTCTTCTATTTAATGGGTTAAAGCTCTCTTTCAAAACATTTAGTTGGATGACTCAAAGACTCACTACATTTCAAAAAATTCATCAAGCGACTTATAAGATTATTCAGTAAAAACGCTCAGAAGTTTAAAACTGTTATTTAATGCTGCCCATGCAACCTTAATTCTGGCCATGTTATGCGTTATGAAACAGCAGTGAATTAACTTTTAATCTCCTTTGAGCCAAGAAGATTTTTAGATTGGAAACTAAGGCACAAAGGGCATGCCAACAAATACAATGCTGAGCTTTTGCACAATCTCTGCACTAGCTCACATCTCGCAGAGCATGCCCCTGCAGGGCTAATTACCCCAGATAGCAGGCTAGGCTTGTGCTCTTAGGCTGCTTTTGGTTCCTCTACATGGCAAGCTCAGTTCTCTCTTCCTGGCAGTGCACGACACATAAACACTCAGAGGAGCATACAGTTTTAAATCTGAAGAAAACATGAAGAGTTTTTCAAATACTATGCTTCATACCTTAGTGTTTTGGCACTGACTTTTCATCAAGTAAAAGTAAAAACATATCATTTGAGTATTAAAAAATCCTTCTGTAAATAACACCAGTTTCTATTCTTCTGTTTGTTTTTTCCTTAAAAATCAGTCCATAAACATTCTGTGAGGTAGATATAAAATTGTCCACATTTTGTAGAGAAGCAAATGTTGAAAACAGATAGACTGGCTTACCCAAAATAGTACTGATTTCTTCCTGAGCTGTTAACAACTCCTGATTAGCCAATTCTCTTTGTGAAGGTGGGCATCAAAGTGTAGTATTCCTAATTAGAAGTGACAGTTAACACACTGAAATTCTGTCTAAACAGCATTGCGTACACCCCCAAAGAACTTTATGGTCAGACATGTCCTGGCTGATCTCATAAAAATTCCTTGCTGTTTTTTTTCTGACTGGTTGCAAGTGAGGATGTTGAAAAGTCATGTATCAACCACTTGTACTATTTTGTACATCTGGAAGAAGTCTAGGATATTAGAAGATTTGACTTTTTAGGGCTGATGTTTGGTTCTTTGCTTTTACACATGAACACTACGTCATGTTTGTTTCTTCAGTAATATTTAAACAAGGAGGTAGCCTGTGAAGTCATTTAAACAAACTAGATTGTATTAGTTTTACTGAGGTTTTTTTCTGGCATAGTCACAAACAACAAGAGAGTTCAGGAAAGGTATACACATCATACAAAAGAGATTATGTATTCTCAGCAACATTTCATTTTAGATTTTAATTAAGAGAGCTGTCAAAATGCAGAAGGAAGTGCTTTCCATATAAGAAAGTTTTGAATATTTGACAGTTCAAATGTCCAAATCACAGGCTCATTAAGCAATACTTAATTTTACTGGGGATATTTAATTATTATTTTGGTTTAGTTTTGCTTTTTTGCTTTTTTCAATTTCACTTGTGAAACAAAAACTGAAAAAGCAGGCAAAGCTTCTTTATGGTTGATGTCTCTCCACCATGTGACATAGTCCCTACATTGTTTTCTTTTCTGATAGGTCCAAAGGTGACAGGTACTCACTCACTGAGCAGCTGGCTTCTCTGCCAAGCATGCATACATAAATACAAATAAAAAACCAGACACACTGTTGTATGTCCAAGTAGAAATGAACTACAATAGACAATAGAAATTTGTCAAGAAATTATTAAAAAAAAAGGGATTCAGAGAATGTTTCTCCTTATTCCATGCCAACATCTGAAATAAAACTACCTGAGAAGTAATCACATTATTAAACTGAACCTGAAGAGGTTTTAATTAAAATTGGTTTAAGTACAATTTGAAATTATGCTTGAGGTTTAGGAGTTAAATTATTAGACTGTAAAGAGTTTTACAAAGCTTTCCTAATGTAATGAGCTTAGGCACCACATATGTTGCATCTTTGGTACACATTAGGAAGAGTTGCTTTTTTAATGAGCTTTAAAAACTGTATTTGCATACCAGAGGAAAGGTCAGTGATGTGTGGATCAAGTCGGTAAATTAAGTATCACAGTATTATGTTATTATGCTTGCCTTCCAGAGACGCACAATAACAAAACCACAGGCTACAGTTACTACACTGTTCTAAGCTCGCACGTCCATGACCTTGTTAGCTGACACACCCACCCGCACCGTCTTCTCGCCCGCGCTCCACTTTTCACCCTTCCCTCCCACCTCCCTTACCTTCTCTCAGGCACAGCAGAGCAGGAGCCATGCCTGCCGGCCAGGGGACTCAAGCAAGCACAGGAAGGGGGAGCTGGATTCAGTGCGACGGCCCAGCTTCAAACACCGCCTTGACTCCAGCCTTTACCCTTTGTAAAGACACCCAGGACAATGTCCTGCACCCTCGTAACAAGATCAAATCTCTTGGACAGCAAAGCATCAGGATGGGGATGCCTCTTTCCCCAGTCCCATTCCACTTGAGTTTTTGTTCCAGGATACAGCACTATCATCTCTCTTTCAAAACACAAATACCAAAATTAGTTCTAATGCTGTGGTCCAAAATTTGACTCAGTCTACTGGCACAATTCTTTTTAGCTGGAATGTTAGATACTTGATAAACAAAAAAAAAATTGAAAAGATAAAGATTGCTTGACTGGTAGCTAAATTGACATTTGTATTTTATAATAAATAATAAAATAAGATAGGAACTAACTGCAAGTATACTTTCATGAAGTTTTCAACAAAGACCCCTGGATTTCCCTTTATTAGTATGTATTGTAAATTATTGATAATTTACAACTATTATAACATTACTTTTATTTTTTATTTTTTTAAGGGCCATTAAAATTGATTCCCTCCTCAACTATGCAAAGATCCACAGTACTTAAGAAGTCTTTCTGCCTCTCTTTGTATCAGAGATTATAGGTATACACTAAACCACATTATGCATTACAGAATAACTTAGGAATCTTTATACATTTCACAGCCAAGTAAGTGACAGTCCAGCTCTGTATAAAGATGTAGATTTAGTCATTTGATTAGAGAAAAAAATCCTTTAAAATATTACAACAAGAATAGCACAACTCAATACAACTGAGCAGCTATAAGTGGTTTTAATGATTTTTCACTTTTTGGATATGATAATCCTCAAATTCAAAAATATAGTGCAAAATATTTATTCATTTTATTTACAAATAAAATGTGCAGTTCAGCTTCTTATCCTTGCCACAGTAAATGTTATTCTTTTATGTGATGAACAGAAATTATGAGAAACATTTAGAGAGAAAAAAGTTAATTTTAAACCTAAGAACAAAGATCTTCCTTCAGTTATATTTTTTTAGGAGTTACACAATATTTTTCAGAACTGCTTTCAGTTGAAAAGAAAACCCAGGAAGTCCAAGACAACACTAAAGAATTACATTGGAAAGAATGTTTTTTTCAAAACCATAAGGTTAATTTTGCTGTGACAATCACAAAGCAAAGTTCTTATCTACATAGAATATAATTTTATTTTTTTTTTGCAGCTTAAACATAGAATCTTTATAATGTAATGGGTTCTGCCCCCCTTTTTGCTATACAAATTGCCTTTAGGAGAAAAAGTATACTAGTATCTTCGTTTCCCTCTGATGAAACAACAAATGCTTTGGTTAAAGAGCAATCCGTGCACAGTAGTGTTTTAACTTGCAAGGCAGTACTCCTTTATTAAGTTGATAGAATTCCACTAGCTGGATGAGATCAGTAAATCTGGTATGACCATCATCAAGGGTATAGAATAGCTTCCCATCATCTTCCAACTGTAAAAATGGAAAAACAAGACTTAATAAAAAATCCTCTTTTGCTGTGGATTTCTGACAGAAATATTTATTTGAGAAGTGTTTTTACAGACCAATATAGTCATAACCTTATGACTACTGTGAGCAGAAAAAATACAGTGATCATTAACACAAAAAAGCCCCCCAAAACAATAGGAAGACAATGTATTATTTGACTTGAAGTACACACCTAAAAGGAAAGAACAGTTAAGTATAGGAATACTCTTTCTGCACTAACAGTACTACTTCATGCCTTTGCTTTGGAATGGTAGCTGGGGTCAATACCAACCCTGAATTCTTACAGAATGACATGAAGCAACCAAATTTGAAGTTACTCATAGATTTCAACCTTTTCTCCATTCACTTCCATGATTTTCTATCACTTTTGTAAGGTGTAACAAGGCTACACACCAGTGCAGAGGTGCGCTGGGTAGTATCAGCTAAACGAGACACTAGCCACCACAAGAGTGACATGCTTGCTCTAGTATTTCTTTGTTGTAGGAGGAAGAATTGCTGCAGCTCCAAACACTTATTAGCACAGATACAGACGAGAAAGAAGAAACTACAGATGCCTTGAAAGATTCCTTTTAACTTTTAGATGCTTAAAAATTTGCCATCACTATTTCTGTCTTCTAAGTTACTGAATGTTAGTATTCTTGCACAATTTGTATTGCACTGCTGACTATTTTTGATTGATAAATTGACTAAAATTTCTTGATTTAGTTCCTCTTCTGCTGATATGTCTAACACCAGAAGGAGTAATGTAATAGTGACTATTTGGTGTTCACATAAATATAGGGTGAAAAACCTATTCAAACTATTTTTAAAAAGAAAAGGGAAAAAGTATATTTTACAAGATTGAAAGAGTAGTGAACAGAGGATCGTGAAGTAGGGCTAGCAGACGGTGTGCTAGGGAAAGATGTAACTACCCTACTTGAACACAGAGGAAGGGAGAAGATATGATTAGCTGTCTTACCTGTAATTAAGTTGTTTTATCTGAAGCAGCTGTTGAACTGCTTATGACTCCTGGTTATTCTACCCCTTTCTACCACAACTGGAAGTAGTTTGTAATTTCTTTATTCTCAGACTGGTCAAACCAGGTCAAACACTGCTAGTTAAGGAATTACCAACGTGAGAATGTATAAACTCCTGGGCTCGAGCCAAGAACCTGAAAATGGATTATCATTCATTGGACTTTCTTTATGCATGCAATTTTCCTGCCAACACACTGCAGGCAAGGACAGTTAACAATTCAAATGTCTGTTATCCTCCTAACAAGTTAATTCCAAACCTTGAAATGAATACCAGACAGATTTCTAATTCTAAAGCTATCAATATTTAGCAAATTAAAAACTCATATCAAAGTTCTGTTGCCCTAGAACCTAGCATCTTCTGCAAGCTAAGAAGGCTGTCATGAGAAAACATTTATTGGAAAAAGAGTCCCAGAACTGTGTATCAACTCTTCATCTTTCGTAAGGATGAAATTTCAGGATAGAGTCTATTGAATAAAGTGTACTTGCATCAGCTCAGAGTATAAAGGGTGAAAAATACCTTTAAACTAACAAGCTCTCCAATTTTCACAATACAGGATACCAAATGTATCCCAAAGGTTTCCTTCTGAACTTTTTACAATCGATTCCTTACTACCTACCTGCAGTACCTGTTGCACAGGTTACCAATGTTAATATGAGGCACCTGTTTACATGGGTAAGGCATGAACTAGCAGGCTGCATACCCCACCTAAAAGGAGACATTTTTAAGTGCAGCATAATCTGAAGCAACTTAAAATACAATAATTTGAGAAAATTTGAGAAAAATAATTTATTTAGAGATTGAATTGTTTTTACCTTGTAAAAAGGCTTTGTAAATTACATTCATTTGTTTACATTTAGTAAGAAAGTTTGCCTTTACAATGGCTGGAAACAGGTAAGAGTTTAGAAGAATAGTAGAATTTGAAATTCAAAGAGGTAACCTTGATTTTCAACTAATATGCTATGAATTTACTACAGTAATACCAAATGCCTTGTTTCTTAGAAAATGATCACTTCATTTAGATCAGCAGCAACTGGAACCAAAACCCTTCCTCACTTAAACCATTCCTAGAAGTCTTTAAAGTGCACTGTTCAAGCAAAAACAGAGCATGTTTAAGTCGTGGTATTGAGAATGGAATGAGGGTACTGAATGCAACCAGAAACTGACAGAAAGGAACTGGAATATGCCAATATTTGGGGAAGAAACAGTCTCCATGCTGACACACTCTCTCTGGATTAAGCTGTTCTCATTACAATTTTTTTTTTCTGGTTACCAGCACAGGAGAAATTGCTTTACTTAAAAACCAATTCTAAAGCATTTTCTTCAAGTAAGTCGAGTTTTGCAATGAAGTGGTATAGGTCTTCTCAATGAACAGCATGGAAAATGTGACCCAAGTCTGTAGACAATTCTATCAAAACTAAGAATTCTTGGTTCCTCCAAAGATCCCACAACAGCTAGCAGTCTTTTGAAGGGAAGAAGACGATCATCCATCTCAGAGGAAATTGAAGATAACTGCAGCACCCTGCTACACCTGTGCTTAGAGAAGAGAGGGTCTGTTTCCTGACAGGGAAAGGAAAAGTGGTGTCTTAAATTTGAGAGTTAAAGGACATGCCAATGAAATAGAATCATACACTCTTTTTATGGAGTTTAGAAGGTTTTCTAACAACAGTTATAACAAAGTAAATACTAGAAGTGACTACGGTCGAATGCACAGAGATCTTCTACCTGGGATTCTTATCAAGGATTGTATGTTGATGATCCCATGGGATCCAGTGCATAACTATCACTTTCGGATGAAGGATTCCTCCATAATGTGTACCTGAACACAACAAAATCCTGGACAATTCTTATAGCTAATCTGATCAACTTTTTTCCTCCTCTGAAATAATGCTTCAGTTTTAGTCTACATGAACTTTTTTTAGTGGAGGATATCAGCTACAAGCCTAGATAAGGCATACAGAAACTTGGTGAATGATCAGAGAGAATCAACAGATCAAAGTAAAAAAAAAGTAGTGCCACTTGATTAAGAGCAGAATCTGATAGAAACTTCAGCAGGAAGATACATGGAGACTAGAGTATTATGTGGTCTGGAACAAAGGTTCTTGTAAAGAGATATAAAAAAGCTCTGGGTGTGCTCAGTTATGTCAAGTATCTGTGGCCAAAACACAAAATGTTCAATTATTTCTCGTCTCAAGAGAAGCAGCATGTAAAAAAAACCTGCATAAACCACCTCATGAGAGAGTGGAAGCAATGGGGATGGCTAACCATTCTGGCAGGATAACTAGACAGTATGTTCAATGAAAACTAACAGAAGTATGATTTCAGCTTAGTAGCATTCGGCTTACTTATAAAGCAGCTGGACTAAATAATGATTTTTTTTTTTTGTTCCCCTGAAGAAGACCTGTACATGAATATTCCATAGTAACAACAAGAGAGGTCAACAAAATATGTTTGACTACAAATATTGAAACTATCCTGAACAGAAGACTCAGTGATATATGAACACAGGACAGAGGCAGTCCAAAACAGATGACTAAGAAATTGTGTACATACTGAAAAGTAAAAAGAAACATGACCTCTATTAATACATGATTTTCATGCTATCAGGGTTGCTTCTATTCCAGTTGAAATAGATTTGTTTAGTTTTTCAAGAAACTTTTTAGGATTTCATAATACTAGTCAAGCTTTAGAACAAATTAAACAGCTAAGCTCAAAAACGTTCAGCTCTACTAAAGAATACTAATTATATTTAGTGATACAGGTATGATGTTTACATCTTCCATAAAACAGCAAAAGAAAAAAAAAATCCATCAATATTCTATCATATTTATTCAATTGTTTGGTTTTACAACTCTATATATAAACTGAAAAAAACTTACTTACTGGTACAATTTGAAAATGTTTTATTTTTAATCCATGACTCAGTGACAATACGAATGTTTTGGGGTTACTTTGGCTATCGCGTACCAGGAATACCCTAGAAGAGATCGAAAAATTTCAAAGTAAGAGCATTTGAAATCCTTTTATAAACATCCAGTTAAAACTGTTCTAAATTCATTACAGCTAATTCACTAAATTCATTAGTGAAAAGCATAAATAATATCAATTATGTAAGTTAGGCTTTTAATCAGTATTTCTTTGCAAATGTGTCACTGGGAATACTTTCTCTTAAATTCTTTTTCACCTTGTCTATTATGTGAAAAACATGCATTCTCAGAATAAATGACACTGTAGGCGTTAGTTTTTACACTGCATAGAATTACAATACATTTCTTTCAGAAAAGCACCCTCAAAGTTTGTGCTTTGAACAAAATTTTTGGACTCTTGACTAGAGAAAACTTGAATTTTCTAGATCACAAGCATTACAAAGAAAATTCAAAAGTTAGTTAAACAGGAATTTTACAGAAAAGGTAATGCAAGGCGCACCAGAATGTTTTTCACATCTGGCCAATCCTCATAAATGCACTCTTTTCTGCACAGCAGCAAAATTCCCAACAAGACAGAGCTACACTCCGCTTGCTTTATGGAATCATTATTCAAATCATGACACTCTGAACGGCCAACAGTGCTCCTGCAACTAATTCACTGATAACTTATTCCAGCCAGAACATGGAGAAACATAAATTTGCCATAGTCCTGGTAGAATAATTTGATAAAGGCAAAGGATGATTACCAGCATGAGACAGTTTTCATTGAATCACCTGGTTTGGAATGGTGGCAGAGAACTGTTTGGAGGACAGGGAAGAACCTGATAGATAGCTTTGGAGTGGAAGGTCTGAACTGCTTATACTGTGCTGTGCAGGTTTGGAACAGATAGAGCTGACCAATGTACCAAAGAAGGGAAATGAAGGGACAGCCACTAGTAAGCATGCACCTCTTTCAGGACAGAAAAGAAACGGGCAAAATGAACTTGCAGGTTTCAATCAAGCAAACATCAGTGACCACCAAATCCTAACTGTTTGCCCCACCACACATTAGAAATGAGAGCCCAGCTACTACATGAAAAGAAAGAATTTAAAAAACCAAGAAAAACCAGCCAAAAGGTTTGCAGTGGATTTTCACTGACTTCTGGCATGGATCCAAAGTACTAATCTAATTCTCAAAGTTTTTAAGAGTTCTACTTTTACATAGTAAGAAAATATCTGGAATTAAGCAATTTGGAGTGCGTAACCATTCGACCATTTCTGTCAAATGCCTGTGCAGTGTAGCTCGGAGCCCTGTCACAGCGGCAGCTGCTCCCAAGCGCCGCTGGCGGCTCCGCGCTCGGCGGGCAGCGCAGGGCGCTCGCTCGGCCGCTCGCGCTCGGCGGCAGCGCAGGCGCTCGCTCGCCGGCTCCGCGCTCGGCGGGCAGCGCAGGGCGCTCGCTCGCCGGCTCCGCGCTCGCGGGCAGCGCAGGGCGCTCGCTCGGCGGCTCGCGCTCGGCGGGCAGCGCAGGGCGCTCGCTCGGCCGGCTCCGCGCTCGGCGGGCAGCGCAGGGCGCTCGCTCGGCCGGCTCCGCGCTAGGCGGGCAGCGCAGGGCGCTCGCTCGGCCGGCTCCGCGCTCCGCTCGCACCGGCTCGCTCCCACCACCTAGCGGGCTCTCGCCCGCGGGACTCGAACCCGCGCTCACAGCAGCGCCCAGCACGGAGCCTCGGCACTAACCTCCGGGGCTCATACACTCCTCAGTAATGACCGCAACTTCTTTTTATTCAGAAAAATGACACTGTAGGAATGTGCCACTTAGCAGATATCCAAAAGGAGGTCTCTACACCCAATTACTAGGATCCACATTAAATGATATACAACATAACTACTTTGATTGGGATTTAGGTTCCTATTAATCAGTTCTTTTAAAGTGCATTTTCTTACTTCTTTCTTTATCACAAATATAAGCAACATTTCTCCTCCTTCAGATAAAAAGACCTCTATCATTTTCTTTAAAAATCACAATAGACCTACTTTAGTTGTCAAAGAACCTTTAAAATATTAATATGAAGAAAGGGCCGTAGTTCACAGAATTTCAGAAATGTTGGCTGGAAGGAGCTTTCTAGATGTGCTGGATGTCTCCAGTCGACTTCTCCCTCATGAACTTCTCAGAATGACGAGTTGGACCTTTTCATGGGCCTTTTGGTAATGCTCTTATTCATTTCATCAACCAGATGCTGATCAGTTTGCAATCCTGTCAACCATTTATCACTGAAAATTCTTCAAATATTCTTTAGGTGGTAAAATAAAAGATCTACAGTAATACCATGTGAACTTTTTAAAGAAAGTTGGTTTAACACCAGATCCAAAAAACTTTCTTCCTTCATAGCATGTATTAAGATTGTTGCTGCCCCTAATTCTGTTATTGGGTTATCCAAATACTAAAACTACTGTAGTTCGTTTATATAATCGCCTCCTTATCTTCTGCAAGCCATCATGAACAACATATTTGTTGGTACATACAATACAACAGAGGCACAGCTTCCTTGTCACATACGCATGAGAACTCCTTGCTGAGGATTACCTTAAAAGGTTCAATATGGATTATTTTCTCTGCCCTCATTTCCAGAAACTAAAGTCTTATTTTTCTCATTGTATTTCTGGTGATAATTCATGCTTTTAGCTCATCAAAATGATGTTGCATGATGTCATGTGTTCATTACTTCACAGTAACTTCTGAATATGTATCTGATAGCATATGAGCACTCCTACTACCAGTATTCTAATTAATTCTAGGCAGTCCACACAAAAGTATCATACTCCTCAAAATCCCACTGTACAGCTATGAATGGCTCCAAGAATGTAACATAAAAAACACTGTACTAAACCAATGCTAGCAAGTTATTAACTTTCTCTTTCCAGTGTGTTTGTAAGAAAAACTGGAATCAGGCCTAGAATGACATCCTGCTCAGAAATATATGTTGTATTCATCCCCATGTCCTGTCCCACTCTTCTAACAAATGCAAAAATAAATACAGAGCACAGAATCAGCTTCAAGATGATAAGCCAGACTTAATAACAAGACCCTGGAAATTAAAAAAAAAAATAAAAATACAGAAGTGGAAGTCTAATTAACCATCCCTGTGCCGTTTATGACTGAGTTTGTCTCCCTTTCCTCCTCTTCACGTTTTTTTTTTTTTTTTCCTGGAGCCCTTTCTGTAGATGTAGAAAACAGTACCACAACATACTTAAATATAAAACTGAAGGAATTTAACCAGCAATCTGATGTTCCAGGTACTCAACTGGAAACAGACTCAAAGAAACTCAGATTTTTATGGAATTATCCACTGAATGAAGGAGGCACAAGTTTACATTTAATACAAGGCTAAGGATAAAAATGCTGGCATGAAGAGCAGGAGGATTTGAACATAAGATACCTACTTGCTTTGTTTTATTTCAATACTTAAATGAAACATTTAAAAAGTTAAAGTTTTATCCTATCTTTTATTGTTTATATTAAAGGATGATACCGCTTTTAGTCAATTCATGAGAAAAGAGCATACTATTTTTTCAATGTGCTGGTGAACCCAGCATGGTTCACCTTAGAATAATGTTTTCAGGATTTCTTTCACTCTTTCATCACTAATAGACAAAAGACAGTGGTGCCAAGCTTGACAGTTCCCAAAGAATCCTGTGCAAAGACACAGCTCTAGTGCTTGGCTCTGAAAAGACATAAGTAATTGGCCAGTGACAGAATCAAAGTCTTAGATCACCACTTGAATGTTTCCAAATGATATAAAGTAGCAACCAACTGATCCCCAAATAGCTCCACATAAAAGAATTTTTACTGTATTAGGTAAGTGCAAACTTTTTCCTCCACCTCTCCCCAGTAAGAGGCACATGAAAATAGAGTTGTCAGCTGGAAACATGTCTCAGAGAAACTATGTAAAGAGTTAACTTACCCATCTACAAGTCCATGCTGCAAAATAAGTCTCTGAGCCTCTTCTCTAGAGATTTTATGATGAAACCATGACTGAGATCTGTGTATAGCTGTAGAAAAAAAGCTCAGTGAAAAAAACATTTTCCCTTTATTGAAAGAACCAGCTACTGCATTTCTCTGGCAAATAATGAACTCGCACATACCCATGTTAGACATGGCAATAGGACTACCATGTGAGTTGAGTCGAAGACACCCTCTCCTCTGTATGAGAGAGAAGCAAAAACATGACTTCAAAGCTCTTTTGTTAAAGAGCAAACAAACAAAAAAACCCCTGCCAAACCAGAAAATACTATTCTGATAAATCAAAGGTGTTTATACCCGCCATGCTAATCCTTCTTCAACTGCAACTGAAAGGGCTTCTGTTGGATTTTCTATAATTCTGCTTCTGTGTCCTGAGAAATCCATTGCTACTAAAGAATTTTCTGAAATGCTTCTCTGCAACAAAGAAAAATAAATTTAGTTTGCTCACTTTTTACAAGATTCATCATTTAAAAGCGAGCTTCTGAGAAAACATGTTCTGTAAGTGATATTTCAAGTATTGGCAGTGTTTCCCATCAGAGCCAAACTCATTTTACCCTAGGGAGCATTTATAATTCCAGTATGCTGCTGCAAAGCTCAATTTTACAGTCTGGCAGGACAGACCATCTTTTTGCATTACTGCAATGGATGACAAATGCATCACTTTACCATAAACTGTATTTATATTTTTAACTACAACTAGCCCCTTCCATGTCAAAACAAGTCAGGAAATTGTTATTAAGATGTCCAAGTAATAGGGAAAAAAGTTAAAATACAAAATTATTATACAGAATGATCAAATTAAAAAATATTCAAAATATTTCTTAGAAATATGTCAGATTCATATGTTTGCTATATAAATTTCCATTCAGTTTACCATATTTAAGCATTGAAATCAGCAATTTCTGTGGAGTGTAACTTCTATTTTCATATATCCCTTCTAACTCTAATCACAGACTTAATAACTACAGCATCTGTTACAAAAAATGCTTGTGTTTTTTCTCTCAGTGAAGATCAAATTTGTAACAATTGAGTAAGAACACTGAGGTTTGACAGAACAATCGTAAAAATCACCAAAATCTTTCTCAGAAATCAAGGTTTACAAAATCAGGTTTTGTAAGGATCGTGATGGCTCAAATGCTAGCAGGCACTGGAATATCTAATAAAAAAAAGAGCATTCTAGCAGTCTGCAAGTTAAAGCAACAGCTGGATACAAGAGGCCCAGATTTCTGTAGGGTTAGTAAAGCTTCCCAGTCCAAAACCAGAGCACCTCTGAAGGTTTTTTTTGCTTGGTTACAAGCATGAATATAACTAGAAATGGAAGAGAGCTATTCTGTAGTTCACTGTAATTCTTGACACTGTAGACTAATGTCTGAGTAACTGTAACCTGTAAAGAATATTGCAAAAGTAAAAAACTCAAAGGCAAATTAAGAGAAAATGTTTGCCTCTAGACGAGCGGAGGGAACTCTTTGTAGCTGATACGGTTGAGAAATTAAGGAATGTGAAATATGGAGGTGGCTTCCTTATGAAGTATGTTCATTAACATGTACACTTAATCCCCAGTTTATTCAATTTGCTGTTTAATTCATAAATTATACACAAGTAGAAAAAATTATACTCTGGGTATAGAGTCTACCTGTTAGAAGCTATGGGAGCTAAAATGCACACAACAGTGAAAGAGGAGAGAATCAGCAGTGGCTCCCTGGTCCATCCTAAGAGCAGCAGCTGGCTGTTGCAGTAGCTTCACATAACACAGACTAAGACACGGGCAGCGTATTAAGCACATGCTTAATAAGCCATGCTTATTAGCAAGATCACTGAAAACTACTTTTGTGAATACCTGTGATAGCAAATACATTTTTTAGACATTTTATCAGCAAGAACTATAATAAAAGCTAAAAAAATTCACCATAAAATCATTGTCACAGATCTCGGAAACAAGTAATTTTTTTCCAATTTAGCCAGCAAAAAACACAAAAGGGATATAAATCATCCATGAAAATGTCTGAAATCAAATGACTCATAAAGAGCTGGGATAGCATCAGGTATTAAGAAATGGACAACCTCATCCAATCCCAACTAAGATGGACACAATATCTAGTATAGCCTGTTTTTTCTCCAAAGCAGAGTAGAGCATTTGCCAAATTATGGTTTTCCTCTGAAGTCCAGACAGTATTACGCCAGCTGAAATTCATCTCATATACTTAATATTTTATAATTTTTTAAAAAATTAAAAGAGGAAGTATACTGAAAAGGATTTGTTACAACCTTCTACTCATCAGCATGTGTAACCTTAAACACTTTGCTTCTCTTTTAATACATTTATGGTTCTGCTGCTTTGTTTTCAAAATCTTCTTTCCATTCAACACTAACAAGCCCACGAAATCCCAAAATACTGAAGATTTTACAAAGGGAAAGCCATTTAAGTCATTTGTTCTAAGGAAAATAATTAAGTAGCTCTGTAGTCAACCTGGCAGCCTTAATATTTCAGCAAGCATTCACACATGCAAGGTTTTGAAGGAGCAGGTCAGTAGTGTAACTGACACAAGTTACTTGAAAAAAAGCACAATGGCAGAAACATGTATTTATTCATGGAGCTACTGTGGGACATACCATAGGTGTTATATTCAAAGGGCTGCAGCCACTTCTACCTTGATATGGTTGCATGTAATTCTGATACAGCTGCATCCCATACTAAAACCAGAAAATAAGATGGTTAGTATTTTAAATATAAACCTAAGCCAAGTAAGGAATTTTTTCCAGATGAAAAAGCACACACTTTTTCTTTACCATCAAAAACTAGGGACAAAAGCTGTTAGGCTAAGGAAATGTGCATCATCATTGTTGCTGCTGCCTTTATAAATGTACACTTTGCATGAAATACTATGCATTTAATGTACCAACTGTCCTGTTCCTATTTGTCACAAACAGTCACATTTTACAAATATTAAAGTTCCCTTCTTGTGCATTCTGGTTGCTTTCTTCAACATTATTCAGCAATCTCACTGAGTTCAACGTGGTTACACAAAAGCATATGCTTAATGTTAAAAATTTTGAGGACTGAGGCATCATTCCATCCTGTACAACGATTCCAGGACTTGATCTCTCTCTTCTCATTGGGATGAAAAAAAAAAAAAAAACACCTTTCAAAGTGCAAAATTGGTACTTCTATTGCATGGGAACCTAAAATGATATTACCTCTCTACTCACAGAGGCAAAATATCACATAGCACACTTAAGCAAGTTAACTCCACACAGAAAAATTACCTTGAGTAACCTAATTGCTGTCATCCAACAGGTCCTACTTTGTTCATCATCTGCACAGAGCTGTTTCAGGTCTCTGGTTCCTCCTGATTTGTTAGGCTAGAAGGCCACAGCACATTTTTTTAGCATTAAAGCATATCTTGAAGATAATACCTGTTGAAATAAAAGCCACTAATTCTCCTATTTTATAAGAGACAGCTGAATATTGCTTTCAATGCCTTAAAGAAACTTAAGCTTACCTAAAAACAGTGGCTTGCTTTAATATGTATCAGAATAATAAGCTTGTACCTTAAAGCAGAATCCATAGTTTGTTGGTGCTCCAGAAATCTTTTTGCCTGTTAAAGACATGTACATATCACTATTGCTGAATTCACAGAAAAACTGCAGATGCCTTGGCTCCTAAAAAGAAAAGTAATGTAATACAGTTAGACTACTTTTAGCCAGCCTCTCCAGATAAGAAACTTGGAAGAGTACAGTAGTTATCCTGCTCCAAAATACAGTCTTACAAACTGTAGTTTTAACCATGACATCATGAAATCTAAAAAGAGGCAACTCAATATTCATTTCGTAATGCAGAGGGAAAAAAAAAAAATCAAATCAGTTAGAGTTTATTCTTCCAGAGGGGAAAAAACCCCAGATTATAAGTTATATAATTTCTGAGAAGACTTCCAATAGATTCACGCAATAATAAAATTAGAGTAGCAGGAAAGTTTTGAGAGCAGTAATGATTTCAAACATCAAAACAAAATAAACTTTCATAAACCGAAAAACAACATACTGTTACAATTATTACCCAGTACCATTTCTAACTATTATCTCTTACCACTAAGGTTAATTATGTCAAGGAAGCAAACAAATTAAATCTGCCAAAGGATACCAGTTCAATGAAAACTTCGGCAGATAATTACAGAAAATTCAAAATATGAAAAACATTGGTTTGAGTAGTTTATGTGAAAGGTTTCTAAACTCCAGGTTTAATACAATAAGGCTTAAAATATCACCATCAAAAATCTGAACTAGTAAAATGAAAAACTGTCCAATGACAAATTCTGAGAATTCCCAAAGCTATCCTGTAAAAATTCTTATTTTATATAATTAATCACTACATCCACTTTTCAGAACATCTACTTATACTTCAGAAATTTAACTAGCATTTGAAAATTCATTTTAACAGGGTACTCTGCTATGAGAAATATCAGCCAGAATGAAGCAAATTTATCAGGCAAAAAGAAACTACAGTTTCTAAGACACCTTCCCAGTTTTGTATTTCCATACCTTTTAGATTTTATCTATAATAACTAGATTTATTTTTTCATTTTTTATCACTATAAGGTTAATTATTTGGTTATAAATTTTGGTGGTTATTATTACAACAAATGATAAATACATACATATTTCCTTTGACTTCACAGTTCTTGCTCTCTCTCTTTTTTTTTCCTCCCTTACCTTAGATGTACCTTTAGTAGAAAAATAAAGGCCAGATCTTCTCAAAAGAAAGTACAATTTTTTCCATGATTTTTTCCCCTGCTCCTTTGCATGCAAATAACCATGAATCTCGGGATATGTGCTGGAGCTAAGGAACATCTGAAAGAAAGTATCAGACATGCATTTTTCTTTTTCTCTGAAACCAGCTTTGTATTTCATTAACATACTCAGACAGGGCTAAGGGAAATAACTCCTAAATACACTATCACACCACAGTATTTCACTTATGATTGCATCTAATCCCATTAACAGTACCTCTGATTTAAGGCATGTAAGAATGTTACACAACTCCAAGGTAAGCTAAGCAAGTTACATATTTATATGGAACCATATGGTTTGAAATGAGAACATTACTTCTGCAATATGTGAACTTCTGCAACTAAACCAGTGTAAGAAGTACTGATTCCATGCCTCAGACCCTATTTATATAAAACTGCTAATCAGTGCTAACAGCACTAGAAAAAAATTATGTCCATCTCCTCACCCACCATGTTACAAACCAGAGAAATTAACTGATCTGAGTCAAAATTAGTTCAGCATACCACAAACTCTGAATTACAAAACCATGCACATCAGGCAGATAGGAGCATTTTCAAAAGGAGGGAATAAAGGTCTCTGCACCTGAAAGATGCTTAAGGAGGAGAGACTGAGCCAGTCCCCAAGATGGCTCCTGCCTCTGCTCAGGATATTCAGCAACTTCTCTTCAGCCATTTCAACAGACATTGTCAGAGTGCAACACAGCTTTTATCTTGCTGAGGTTTAGACAGTTCCACTCAGTCTGCAAAAGTACTCACTAAAAGTGAGCTACCATGTTAATTTTACCCTAATTCCATGTAATTAATTCATTTCTATCACTCTTCTTCCAATAACACTACTCAGAAATATGAGTCTAAACATATTAAACCAGAATTCTTCTATTTTTGTATATGGCACAGAATCTGTTATTACTGAGTTCTTCAAGGAACCTTGCCTCAGGACTGGTCTGTGGTATCATAAATTCTGTCAATGCTTATATAGAGGTATGGCACAAAGGATTTTCTGGTAAATATCTGCAGTTTTCATTGCTGAATTTTCCTCCTATCCACTTCTATTTCCAGAAAAACTTACTTGAGGAGTGAAACAACAGATTACAAGGCAAGAGATGGACTAGCCAGTACTGGACTCAAGTAGAATGAAAAGGTGAACGTGATTTTGGAAGCACATCAAGTTCTCTGTCCACTAAATAATACAGTCTGACCAAGATGTACAAGGTTTCTTTGACTTTTATTGTTTTCCTGCCTTGCAGTGAGATGCATGACTGTACAAGCTCAGACCAAAGTGTGCTGGTGTGAATGCAGCAACACAAGCAGGTCTCCGCTGGCCAGGGGAGTGCCCCAGCCCACCCCCAGGACTGCATTATGAGCAGCTTCACTGCTATTCACCTGAACACTTCAACTACCTAAGCCTAGGTACATCTATCTACACGTGCTGCTGGCACACAGCTGTGTGCAAGTGCAGTTTAAGCTATTTTAGCCACACTGAAGCAGACGGGTAGGTCTTGGTACATGTTTCAGCTGTTAATCTTCCCTTTTGCCATGAACTAACAGGTTCGCTGAACTGAAAAGTATAAAATCCATAAAGTCAAATGAAAGCCTCAGGAAAATCTAATCGAGTCAATGTATGCAAAAACAAAAGAGCATCTTTTTAGGCTTTAATGTCTCTGCTGAAACTAAAAGGAGTGGTTGGCTTCCTGCCTGCACAAGTGTCTTCCCCAGGATTTCTGCCATAAGAGCTTCAAACCAGAAATGCTGTCATGAGAAACACTTCTCTTACTCAGCAGACCAAAGTGGAGGAGCAATACAATGCTAAGCTTCGACAGTCACTGTTGTACCCATGCTATCAATTAAAATAAAGTAGCAGTAATGCTAGGAAAAAGGCAATCTTAAATCCATCTTTTCCTTTCTAAGACAGCTGAGGACTGTGTGAGAAAATAGAACATGAACAAGCTGTAGTCAAAACCATTAACTGTCAGAAGGATGAGTAGTAAAAATATTTCAGAGTGAGAACTGAATGTCTGTAATAAATGCCAAAAATGAATGATAGTAGAAAAGAAAATTTCCTTCGTGTTTTTTTGGGGTTTTTTTTGTTTGTTTGTTTTGGGTTGGTTTTTGTTGGGGGTTTTTGTTGCTATTTTGTTTTGTTTGTTTTTTTAATGGAGGTACACACATGTTTGTTATAGGAGGGAATGGATCCCTGTTTACGCAGATAAAAATAAGAAAAATCCTTAATACTGGAAGAAGAGGGGAGAGTTAAATGATAGTATGCTGCAGACAGGGACTACTGGTCACACAATATGCACAAGTAAACTTGTACCCTCTTCCCCACAAAGTGAAATATTTACCCTGATACGTAGAGTGGTGTCAAATGCCTCCACATCTTTCAGGTACTGATATAGACAGCACTAAGGACTTGATTACCATTTGATTAGCTGTAAACCAACTAATTTAAAACCAATATGAACATGAAACAAAGCAAATAAGTCTTTTGTTGCAGAAAAAAACCCTAAACAAATAAACAAAATACCTAATTAATCAGAAGGCAAAAAACCCAAGAGAATGGGAAAATCATTGCACTGTCTCAGATGACTATAATAATAGTAATAAATGCAGAAATCCTAGATGTCACTGAATGTGATGAAGATTGAGAGCTGCACTCCTAACTATAAAACTTATTTGTCTACATCTTCAACATTTTCAATGAAAGAATGGCTGCAACAGCAGAAGAAACATCAATATCTGCTAAGGTGGATGCTTCTGAGCATTTATGCAGTGTTCTGGGGCATTAAAGAAGCCATCATTATATTATGACATTGTGAATCATGTCGTGTTGAATTTGGTAACTGATTTCTTCAAAGATGTGATGACAGCTAGCCATGATCCCTACCAATACTACTGAGAATGAGCTGGGTTTTTACCCTGAACCTGCTGAGAAATTTGGGGGGCATTCTAGTGAAGAACTGATTTTTATTCTCAATATTATCTCTTATAGACTTCAGGCCACCTGAGAGGTTTAGACTGGGAGGCCAACAAAACCTAAGTGGAAGACAGAGTAAAGCAATGGGGAGATTAAAACAACATCCATGAGATGGACAAGAGATTGAAATTCAGTGCAGATCTGCTTCAGCCTGAAGCCTGGAATGGCAGTCAGGTGAGAAACTGGTTAGGGAAAGAGGGACTTGCTATGGCAGAGAGATTAAAGAAATGAAAGCCTGGCTTTTAATAATGATCTTTTTATCTTCATACTATGTTCATTTCTGACATATTTTAAAAATAGCCTAAAGCAAGTTCCAAATGACCCAGACTACCTACCACTAGACGTGTATACACAGTGTTGTGTCTCAGAGCAGATATACCCATATAAATACAGGGACACACTTCCTTTGTAGGCTAAAGATCTTCTCGGCAGCAATTAAACCTCTCTCTTCAGTATACACAGACATTCAGTACATCCCAAACCTAGTAATTTTACTTAGCACATGCTAAATGGATAGGAGACAGATGAACTTCTTTTTTGTTTTCATGGCTCCGTTCTACAAAGATGTTCTGACTCAAAATCATCAGCTAAAATACTCACTCTTCAACTTTCAACGAGAGTTAAGAAAAACAGACCTTGAAAACATTTTACTTGCTTACAGCTCAATCCACAAAAGGATGCAAAAATATCAAAAGTGATTTTTTAATCATTTGTAAGCATTGAATTGTCAAACTAATGTCTCTTTCTTACTTAACCAAGCACATCACAAATAATAATGCAGTCCATTAACTTGTCTTAATGAAAGTTTCCAAGGAAATAGTGATTCACTATAAACAGTTTACCCAAGAGTTTCTGCTGAAATGTGCACAATAGCTGCACAATCCACCAAGGTATTCTCTACTTTGTGTCTATTAAATTTTATTTGATGAAATATAATTAAATATACAATGCAACACAAAATAGCAACAGAGGAGAGTTTACAACATATTTTTCAAGCTACCAAAATGGCAAGTAACTAGATATATCTAGAATTATTTTTAATCTTACCTACCAGCTTTGAACATGTTCTAGACCTCACAAATTTGGACTTAAAGACGTTCTGCACAAGAATATATGGCAAACAGTTCTCTTATGAAAGTCTTCATTATTTTTTTGAACTACTAAATTACATTTGTGAGCAATAGATATTAAGTTCTACTAACATAGCGGACAGAATTTTCTAAATTAAATGTTTATGCTAGACTGCAAAATCTGTGTTATGTAGGTGGCAAAAGGGAAACAATTTTCATTACATTTGCAGCACTTTCAAAATCACGAAAATTTTCTTTAGGTTTGTAAAAATTAATTACAGAATCAAGTGTTTGTCAAATTTAATTTGCAAAATTTTTTTACTATATTTGGTATAATCTTAACATCTTGATTAACATCCACTTTTATAAGGATATAACTATTTAATATGAAGGAATGCTTTGAGAATTAGTTACTTAAAACAGTTTTCATTTACTGGTGGATGCTAAGGTAGATTTTATCGTATAGATTTTTTTTTTTAATTGTAATTTCTGTTTCTTTTGCTTCTGCCCTAAATATCCTGTGTTATTATGTTGCCTTTCCAATCATTTTTTATCCCCAAAACTCATGCATAGGGTTGCTTAAGACCAGTGGAAGTTCTTCTTCTATTATTTAATTTTTCTAATGACAAGCAAACAAGAGTGATGTGTGTGTTTCCACCTTTATTACTCATTTTTCCCCTCTTTGAAAGTAAGACAATGATCCCTGATATGGTCATTCTGTATTATCATTTCATTATTCCCACCGTAAATTAGAATCTTGTGTGTGCTTAAAAGATGACTAACACTGAGTGACCTACCATAATTTTTTTTTGAAGGCTACAGTAGCCTTCAAGCTAACAAATCATACTAGTCAGTCTAAATTTTCTACTCATTAAGTTTAACATTTAAGTGTTTTTTATATCCATTTGTGTCACATCACCAGTTCTCTGGTATTCTGCCATAGCCTGCTGCTAAATTTGTAGTGCTCCACCTATTTAAGTTAAAAGAGTCTTTCACCTGAAATACCCAATAGAGGGATTTAATGTTTTTACTGTATTTTCTCTGTTTTGGTCCTTCTTGATTCTTAAAGGATGTCCAAGTTTCCAAGTGTGGACGTGCAATAGCTGCTTGGAAGGGATACATCGTTTCATATCTCTTGAAGAGAAAAAGTTATTAACCATGTCTTGAGTTATCCAAAACCTAGCAGCAGATCCAACAGCAATAAGGAACTATGCTCATACAACACAGATAATGGGAAATTCTGAGTTGTGCTGGTTCACCTTCATTCAAGGATTACATACCTGTAATATCCCAGAGTGTCTTAGAGCTGCATTGGTCTCACTTGGAAAAGATATCATATGATCTGGAAAAAAGCTCTGTAATAACAAGAACTTGTATCAGAGTTCTGTAGAAATAAATATAAAACTTTCTCTTTTGTATGTGCAATTTAAGTTCTCAGTGCAGTGCAAGACGCTGAAGATTCCCTGATCCAATAATTTAGGCTTACCTTAACATCATCCCAAAATTTGGCACATGCTATATATTATTTGTTGAAAAACAGAGAATCTTACCAAAGCATTGATAGTCTCTGGAAGAGGGTTTCAGACACCAGTGCAAATCACATTGCAATATTTGGCCTCTAGTGTTGTTTTTCTAGCAGTAATTTCTATTGCTGTTGATATACGAGACTTGCCTGGGGATTCAATATGCTACAAAGTAAGGAAGCTATACACCAAGATGCTGAAAAATGTATTGTTTTCTATTGTTTTCATTACACTAGGAACCAAGTAAAAAATTTTGGAATAACTTCCACTAACACGGAAAAAGTTGTCATAGTTTTGGGGTTTTTTAAATATTCTATTTTATGTATTATTTATTAATAATCTTCTATTTTATGTATTTATTATTACAAATTAACAAAAAAATATGACTACATCAACATGGTGGGGTTAAAAGTCTACAACTAAAATGCCAGTTTTTATTATCAAGGAAAGTTCAAGGGATAATTTCTAGGACAGACCTGCAGCTGGCATGTTCAAGAAAGTCATACAGATATGAACCAGACAAGAGTTTGACCATCACAAACAATGTTTTCTCAAGGCCTGGACAAGTTTGAAGTTAATATTCCCTTGGCCACCCAATGTCCAGCAATTTCCATTTTTAATGAAACTGAACTCTTGGTAGGGTTAATTTATATTAACTCATTATGATAAGGTATTCTTGCCACAGCTGGGACCAGAACACCCAGAAGAATTCTGCTTAGCTATAGCTGCTGAAGCTGGTGTAGCTGCAGGTCTACCATGCCCCACCGCCAGTTCCACTCACTGGTTACACAAAATATAACTTAATTTTTGGATGCAAAGATAGAAACCGATGCATAGAAAATCCCAGCTGAATATGAGGAAGAACTTTACTACATGGTGATCACACACTGGACTGTGCCATGTGCTCTGGGCTGACTCTGCTTGAGCAGGGAGGTTGACCCATTCACAGATTCTGTGAAAGCCTCTTCGCTAAGTGCAGACCACCTCAAACTGAAAAATTTTTCACTGGTTAGTGGTATCTCCATATCTGGGACAAATCTATCATGATTTGAACAGAGACACACAGGTCAATCAAAAAAAATCCCAAAACTCTTATATTTTTTGTTAACTTTGTATTTACCTTTCTACCCTTTTCACAGAGAGATAATCTGAGTTCCCTTTCACTTTTTATGTTTTAAGCCCTCACACAATTCTGCTATTTCTCCCTTTTACATCTGAAACAAGCTGGCTTTATAAGAGGCAGCATTAGGAGTTGTCCAAATATACCATGAAGAACCAGATGGTAAGCTCCTTCGCTGAGCCAGGACTGCTTCCATGGCCTTTGCCATCAGCCAAGGTCTGAATCAGCAGCATTAACCTTTGGCAACATCCCTGAGTTACAAGATATCTCTGCTCTCTTTCCATTCCTTATGTACACTAACTTTGGCTTCACTTTCACTTACCCCTAATAGGTTATGGCTGCTCATGGCCTTTTGTGTCAGTTGTCATTTAGCAACAGCTGGAGGAAGCTGCAATTGGGCAGTGCTGAGCCAGAACATTCAATTTTTACTTCAACAATAAAATCATCTTTGCTACAGGTGCCCCTCCTCACACTGCTTCATTTTATATTATGTTGTCACTAGATGAAAAATTCACTGAGTTGCAAAAATTTCATTTTGTTTTACGTCCGTGTGCAAATTTCAATACGATTAAACCCATTGCTGCTCCCATCACCCCCAAAAACAAAAAATTAACATGAATGTTTTACATTCATTACAGTCATTACTGTAAGAAAGGGACTAGCCAATGATCACATGCACTACAATACATTCCTGTATTTCACACATTCCCCCTCAATCATTCCTTTTGACTCCTGTTACACTAAAAAAATTTAAGCTCTGACTATCTGTGTGCAACAAAAAAGAACATTCTAGGTACAGTAACTGCACCACTTACTTACCAGAGGATTTTTAAAAAAACTCATACTTTGCATAATTCTTTCTAAAATACAGTTTGGTTTCCTCTTCCATTACCCAATTTGACTGGACTTCCATCACTAATTCATGGTCTTCTATAGCTCTTCCTATAAGAAAACAAAAAAAAATTTAAAAAAAATGCAAAAGAAAATATCAAGCTCATGACTAGCAGAAGACAAACAACTCTCATGATCTACAGATAAAGCAGAGCTACAGATATCAAAGAGATAAAATTAAACTTGCATTGAATTTAACTCATTCTTCATTGAATTTAACCAATTACTGAGTCCAAAAAGACAGAGAATAAGGACACTATATCCCATTTTGTAACCAGATTAAATGAAGCAAATAAAACCATAAAGAAACTCAGAAAACAAAAAATACCCCAAAATAGTGAAAGGAAAGTAAGCATTTTAAACCCTTGTACAGGTTGTTATACTCCAAAACACATTCTTCAGATGCAAGGGCAAAGAGACACTAAAGAACTGAAGCTCTTAGTTAAAAACAGCATTTTTTCCCTTTCAGTTTTATAGAGAGAAAGTGTTCCTCTAAGATGACATTTAAAACTCTTAAATGCTTGGCATTTTGACATTTAAGAAAACACCATTTCCTCAAGACTTACTTCTTGGTAGAAAAATACGACATTGTGCATCACCCCAAAGGATGGGTAAAGGTGCTGATATTTCTTTATTTTTAAGGTATCACAGCAAAAAATATTTTATAACTAAGTAAACTTACTTTTTTGAAGGAAACAATGAGTGCCCTCCAAAAAACAGCCCTGTAATCAAATCCCTAAATGGTGACATGAAAAAGCTGCCCTTCAGTTTAGGTAGATAATTTTTGTCTTCCAACTAGACTGGAGAGTTTCTACCTCCCTTTCTATCATCTCTTTATTACTGCTATCTCTAACATGAGGAGCACCTGCGACATCCACAGCCTCCTTAACTATGGAAATTAAGAGATGATAGATTTCATATTGAAAATCATGACAGAACACATTTCAAAAAGCTTCTTTAGCCACCCGGCGGGGAAAAATTTAAACTAAATAAAAAAACAGTATGACATTGCTCAGCACTATTGCACAGGTAGTGAGGAAGATTTTATGAGCATTCCCAGCCTTCACAGACTATTTTTAATGAAATCAAAATGTGACTGAAAGATACTGATGCTGTGCCTGGCCAAGACACTATCCTCTACTCAAAAGAGGAGCCCTAGAACATGTGTGTTCAGCTGCAGAAGCAAACAGAAAACTGTTTACAGTCAGCAAAAAAAAAAATTCTCAGTATAAAAGGAAAAATTTCTGGATGAAGATAGTACTTCCCTTACAAAGGAGAGCAGTTATGGGTAACTGTTCTGTTTTCAGAGCCTGCCCTGCTCAGGGGAATAGTATAGGACTCCCAGAACTGAGGTACTGGGTGGTAGGGATGACATGGCATCATCCAAATTTAGGCACACTTCGGCTGCTTTCAATGATCTTAGATATTGTGAAAACCACTCAAAATGTATTTGAATTCAATATGTTAGGATAAAAAGAACACATACCAGAAAGACACAGTTCTGAAATATACTGATGTATAGAGCTGCAAGAATTGCTGAACATCAGATATTTGAAATAGAACCCTCACTACTGCAGAATTTGGGAGGTGGGAGGAAGGCTGAGCTTCCTGGCTTACAAGGCAGCAGCAGTGGGCCGGGTGCAGTGAGGACAACCATCCTCAAGTGCTCAACAATAGAGCTCTGCACCGAAGGGCATATATGTTTGTGCAAACTGAAATATAGAGACCGTGGGTTTATGCTTTGCTTTAGGTGGGAGTTTTGTTGGGATTTTTTCCTTTTTAAACTTTCACAGCAGATACCTCCACACAGCAATGAAGGCACAATCCAGTGATGTAATTAATGTCTGTCTTGATTAAAAGTAGAACACTGTGCTCAGCTTATAAGATTCATGCAATTATATCTAATTCAGCAGTATTCAGACAGCTGTTAGATTTTAGAGAAAATGTTCACTAATTGATGGATGAATTATTAATCCACATCATCCTGGAGTTTAGAGAGACACACACATTTGCTCACAGCATTTCTCCTTTCAATACCAATTCACTTAACTTATGAGATGAAAAAGACTTTCCAAATTTACATGGGTAAAACATACAACAACAAACAGAAAACAATCCTAAACTACCTCATCACTTGAAAAATATTTGTTCAAGCTACTCTTCTAGTGCTTAAGAACATAATTAAAGCAAGTCAAGATGACTATGTCAATTCTTTCTAACAAAAGCAGATCTAAACCATTATCGTAAAAATAACTCCATTATTGCTCAGTACTCTAGAAATATATACGGGATATCTCAAATTGTTCTTTTCCTTGGCCAGTAATGTTGCATTGCCAGCCTCATTACCTAGGAAATTATTTTGCTTTTAAAACAAAGCATTCACCTTTTCGTAGAACTACACTGAAAGCAGCTGAAGCAATTATAAGACTGCATGATGAACGAAGGTCTTCAGCAATTTCCAGAATATCAGAATATTAGGAAAATCAGTTTCACTAATTATTTGATATTGAAATCTTTCAATAAATCCTCCAGTCTGAAGAAAACACACTAAGTGTCAAAAAGTGTACTGTGCAAAAACACAAAGCTGGAGAAACAGTTCCACTATTGTTCTGGCATGGTTTCTCAAAGGTGTCTTCTTCAATAGTTACCACACTACTTGAACATCAGCTACTATAAAATACAGAAAACACTTTTGCTGTTTCTACAGTACTGTTTTTTAAAGCCATTTTGCTACCTCTTCTTTTATAGCAGTCATTTTCAGCCTCGACCCAGATTTAACTCCGACCTTACTCTGAGTTGGAATCATCTAACAGCTGATACATTCAGTGCAAAAGGTTACAAATATCTTTGAAATCTTACAAAAGCAAGGAAAGAAATTTGAAAAACATTTGTGTCTGCCTTCATAGGATAAAGGAGTATAAAAGGGCAGAGTATAGTTTTAGCTTTTGTAGTTCATCCTTAAAATACAGCTGTTAAACATAACTGAGTCAGAGATGCACAGTCAAGTTTATTTTGAACAAACGCACAAGGCCAGATTCCCTAGATACATCCAGAGAAAGGGACTCTAACAATAGCTTTTAGCCATATTTAAATATCTGGGGGGAGGGAGGGAGGGAGCAGCCAGGGAAAATGTTTGTGGGGGTGTTTGATTTTTGTTCATAGTGTGTACATTTTTATTTTTTTTTTTAAATCAATAGCACTGGAGTTACCAGTGCAGTCTGAGAATTAAGAACTACATGGAGTTTTCTATGTATTTTAGAATGCAGGAAGGCATCCAGATCATCCTCTTTTTCAAGCCACACTGCACTAGCAGATGGAACTGCCCTTGAAGTTGCAGAAGTACTACCTTTTTTAGCTCTAGTACAGTGCCAAAGTTCAAGAATAACATGGAAATTTTGAGTGATGTGAAATTATAACCATATTTCTTTGGCATTTGTCTTCTAGTAGATTTTTTTTTCTAACATAATTTCCTATCAAAAGCATACACAATACAGTACTGAAACACAGTGCTGTAAAAGCAAGTAAGATTATCTAACTTGAGATTCAGTTCAATATTACATTCCAGCAGTGGACTTCTAAACTCTCTTGCTAAGGAAAAGTCTTTACTGTATTCTAAATCTTTTACATCTCTGCAAACATCCCCTTTCTCCCTACAATTAATTTGCCTTATGTTTTTTATACTGCAAAAGTACACTTATATACTTCAAAAAAGAAGAGAGATCAGAAGTTATATTTTGAAACCAAAGATTACACATTTTGAACTGTATAACAGAAAGAAAGGAGTTTTACTACACTAGAGGAACACTGACAACGTGAAAGGATTTCAGAACATCTTGTTACCAGCAACTTAAAATATTACACATGGCATCGCTTCAACACAGTTCACTGGTCCTATGTGGAAGTTTAGAGGAATGGTTTGGTTTTCCTTTTAAAGTAGTGCTGTCCTAGAATTCACCATAAATCTAGCCAAACTGAATGTAGTGAAGGAAAATACTGACAGCCCACTCTGATATTATTTCTGAAAACTGAGTCCTATAGTAAAGATAAAATAGCACTGCATAACCTCTTTCTGTCCCTGATATCAGTTTTTTTACTCAGGTGTGTTGGGAATGAACAGGATTTTATTTGCAATGACAATACCCAAGTCTTTCTAGAGATAAGGAGGAAATACCACCTATAAGAGAGGAAGAACTACCAGAGAAAAGCAAGGCAGAGCAAGGAAGAATTTGCAGTGAGAACTTTAACTGTCAGTATCTTGCAAATCATTCTTACAGATGCAGATCAAGCAGTGTGAAGCAAATGTACCATGGAAAAAATCTAGTTTATGCCTATGCTTTCATCAGAAGCAACAACCCCAAAAAGAAAAAATTCACACAAGACTTCCCGTTTTGCTTCCAAGCCTTTCTACTAGAATTGCACTTCCATGGGAAAAGGAAAACCAAACACCTTATTTACCATCATACCATTATATATTATTAGTCTTACCTAAACCTGTATGGGTAAGTTGTTCAAAGAGAGTCCAGCTGTGATCATCAACATAGTGGTTCTTCAGGATCAAGAGCTGACACACATCCCTGGCTGTTATATCACTTGGTACTTCCAAAGCTCTGCTAGTATCATCTTCACTATATACTTTGATTACCTGCAATAAATAAAAACTCTAAAATATCCATAAGTTTAATCTTTGCTTCAGTTCCTCCATGTATGTTGCTCTCTCTGCTTCATGACTGAGACAAGAATCCACACACAGAATATAACATGAAAGACAGCCATTCTTCTCTAGTGCAATGGCAAAACTGAGAAGAGAACAGCCAAACAAAGCATATTTCACTTCTAAGTTTGGCTACTAGTTTTGGATATCCCTTGCCACAGAACACAGGACAGATTGGTTCATTAGCTTTAAAAAAAACCCATTAATGGAGAGATAAATAAATGCAGTGAAACTGTACATTCTTAAGTAAGCTGAAAAAGAAACCACAGGGCATAAACGGTGAAACTCAAGACCTCTATGAGTGCAGAACTGTAGAAAGATTTGATAAAGGAGTTTGTTCAGAGAATGGCAATCAGACTCAAGATGCTCACAGTTCTGTAGACAATAAAACAGGAGATGTTAAGAGGGCTTCAAATTCTGATAAGTAAGAACTGGAGTTCTTGCACACACATACTCAGTTTAAAGGGTGTCCAAGATGCTTTTAACTGACAAAATACTTCTCTCAGTTTATTGAATTTATCCATATTCATGAGAACACAAGAAAAAACTCTCCTGAAATTTATGCACAAAACCTAAATATCATTGTAAACCCCTCATTAAACAGCAAGATACAAGTTCTCACTTTAAAGACAAACAAGCCTGTTACTGTCAGTCATTCTTAACAGCTGCCTTACTGCATACATGCTCATTTCAAGCATCTAATAAACAACCAGCAATGTATTGTGCCCTAACTTGTAAAGGCAGCTCCCTCTCTGGTTTGTGCTGAAGTTGGTGGGAAAGTGAGCCATGAAACTCCAGCTGTATCTCCAGCCACCTGTATCTTCCCACCAACAAAAAAAATCCAAAAATAATTTTAAAAAACAGGTCCTCTAACTCATGTTTTCCAAACATCAGATCAAGGAAAAAGAACTCCATTTGTAAACCACACTGAGATTTTAAAGGACACTGACGGTCCTTTACTCCTCTCCAAAAAACTATTTTTCTCAGTGGAACTACAGAGATACAAAAGTTTGGCCCTGCACATTAAATGAGCATGAAGTCCATATACTTTGCATAATGATAATTTCGAAGTCCATGACAATTTTAATATTGCATCTAATAAATTGTGACAGGTCAAGAGTCCCACACAAAATTCCACCCTTGCCACAACACCGATCTTCAGGATATGGCAAACATTAAATTCATGCTCCTAAAGTGTTGAAAAACCTTTCCCTAGTCATGACTCAATCACCTCAAAGCTGAGACTTCCAAGGGAAACAGACAGACCTCAGAGAAAGAAGATCCAATGTTTCCATGGGCCTAAGCTGCAGCCCAGTACTTCCATTTAATACAAAAGGCAAGAAGACCACATTGTTACTGAATTCAATGCTGCCAAAGCAGCCACAGGGGATGGCTGTGGTTGGTTTTGTAAGTCTATGCTTTGGCAGCGTTCCCACTGCTAAGCAAGAGAGACCAGCAGCAATGCAGCCTGCTTGCAGCAGACCCTGGTTTCACACACACAAAGACCTACTCCAGTCACTCAGAAATTATGTTTGGCCATTCAGGAAAAACTGGCATGAAATATTTAAATTCCTGCAATATTTACAATGATTCAAAGATTAAATCAAAAGATGTGTCTGGCAAGGTGCACTGTGAATGCGATGGAGGGCTGTAGGGGTGACTAGAGGAAACAGTCCCATCACCTTAAAAGAGGTCCTACTCTGGGCAGCACTGAAGGTCTTGGACAGCTTCATTAGTCTGTCCAGCAAGTCTGTGTCAGGCTGAACCTAAAGGACTTTATGGGCTGAAATGCCAGAAAGGAGAGACAGTAGAGAAGGTGAAAGCAAAGGAAAGAATTGGAGCAACTTTCCAAGTATTGACAATTGCTCTAAGTCCCTTCCACCTGAAATATTCTGTTCTGTTTCCTAATATTCTCACAATAAAGCCAGGGTGGGAAGGTGGGAATCCATGTGAGCATGCTGGCTGGGGACTCTATGGCACAGAGCAGCAACTGCAGTTTTCCCCAGGCACTCATCAAGTTCAGTGATATGCTTATTTTACAGCAAGAGCACGTACAGCCCATGCTGAGGCTCTTGACGGATATTTTAACAGAAATTCTTTTTAAAAGGGTTAAGAGTCGCAGTGCAGATGACTTCACTCTTATTGCTAGAGAAACAGAAAAAGAGGTTTTAAAATGCTGGAGACAGCAATGCAAGTCATAATAATGAGCTGCCTGTGGCCATTCAGCTCAGGGAGTGGGAAGCCTTGGAGTTGGCCTTGGACTCCTGGAGCTCAGCTAAAGCAAAACAAAACAACACAACAAAAAACAAAACAAAACAAACAAAACAAAAAAAACAAACAAACAAAAAAAAAAAAAAAAAAAAAAACAATCAAAAAAACCCACCCAACCAGTTTATATTCTCTATGAGTACTCTCCCTCAGCTTTCCCAGTATAGGGAAATAAGTCCTGCTCAAGTCTAGGACAACACATCACCCCAGCTCATAGCTATGACAGGATACCTTATAAAACACTAATGCTGTGACCTTCTTCTTTTCCTTGCAAGGGATTCAGATGCAGGAGGAGACAGGAGCCACCTTATAGACTCTCATCAACTTCTGTCACACATTTTGCTAAATGAATTGGTGTAAATCTTATCACTTAACCCTCTTTAAGGGTTTTTTTAATTAGAAGTTGCTCAGTATGCACTTGGTGCTGTGTTTGAAGCAGTCTCCCGTAACATTGCTGGGAATGTACTTATTCCAAGGGGAGTGGATCAGAGGAAACAGGATAAATTCAAAATCCCATTTTTCCTTGTAAAGATGTTGCAATACTTCTCTTCCTTGAAGTAGAGGATGTTTTGACAATTAAAGGGTGGCAGAGCTATGCTAAAGATGTAGTTATGCTGACTTCCTACAGAAATGAGTAAGCTTGAGTGATCACTTTATTCATATTAGTGGTTCTCACCATGTATTTGACTGGCCAGTAATCTCCACTTCCATTTTTTTTCCCCTGAAAAATTTATCTGAGAAGTAGCACACAGGAAAAGAAATTCTAATTGAGAACAAGCTCTCATTACAGTTTTCATTACCCTACACTCTCAAACTGCTCCAAAGAAAGCTGTTTCACTTTCCTTGACTATACCTACTAGGATGCAGAAAAAGTTGCCTAAGCAGCACTGAAATCTTCTTTCCAGTCTAGTTTATAAATACAAGGGAGATTTTAGTTCTTCCCAAGGCTAGAAAAAGAAACACCTCAAAATCTTCTATTTAAGTCACTGGAAGCAAGAAATAAGCAGTTCCAAGATCTTCCTATAAGAGGAAAACACCAAGCTCAGCATGACAAGCATTAATCATTTTCACTGCCTATGGGAACAGGCAAGGAGGTACAGCATTCCTACATGTTCTCTTTCAATTTTTCAACACGATAAAAATCAGTCAAGATCCCAGCAATATGTACAATGCATCTTCATCTCTCCAAAAATTATTCTTATACGAAATGTTGCTTCAAAATGAAATATATTATTGTTTATATTTCACTAATCAAATGAACTCAAAATGTAAAATAAATGTTGAAAAATACAATCAAATATTTAACAAAGGAAAATAAAAAGAATAACCTAGTTTTTTTACTAAAAAGTAACCAGAAGAAGCAAAAACCTAGCAATTGTTTAAAATATTAAGTAAAAGAGCACATAAGGTAAGCAGTGTGGGAGGAGGGAGGAGCAAGAGAAGCAAAGCTGGACTCTACTCTCCTGAGTCTTCTTCCCCACTCAACCGGCATCTCCACTACAATAATTAAATAATGTGTTCATAGACTTATAAGAGAGGGTGTCCAAGTCTGATTCTTCAGAATCTTCATGCCATCTGTTTCGGAAGTTCCAATCTGCAGAAACAGCACAAACATATGCCCTGCACTGAGGAATTTAAAATTTCAAACCAAAGTCCTAACGTGTGAAAAAAGCCAGGTAGAACCCACAGAAAAAGAACCACTAGCACACAGACTCCATATTTAGGTGCCTACACCAATATGACCTGACATTTATATGATTCTTAATGCTTCTGTATAGCCACTGGCACAGTGGGTACTTGGCACCTATAAAAAAAAAATATCAGAACACTTTTATTTATAAAGATAAAAGCACCTAACTTTAGCTTATGATTTCTAAAATTATTTCCTCCTCCCCCCAAATAAAACACTGCACATTTTTGTCCTTATATTATAATTTCAGTCACATTTTTTGTTAAATGCAGAGTTATTGTATGCAAAACCAGGCTTTGGAAAGTCTTGCACTCCAGGGTGTCATACTTCTCCTGAAATGCTGGCCTGATACTCTGCTAACCCCTCTCTTTGGTGTTAACAATCTGGCAATTTGCCTGCTGTATTTGTTCTCCAACTCCCATCCCTGCTGCCTGCTAGACAAAATTTTTTGCTTATTGGTATTGGCAAAGGGTAGAGGAATTTGAAGTGTATTTTAACTACAATAGATGCGCTTGGAAACTTCTAGCATTTTGGACTTGTTTATGACTTCTAGCAATAGTCTGTCTTGGTTTTAGTGGGAATCAGCAAAAATCCGCATTCATAAAAATATTTAAGAGGTTAAGTCACAACTGTTGTTAGAAACAAACAGCATGTTAGTAAAGTTTACTGTCTTCTTTATCAGCTGTCAGTGCAAGACTTTCCCTTTAAATATCCCAGTCTACAGTTAAAATATCAGCTTCCAATATTTCCTCCAAAGGGAAGATTTCCAGGCCAAAAGGATTCACGCAGTTTCCAGAAATCTACATCTGTCATTAAAACAAGGTGCATACAATGTCTAACTGTACATGTCTTGACTTCTCATTTGGAACACAGTATAGCTTCAAGAGGCAGAAGGAACGCTGCTCCTATATTCAGTCTTGCAATGAAACCAAAGAGCAAAGAAGGAAGAGCAAAGTCTAGGAAAATTGTCTACCTTTCCTTCCACAACCCAGAAAAATCTCATACTTCTTCCATAATCTAACCTTTAAAATGACATTTCAAAGAGCAAAAACAATGTTAATTTCCAGGCTTTATTCCAATATAAGATGATGGACAAGGTCAGCTTTTCTAACAGTTAAGAAATTTGTTGCCTCAAAATGTAAAGACTATTTTTAGACCTAATTATTCTCTTAGAAGGTATGAAAAAACTTGTTAAATTTCATGTTAACACTATGCATACATTATCAATTAAAACAATTTCTACTTATTTTCTGTAATAATCTTCTGTGGCACTCTATTTACCATGGCACTACGGCAACTGTCCGTATTATGCAGCCCACAGAGTCGCTGCCCTCCTTCAGACTCCTGGTGCCAACTCCACGCCCTACCTAATCCAACCACCTATGACCATCACAGGAATGAAAAAATTACACCAAAAAGAGAAACTGAATAGCAATGCAAAGAAGTAATAAAAAAACCTTCGTATTACCTATGGGCAAAAAGGTCCAATTCTTACTTTTAAAAGACATACTTGCCACCTGACTTTGGGCAAGTCTGTATTAGTCCCTCAGTTTCGCTTTTTACAACATGGGGCAGGGGAAGTGAAATCTGTTTTGTACAGCAAGGTAACAGATTGAACTCATTAAGATTGGTAAAGCACTTATACCTCCTTATATGACTGCTGCTTTAGATGTGTAAATATGTTGTATTATAAAAAGGGAGGCTAAATTATGCAGATCTCTAAACTGTAATAGGCTAGGTGTAAAAATATACCAGCAAAGTTCTTTCAAACAAAGGTTATGACAATCGTATCATGATACTGGAAAAAAATGGCAGAATGAGGACAGTATGACATGCAATCATGACAAAGACAATGTCAGTCAAGGAGAGAAGAGATTTTGAAAGAAGAGAAACAGACTTTGAAGGACACAACAGGGAAGTTAAAATACAAATATCATTATTTAATCCTGAATTTGATAAATCCAATTTTTCAATATTGGTCAAGAGAAGCAAAATATAGTTATAAATAGTAATAAAATAGTTACAGAAGATTTCATTTCCCTATATAAAACTGAACAAAAAGGCAAAGTCTAGAGAAAGCCACTGCCATGGCTTGGACAATTAACTCATAGTACAACTATTTTTAGAGCAGAAACTGAGATTCTTACAAACTGTAGATAATTTTGACACTTGGGCCACAAAATTACAATAATTGAAGAATTAAATAGCAGCAGCAACACTGTGAAGTTCAACATCTGGCAAGTAGAAATGGCAGTAATAAATAGATTAAAGATTTATGACCATCAACAGCCATTACACAAAGGACCAAATCAGGAGTGAAAAATGCAAAGGGATCTACAGAAGAAAAAACCACAATAAACTCCTTAAAAAGAATGCATATTATTTATAAGGAAAGGTAGGGGTGGATCAAGCAATTTATTTAAATAGAGAGTCTAAAGTTTATTTACCTTACCAAAATTTTTTTGCAAACTATGGAGATTCCAAACAAAGACAGTGAAAGAGATACTTCAAATACAACTGTTAAGATGCGTGCAAATAACTAGAAAGCTGTGAGGAAATTTAAATATTATCAGCAAAAATTTCAAATAATATACTTCCATGAAACAGTAGAAATGAAAGAAAATTAGCAGACTTGCCAAATGATTAAGCTGTCAAAGAAGCACTTATACAAGATAAACACACCGCAGAGAAGCTACATCATTTATTTGCATTAATTATTCACAACAGATATGGAAGAATGGGTTCCCAGATGTAGTCTTTATAGGTGAAATAAAATTGTCAGTTTAAATGGAGGGAACACTGGAAATAAAAAGGCAAATAGTTAACAGGAGGTTATACAGTCAAGCATTTAAAGAAATTTGAATGGCAAACCTCACCAATCCTAGCACCAGTAGAGGCTTAGGCTCCATCTATCATTTCATCTGATGTGCACTGAGTATAAAGTTCTGCTTAGACTTGAAAAAGTGGAAAAGCCCAAGGGCTATTGTGGCAGATCAACTTTGGGGTATCGCTCTGTAAATTCATGAGCCTATCACCAGGCAGCTAAGAAAGAATCTACTAACATTACCTAAATCTGTCTCTTCCTAGAAGAAAACCTACTCTTAAATTTATGAAAACTTTTCTCCATCTTGTTCATAGCAATTCCTAGAGTGATTTAGAATAATCATCATAGTTCTGAAAAATCTCAGTGGGGTAATGCAGTTTTACACTGACTGGTATCAGTAACTTTTCCCAAATCCTTCAAAAGAAGAGCTATAATGAAAATTAAACAGTTATGAAGAAAGAGACTACAAAATAAAGATAAAATTGCAGTTCATGGTTCATTTTAGAATAGCTGTCTATAGTCAAGTAGTTTCAGGCTCTTACTCATATTAACCCTTAAATCAGAATGGAAGAACCATATCTACCCACAATAAAAAGAAGTCTAAGTTATTTTTCATTAAAATATTATTAATGCTAACTTTATACATTAACACCTGACACAAGGCTACTTGCAAAACTTCTTGGCACTGGGAAAGGTAAATGGCTCCTTATTCCTGTCTTTTTAAGCCTACCAGTTAAAGAGAGCTAATCCAACATAAGTCCCTTCTCAACTCCAGTGCACAGTATGCATGGCTTTTCACTTAATCTAAACCCAATATGCAGATGATCAAGAAGGCAAGAGTTTTACCTCCCTAGCCACTAAAAATTAATTAATGGTGAAATTTCCATGAAACTTGGATAAAATTCCTTATACAAGGGAAAGTAATTTCTAAACTCAGGTAAAACCATAATGTAATCCAACCACTGAGTAAGTGTACACAGGCTATTCTCCCTTAAGCCAAACATCACCACTTCCTAACAACATTCCTCCATAGAGTTCAGCTCATACAATCCACCCAACACAGCTCAGTTGTTTAGGCTAAATGTACATGCTTTATGACCCATTATTTTAACTCAGAGCTACCTTATTATTTCTCATGAAATCCACAGAAGATTGCTAAAATAACCAGCAAGGTAGAAAAATCCCCTTGGTAATGACTAAGAGCTTTTGCTCTCAAACCAAGCCCTTTCAGATAAAGGTTCAAAAACCTTATTGTTTGACTTAAAGAGATTAAGATTCAGACCATACTTGATTATTCAGAATAAAAGTGTACATTCACATGAACTTTTCTTCATGTAAAGTAAATTTAGTGGAGATGATCAGGTTATTAGCCTTATTAGCAAACTTACAGTTATTACGATCTTCAGTTCTTTGTGTCCACACTGCCTATTAAGTCTTAGCTTTAAACAGCTTTTATATATTTAACAGTAATATGCAGGTTTATATTTTACTACATACAATAGCAATATTTAGAATGCACTTACCATAGACACATGTAAGAATATCCAGTTAGACTAACTGGACTTAAAAATATGGATGGAATAATCAGACTGGAGGATTCAAAGAATCTGACTTAAAAAGGCACTTTAGTATTTCATTTTTTTAAAATAAAAGCTTGCCAAATAGAAAATTAAGAGAAATTTAGAAAAGTTACCAGTGTTTTTATCCCCCAACCTAGAAATATGGTAGAAATTGTCCACACACTACTCCACTTTCCAAAGCAGTCATGTCTGAAGACAGAGGAAGAAAGAAATTTAAATACGAAGCCACTAAAATATACTTCTGTTTTTTGTTTTCTGTGTACAATGAAGATGAGGGCAAAATGTTATCAGCTTCATGTTTGTATAGCTTGTCCCTATTTATGTCAAGGCACTAACATTATTTAAATGAGGCTTTCTGTATTTAATAGTGCAGTTTGTCCAACATATCTGTCGCTTGTCAGAGATAAATAGAATGCTGTGTTCCAGCACAAGAGAAAGCAAATCTGTTACTGCCGTGTTCTGGCTGCAGTCTGTGTTTCTGAAGAGATACCAGCTATAAAAAGAAGTACCTATTGTTTCTACCAGGTTTTTCACACCATGTTGCTGGTTTCTCTGTAGAGCAGATCTCTTACAAAGCTGAGAAGGACCAAGTCGCTGAATAACACTGTTAAGAGACCAATTAGCTTCCTATTTCCTTTGCAGCAGTCCTGAAATAGATTTTTTAAATTTAAAAAAAAAAAAAAAAAAAAAAAAAAAAAAAAAAAAAAACCCAAAACAAAACAAAAAAAAACAAACCAAAACAAACCCCCCCAAAAAAAAAAAAAAACTGATTTTTTTTCTTAAAACTCTCACTTTGGCCATTTTAAACAGAAGTTTTGGCTTGAACTGTAACACAGCTTCAAAGAGAAGAATGCCTTTATCATCAACTACAACTGTGTATTCCCCTGAAGGTCACTAGAGGAGAAAATAATGTAGACTCCAAGACAAAGCCAAGTTTAGATTTTTAGCTAAAGAAGATAGAGTTTGGAAATTTTCTCTCTATTTCTGGAGTGGTACAAGGAATGTCCAGAGCAAATATGACAAAGGCCATGTAGGGTCACCCACTGTAATAAATGGTTGTTTTACAATCCTGAAATACTTTACCACTTGGTATATGACAAAAAAACTTGCTTTGCTGGGTCAGTCCAGTACTGTCATTTCTGGGTATCTGTTTCCAGTCATCAGTGGAATATAAGAGCAAGGTTTAACTGTTGTAGCATAGGTATTCTGAAAGAACATTTTATTTCTCAGCACTTCTGAACCCTTTTTTTATTCACCTAGCATTGTTCCCTCTGGCCAAAGCATAAAATCCAAATAAAGAGTAAATCCTACAGTAAAGCTAGTAAGTCTACTTGAACCACGAAAAACCTTCAACTATACACTGTTGTGTTATTACAAATTTGTCAACTGGTTTTTTTGGCAAATCCAAATCCCTGAAGGAACAGAAAAAAAGACGAGGGGCAGCTGGGCAAGGAAACCAGCCCCTGTAACTGCTGGGAAAAGTGCAATGCTCACCCAGTGCAGCAGACTAAAACATGTGAACAAAGTGAAATAAGAAGATAATAAGTGGGTGATGTAGTTAAAAGGGGGTGATAATTTCAGAAATTTATATTATTAATTTGATAATGTTTACCTCTAATGAGTTGTTCTAAAATGAAAATGAGATACACAGACTGAGCAGTCTTCAGTCATACAGGAAAACTGAGAAGCCAGCAGCACATTTCCCAGCACTACGCTTGTTGTGATGCTCTACATTCAGAGGCCTGCTGGGTTGTCTGGCTGCTGCTTCGCTTGCCCACACACGAGCCCCATTCATATTACCATAAATGTATGCATTTTATTTCTGTTATGATCATCCTACAAGTCTTGTCAAATAGGATACCCAAAAAGACTGTGTTAGACACCAATCCAACAAGTTACAATCAACAGGACGAAAGGAAAAATGACAACATTGAGGACTTGCATATGCAGCTGATGGGTGTGATGAGCTGGTGAAGCCTGGCTTTCAGGCTAATATAAGACAAGCTGTGGGCTCTGATTTGCTATTCAGTCTAGATATCATTTAATTGCTAACCTCTAGCTGAACAGGATTGACTAGCTCAGAAAAGCAATCCAGGTGGTCTAAGAAACAAGCGTGACACTACATTAGGGTAAAGGTTGTCAGTAGGAACAATGCAATAGGCAACGAGAGCGATGAAAAGACTGCAAAGAACTCAGAATGCACTAAAGGGTGGAGGGGGAAAGAGGATTCTAGCAGAAAATAAAGGAAAAGCATTAAGGGTGTCAACTAACCACCTTCTCCCACGTCTTGGTCCTTCATATGAATTTCAGTGGTGCCAAACAAAAAAGGTATTGGCAAAAACACAAATTGCAAGAAGTTGCAACTGCAGGGATGTGCAAAGCATGGGAAAGAAAGGAATCAAGGATGTCCCTCCAAGGTATCAGTTTTGATGCCCAAGCATGAGTTTTGGTGAAGATATTGGTCAGCAGTCTGAGACAGCCATTTGGATCTGCCAGAAAAAGGAGATGAAATACGAGAACTGTGATGAGGTATGAGATACATGCCAAGAGCCTATCAACTCTGGGTGAAGAAGGTGGATGTGTATTCTTGGGAAGTCTAACTTGAAGTTTGACTCACTTTGCTTTCTACTGTTCCCAAGGCACCCATTATAAACTGTACTGCAGCAGAGTAAATCTTACATAACCACTTTAAACTGTGAAAAACTGGTTGCCTTGAAATAATGTAAACATAAATAAATGGTAGGGAGCAAACTGAATACAGACAACTTCAAAACAGAAATTTTAGGAAGTCACTAAAGGCACTGTAAGAGCCTTAGACTGGAACTGGGCTAAAATTTTCAGTGTTACCACAGAATTGTATCAGTTGAGGGATTTTGATCTGTGATGGGCTGACATTGTCTAGACATCTGGTGCCTACAAAAGCCACTCTATCACTTCCCTCCTCAGCTGGACAGAGGACAGAAAATATAACAAAAAGCTTGTGTGTTGAGACAAGTACGGGGAGATATTGCTCACTAATTACCATCACAGGCAAAACAGACTCAGCTTAGGGAAACCAGTTTTATTCTCAGTCAAACTACAGAAAGGCAATGACAAATAAAAACTAAATCTTAAAACACCTTTCCCCACCCCTCCTATCTCCCAAAGTTCAACTTCACTCCCAATTTTCTCTACCTCCTCCCTGCCAGTGGTGCAGCCGGACAAGGAACACAGGTTGCAATCAGTAAATCTCACATTTTCTCTGCAGGTCCTGCCTCCTCAGGGGGAGGACTCCTCACACTCTGCACTTGCTCCAGCATGTGCTCTTCTCACAGGTCTTGGCAGAGCCTGTGCACTGTGGGCTTTACAAAGGGGTCACAGCCTTCCTCGGGCATTCACCTGGTGTGGCAGGGGGGCTCCCAAGGGTCTGCAGGGGCATCTCTGCACGCCATGGTCCCACACAGGGACAGCTGTCCTTACCATGGCAGCACCACGGGCTGTGGGGGAATCTCTGCTCCAGCGCCTGGAGCACCTCCTCCCTCTCCTCCACTGACCATGGGGTCTGCAGTGCAGTTCCTCTCATATGTTCTCTCTCTTTCTTCTGCTGCAGTTGCACAGCAACCTTTTTTCCATTCTTAAATATGTTATCTCAGAGGCACTACCACTGATGATGAGCTCAGCCTTGGAGCAAGCTAGTATTGCCTCTACTGGACATAGAGGGAACTTTCTAGAAGCTTCTCACAGAAGCCACCCGTGTAGAGCCCCTCTTCCCCTGTTACCAAAACCTTGCCACGCAAACCAAATACATGATCAAACAGTCATAACTTCTTTAGGTCCTTAAGGTGGCTGTTGTTTTGTTGAGCTGGTCTTGCCTCTGTTCCTGACCAATAGGCAGAAAAACAAGGAGTGAGGAAGAATGGGGCATGGGCAGTACCTATAGCAACTGCATGAAAATGAGGACGAAAGCACGTCTAAATATGAATAATTCCTTGGTTCAATGTGATGAGTATTCTTTGCATTCACTGATGTAGCTTCAGTTTATCAAAAGTGAAGACAATTTTCTAATTTTTCAGGCACTTCTTATCCATGTTGAAAGTAACATGTAACAGACATATAAGTAAGGGAAATTTGATCTTATGCTAAGACTCACACCAGCACCTTGTGGCCATTCGTTGAGTTTCTCCCTTCACATACAGCAATGCAGCATAATCAGTATGGGGTTTGCTTTAGTAGAAATAGCTATTCAGCAGTAGCTCTTGATACACTTCAAGGCCAGATAAGACAGTCTGAAGGTCAAGTTCTGACTTCTTGAAGCCTAATTTATTCAAGAGGAGACTAAAGTACTAGAGCTAGAAAATGGCCAAGCACTTTCTTCAATTGATGAAAAAAACTAGGTTTTTTCCCAAAGGATTTCTGCCCACAGAAGAGGATTACAAGCAGAGTAGAGCACTAAACACTGCCAATTTCCTTGGTTACTGTATGAAGAATGTTAGATGTTCAAAGAAAGCAAGAAGAAACTGCAAAAAACATATCAAAGATGTGTTCAAGAACTGAAGACAGAGAGGAGACAAAGTGCAACATTAATTGCACCACTAAAACTTGTCAAACTGTACAAAGGACAAGTAATGGCCAAGTGCATTAAACCACTGAGATTTTAAGACTTTTACAAAGCTCTGTGCACTTAATACTCACCCTCTCATTGGCACATATACACATAAATTTCTATCTACCCTTCATGGCAACTATGCAGTGTAGTGCTTTACATTTTAAATTTAAAGACCACTGATGATTCTGCATACAAAATACTCTAGAAAATCTGATTGCTTGTAGAGACTGGAATCCCAAAGGCTAGAAAGAAACTCCATTTCCCTGCCCACACCTGAACCATAGGGACTGCTAAAGTTAGTCTCATTTTTATTTCATTTATACATGTGGGATCATTTTCGTATAGAGTAAAAACAGTAGGAACTTTTACTGGTTTCACTCTAGTCAAAGCAGGAACTATGACTGGTCAAGTAATATATGATGGCTATTCCAAAATCCACTTTTAGATGTCTACTTGAATATATGGAGTACATATTCAGTGGAAAACTTTGCCTAGAATTCTTTTCAAACATAGTTTCAGATCTAGATTTATTTAGCCTACATTATAAGGAAGGGGATGAATGCTGTAACACTCTCCCAAGAAGAGTCTCTGTCAAAAGCTCTCTCCTAAACAGTCCCTCGACCTAACCAGAGTTCTTCCACAATGACTGAAGATGCTGGTCTGCCACCCTCCTCCTTCCCTATCATCCATCATTGAATCACTAGTCTCTCCTCACCCTCTGTCACAAGCAGGTAACTTAGTATCTCCAAGAACTGTACAACAGAAGATTGAATGTTAGGCAGTCTATTAATCCCTTCATAGCTAACATCAAAGCTGCATGCTCCCTCAAGCAAGGACCTGAGGTAGATACTTGTAAAGCTAGTTTCCAAAGTTTTATGTATTAGAAGAAAGCAGGAACTCCAGAACTCCCCAAACAATCTGTAGCTATCCTAGCACAAGTTAGATACACAAAGGTGGCAAGACCTTTCTGTAAGCCTACAGCCTGGCTTGGTTTTCTAGCAATCTTAAACATAAACTTCTTTCAAAAAACACAACACCATTCTTCCGAATTCAGTTTGTGTCTCTTCCCATTCCTATATATATTCATCCTTCTCAATCTTCCTCAACTCTTTTTCTGGATCAAAAGCTCTACTCAATTTGTAACAAACTGGAGATAAAGAAGTAGCCCATTGTGATGTTTTATTCCAGTAAGTTATGTCTAAGACATAACTCTGTACTGAATTTCCAGTCACACCCATCCTAATGATTTACCTGTGATTATCTCCATTACCTTCTCTCAAATCCCTCAATAATTCATTAAATAAAATATTTCATTTTGAATAAAGACTTTAAATTCAAAAATTTCACCTCAACCACCACAGTTTTTTCTGACCACTGCTCCTTTAGGCTTTAAAAGCCTTGAAAGCCCATTCAAGTCCATCAACCATTCTCTCCATCTCTAAGAAACCTCTCAACTGTCTTCAAAACTTTGCAGGATGTGAAGTTTATATTACTGTATTATAGAAACATTTTATTACTGTACTATAGAATCAAAGAATCCTAGAAAGGCTTGGGTTGGAAGGGACCTTAAAGATCATTTAGTTCCAATTCTCCTGCCATGGGCAGGGACACCTTCCACTGGACAAGACTGATCAAAGCCCCATCCAACCTGGTCTTGGATTATTTATTATTGTATTTCTTTTATTTCTATTACTGTATGAAAGACAAAAAGGGCACTGGTATTGTTTTTGCATTTTTAAATTACTATTTTTCAAACTGTCCTTATGTTTCATATACAAATGCTTGTTCTGCATCCAGTAATTTTATAAAAGGTATCCATTCAATGTCACCATTATCATGTCACTTAAAAGTGCCTTATTTAAAATTCCTAGATTATCACACTGGCCTTTCATATCAGGGATCCAAACGCAAAACTGAAAAATTACTTTCATGCTCTTAGCCTTGCAGACAGTACAATTCTCAGTACAATTTGGCTTAAGTGACCATTTTTCCTTGAGGAAGGCATAAGTGTTGATTAAAGCAGCATGTGATTTTGGGCCAGAAAAATAGACAGAACAAAGATGCAAGAGCATCTTGAAATTTACATGCTTACACCAGTCCTAGATTTGAGCAATCTAAAATCACATCTTCATTTTCTGATCAATATCTCTTCCATTCAAAGGACACCATACAATCTCTTCAAGAATTGCTGGAAATTATTCAGATGCAATACATATTGACTACGTACACAATGCTTTTTAACATCGTCTGACCTAGTGTGCTACAAAGTACTCAGCTGTTGTGGAAAAAAGTCTCTATTTATACACCTTGCATACAACATCAGGTGCCTAATCTTCTACTTACCATCTAACAAATCTAACAGACTTGTGTTTATATTGAAGAAATCTTTGGTCTGGATTGTAAAACAATGTCTTGAATGCATTATAACCTTCCAAATCTAATTTTTAAGTACTTTTAGAAGAGTACAAAGTTATTCACACAAAAGACAAAAACATTTACTCTCTGTTGGTTTAAGTATATGTCTAGTCTATACATACTATAAATCTGATTGTGATAGCACTCAATATACATAATTCCCCATGTTCATTAAGCATGTAATTTTCCCATCTGTCTTACAAGATCCCTTGGAACCTAAACAAGGCCCAGTAGCTTTAGTTAAAAATATATTACTTAAGAATAAAACACATCAACTGTGATAGATACTTCGCATCAGAATTTAAAACAGAAAGTACAAAATAACTTTGGAAAAAGTACATTACACATTTTGAATGAAAATGAGAAAACCTAAGTGTTCAAGAAGTTGGCAGAACAGTCAAATTAGCACACTGAAAATTCAAAATTTTACCTTTTGTGAGATGGAAAGACTTGCAATTTTTGAAGTATTGTAATTAAACTAGACTTCTTACACAACTACCTATTCCATGAATTTAAGAAATTATTATTTGTAATGATTGATGCTCTAAAATGATAATTCATGAGCAAATGTTAGTCTCTCTTGACAATGCAGTGCTAATGTAAAAATCCTATTTTTCCAGGTCCTTCAAGTGCAACAAAAACTAGAAATTGCACCACTTTAAGCCAAAGCTTCTAATGTCCATGAGAAACACGAACAAATTTACACATGCACATATGTCACCCCTTACCAGAATGGCTCTTTCCTGCCTACCTTCCTGCTTTCCCTTCCTCCAGTATTCCAGTTCTAGGAATTAAGGTATTGCTACAGAAATAACAAAGCCCCTCCTGTAGAGATAAAAGATATTTTCAGAAGGAATTCTACATGCATAGATACAACCATCACAAGCCTTAACAAGCCTATTAAATCTGGCACACAGTGAGACCTCAGTGAGGACACATGTCTTCAAGAATTTTTTGAAACTGTGTGCATCCCTATAGCTACCTACCGAAGGCAACACCCTATGCTGCTTCCTCCTACTCCTTCCATTAATTTTATTTCGGGCTTCCGAAGTGCATAGATAAAAAGAAGTAAAGCCAATAACTGTTGGCAGCTAATTTGATAACAGCATGGAAAAAAAAAGAGAGAATAATGTGCAGAAAATTATCTTACTGTGAATTTGTCAAAAAACTCTTGTATTTTCTCAGAAAATTATTATCTTTCAACATCAGAAAAAAAAAAAAAAAAAAAAGAAAAATCAATCCATTGAAATATACACTACAGTTTAAACTGAGTTTCCCAGCCTTCTGAATGCTAGATTGAGAGAAGTTACATCTCTCCCCTTCCACACAGCACCAAGTACTGCTGTGTACATACCAGAGGAGTCTAACACAACTACATGCTGCAAGAACAAAGACCTTCCTCTCCTAACATAAAATTAACAAAACTCAGACAAAAAAAAAATAACTATGACAACTGAAGATTTGAGCTCTGAAGGGGTGTTAGGGGGAGGAAGAGAGGACTGGGAGGTAACCACAAGATTGAGAGAATGAGAGCTGAGAAGTTAAACCTAATTTTTAAAGGAGTATTTTTGAGAAGTGTAACAGAAATATTGCAAATTGTTAGATAACACTGTGCACCACATGCACACCTTGCATGTATCTAAATGTTAAAGTTACTATACCAGAAAAATAGTGTATTATCGTGCTAGTAAGACAGCAGCATAATCTAAACTGAACCAATCAATCCCAATAAAACTCTATGTTCACAGACTCCTCACCCAACTCAAACAATGAAATAATATAAATGAATACCATATAACCCAAATCAATAAAAGTTATGTGTTTATATACTTCTTTAGACCCACAGGACTAATGCCATAAATATATGCTGCATTCCACATAAATTGCTCATGAGAACCATTTAATACTGTAGTAATATTTCACTGAACTTTCATTTTTACATTAAAAGCCACTGAGTAATAGAAGAGTCTATTAACAACGAGTCAAGCACATTATGCAGCAGTGAGGTTTTGAAAAATATCTACACATTTACAAAATAAATCAAACTAATTAATAACTTAGAGCTTGTTTGAAATAACTTCTCATAAGTTAATATATCTGGCTCAGCAGAGAGTCTTATTTCCGTACTTCATTTGCGTGTGTATTTTTAACTTCACAGATATCCCCAACGCATTGAGTTACACCAGGCAATCCTAGTGCACATAGGTGTAATCATTTTGCACTGCTTACACTTTTTATTGAGACAACAAAAAAAAAGGCAAGCTACAATGGCTATGGAAAAACACTATACAGCATCACCCTGGTTCCCCAAATACCTGATGGGCCATGCACTCTTAAGGCATTAGCCAGAACAGGTCAGGAAACAGCACACTGTGTTAAAGGCTGATGCAAAACCTGTGGAAGAAGACTCCAGTAATCCTCTGTTATAAACAGTACTTTAGCCTTCATCAGAGGCATATTTTAATGTAATCAAGACACTTAAAAACTACATTAATCTGTAAGAAAAATAATTTCCTGCACAAAGTACAAAATTATAGTCACAGAGAAAAGAGCACCAGTAAAAAAATTCAATTATGGACACATATATATATTCATAAGCAAAGTTATCCCACATAATGAAATAAAAAAATTCAACATTTATCAGAAAAGAAATATTATTATTACACTAGAGAATTTTTCTTAAAAAGTGAAAAAATAAATAATGCCACGTTTAAACATTGTTATCAACCCATACTAATGTCAGAATTAAAAGACTGATTTAAATGCCATACCCTTTTCTGCAGAATTATTGGCATAACTGCAGGCAATGTTACTCTTCTGGAAGACAAACTCATGTCTACTTTTCATAGAACTTGTCAACCTTCATCCAGGTGATAACATGAAGCAGAACAAAGTAGTTAGCAATATTTCTTGAAACCTAATTCCTCTTAACCTAAATATTGAAGAATCAGCACAAAGAAAAGACTAAGGCTCTAGTAAATGTCGTTCCATTTATGCAAATTCAGTTCCACTCAAAGCCAATGACAGAACACACTGCGGTAGGACAAACTAGAAATCAACCAACCAAAGGGCGTGAAAACTTGTGTTCTGTCCTTGGAAATGCCCACACTATCTCTGGCTATAAAAATAAGCAGAACAACACGCAGTTCTATCACTCAGAGCTTTGTCTTTACTGTCAAAACAAAACCAAATCATTAAAGACTGCATTCTAACACTTCACATGGAGTGGTTACAGTCTTGGGGCTTTCACTCTGGCTTTTTCCAGGGTAACAAAACTTTCTTCAGCACTTCTGATCTTAGAAAAGTAACTGAACATAAGAATAGATTTAATGAATACATGGAGTTTAATTATATGATACTTAACTACCTTTATTCAAAGCAGAAGCAAAACCCACCTTTTACTTGAAGTAAGCAATTACCACCTTTCCAATGCAATCAAGGCCTGAAAAAGGGGTACATAAAATGTTACGAGGAGTGATACTTAAGACTGTTTCATGAACCCAGTTTTTGATCACCCCCACTCACGTAATTATTTTATATATCAAATATAGCATAACAAATCTGTTTTCATTAACATGGTTTTGACAAAGAAAATCTGGTGGTTTTCTTTCCTTCTTTGTCAAAAAAGGTAACATTTTGTATTGCTTAAATATAAGGCAAGCTACAATCATTTTTTAAAGGTCTCATTATGCACTTCATAGCAGAATTTTTTTTCTGTTTTTATGCAGCATGACTAAACAATATTCCTGTTGTAAACCAAATTATTAAACAGATGTTAGAACTGTGATATTGGGTATTTCTTTTGTAACTCTTGACCAAGCAGTTCTCACCAGAAACACTGCTTATCATAGCTGAAGATTGCAGACATTTAAAAAATTATTTGTATTAGTGTTCAAGATGCTATGAATACTTAACATGTCAGATATGCAGGCTACTGTATTTTATAGGTAGTCACTGCAAGTGCATTATTGATCATACATCTGATGTATAGGTCCTAGAAGTATTCAGGACTGACTTGGTAAATATTACAATAGTCCATACTAAATTTTACTAGATCATATTTATAGGTTTTTTCCCCACAGTAACTGGAAATGAGCACACTCTGCAGTAATCCAAAGTATCTAGAAAAGAATTTCATATCCAAGACATAGAAACTGTACAATGACAAGTTAAAAATAAACAATTTTATTTCATGTGATTTTCTGATTTGAGAGTCTTCCAGGTGGAAAATATGTGACAAGTCTCTGGCACCAGCAAGATACGTCAGAATATATGGATTCAAAGCATCTCTTTTCATGCTAAATCACCATCCTCAAATCCTAAAATCAGTAATGCTGAAGAAAGTTCTGCTGGTGAACAAGAGGAGCAAACACCATAAATACAAAAAATACAGCTCCCTCCAAAAACTAAAACCTGCATTGCACTGGCATTCTACCAGCAGCTCTCAAATAGTAATAAAATACTGCCAAGCAATAGGAAGTAAATATTTCCCTAAAATTTCAAAACCTGTTGTCCTTGATTGAGACACACAGGATGGAAAAAACCTGATAAGAAATTGATGCCAAGTCACAAAGAGAATTTCTTTAGAGACGGACATTTGATCTTCGTTGTTAGCTTTAAAACAAGAGCTTCTAAGAAAATCATAAATCAATTAAAATACAGCATTATTATTAAATAACCCATTTCTTTGCCTCATAATAAGGGTTCACTTTTAACTGTGACTCCTTTTATATTCAGTTTATAGCAGCAAAAGATCCATAACAACTAATCTTCTAGGTTTAAGGTATTTATTTAATTTTATTTTTGTTCAACTTCAGTCCAAAATCTTTACGGTTGTTTTGACAAAATAATAAAGTATTTCTGAGATTAAGTTTAAAGTGTTATTAATGTAACATTTGGAATTAGCATCTTTTTCTACTAGAGATAGCGATGATAAATGTCAAGTGTTTGCAATTAGGTTTTTACCTTTCAGGCACACAGTTTTTATTTCCTGTGGGAGCATGTTTTCAAAATTCTATAATATAGCTCCAAAATTTTGCTGTAAGAGTCAGAAAAATACTTGTGGTAGCACAGCCCAATCCCATAGGCATTTTACTCAAGGAATATTAGACATGCATATATTTCCAGCACTAGGAAAACTCCCTCTACTCTTTTTCCCTTGGATCTTATGAAAAAATGTTTGGGCAATAGCAACTGTAGAACTTGCAGCATTGCATTAGTGACTTAACCAGAAAAGAAACAAAAATAACCCAAGCCATTTTTCCTTACCCCTGGGTACTGAAGGTCCTTGGCTCTTGAAAGCATGTGCAGCTTTTTGCTCTATGAATAAATTTGACCCATTTGTCTGCAAGGTGAAGCAAAGGCTTATACTCTTCAGTGAAATTATCTGTATTGCATCTTTCCAATCAGATGAACAGACCAGAGACATTCAGAAAATAACCAAAAACTTAAGTCTTTCATTTGACTTGGTAATAAAAATCCAATATTCAAATAATGATTTGGTTTTAAATAAAAATATTACTGTAATTTATGTATACTAGTGAAAGTAAACATGGTTAAACCCAAGGGTACTAAAAATAACACTAAGGATTCTTTTTTTTCTTAGATTTCACAAACACACATTTAAAAAAAATAAATTGAATAAGACACAACTTCTAAGTGCAAGCCTTGCAGAATCACTTCACCATGGGAAAGTCAAGAGGAGTTTTATTGATAAATGTGAGATACATAAAGGCTTTGAAAGCAAATTATGCCTTCAGGGAAACATATATAACTATATTTTTTTTTCCTGTAGATAAAAGATTTCACTTGTCCATGGCAGGGCTGCAAGCTCACTTGCTTGAGAGCTCTGTGAAACGACGATGTTTATGCAGCTTTTCACTCCTATTTTTGTCACTAAGCTACCAGATACAGTTGTGAAAACATTGTGCAGATACTTTTTAGATACTTCAAAATATAAACCACTTCTTGCCACTTAAGAAAGCGTGACTAAATGGAGTGGGCAAGAATTGAAATGCCCTTAGTAAATTAGTAACTCGAATAAAGGTTTTATAACAACATATGGAATGGAGATATCCTGCAAGAAGAGGAAGGTCAGTGATGTCCTTAAGGCACTGAATATGGAGTCACAAGAGCCGATCTATTCCTAGCTCTGCCAGATATAATGCAGGAATGCAAGCATTTATAGGTAACAAGTCTGTAAAATCAGACTCAGCTTTTGCTTCTGTAGATGAAAAATATATCTAGATAATATAAATCCAGTACGGTTTACAAAAATTTTTGATGCTATTTTTTGTACTTGTCTTTGAGCTAAGGCAGAAATTTATTACATAAGACAAGATAAATCAGGTAAGTTATTTATGCTGCTATTTGCCCTTCCTTGTGAGAGCGCTCCTGTCTGCCTGGCACAGTCACTCTGCCTCTTTACCAGAAGAGCCCTTAAATGTGTGACCATAGAAACACACAGAGGGTGCTTTTTGCACAGGTACATTTACATACACTTGACAAATAACTACTTATTTTAAAACCACCTCCACAAAAGAGGGGTTTCAAAGTGATCCAGTTGCTGGTTTTCTGCTCATATAGTCCCTTACACAAAGAAAACTCATAGGTCTTAGTCTTCAGGCAGAGCATACAGTACATTCTCTTGGAAGGTCAATAAGGACAGGTGCAGATGCACTAAAACAGACTGCACTACCTGTAAAGCAACATAGACATCACAATATACCTAGGAAATTCACAAAGAAGTTTGAGCCACAAGGAACATAATACAGTTTTCCACCCTCACCAGTCTTCCTCACAAAGGTGGGGCACCTTAAAGCATTGTTACACATGCTCCTTGCAAAGCATTTCAGCTGTCTATTTTTGTAATCAATAGGTTTGAGCATGATAGACAAGCACACTGATGAAGTTCTGTCAGCTGAGTTATTTAAGAAAACCCTCGTATTGCGTGTGCTTCCCTCTCACTACATAGCAGTAAATTCCACCGATTATGAGAATAAATTCTTGCAAACTTCCAGCCTGTCTCTCAACAGCTGATACCATTTCTGTACTATTATCAAGGGCTTGCAGCTGTTCATAAACACCAAGTTTTAATGTAATCAGTAACAGGAGTTATCATAACATAACTAATACAAAAAGGCTATTCATAGCCCAAGAATGCAGTAATTGAAAAATCCCATTATGATTACAGGACAATCTAATGTATATTGATTTCCTGTGGATATAATATCAAGCAAAGAAGCTGAAAGACAGACCTACCAGTATGCAGTATAAGCAGAACAGAAACAGGCAGGAACAACTCATCAGTATCCTAATTAGAAGCACGGGCACACCTCTAGGATAACCGATATATGTTTCTCTCTTGAGACTTAAGTATTAAATATCACGTACACTATTGGGCTAAAATATGAGCTGATGATCGGCAAATGAATGTCCTATGACTGAAACAGGAGAAAAGCAACTTCACATTGTTACTAGAGCAGAGGTCTAATTTCTTCTTCCTCTTAATTTCTCCTCCCACAACTGCCCTTCCTGAAAGATTTTTGTTGGCCTGATTAGCCTTTTTTTTTAAATCTTCCCATATGAGGTGACTCCCATCAGGACTATAACATGAGAGGCACTCTTAAATACTCCATCTTGAAAGTCTCCTTTTCTATCCATTTCCAAATCAAAAGCAGTCATACAAGTGTGAATGCCTGTAGAAGTAGCAGCTTTAAATACACTTAAGATGAACATAGGCATTGGTCAACAATTATCTCCTACTTACCACTACCAAATTTCACCACTTGCTAGAGATAAAATGCAATCTTCATAGTAGGTATAACCAACTGCTGGAAAAATCTGTAAACTCTGATCCCAGAAATCCCCAGCTGGAAGCTGTATCAGTTACTACCTCTGCACACACACAAAAAGAGATCAGCACAAATTGCCCATAACAGGATGCGCTTCCATTGCCTGGCCAGCAGTGTTCCTGCTATACAAGCACAAACAGACAACTATTATCCTAAAGATACTCATCTAAGGGATCTGCAGAAGTAAGACACAGATATAAGTTGTCCTGTGCTACACAGTGTGGTAAGAAGGGTGAGAGATCTCAGCATTATTGCCAGTTTCTATACAATTTCTTACGCAAGGGAAACTGAAAGCACAGAGTGAAGCATTACATCAGCAGGCACCTTAAAAAAAATGGAGTCATTTTCCTGTCTTAACAGTGACATCTCAAACTGATCCAGTTTTCGTTACAACTCAAGCTTGATCTCTTAATTACACTAGCACAGCATAAAGATTACTACTGCAAAGAGTTAAAAAGAGCATGAAGCAAAAATTATGGGGGAACAACCATACTGTATTAGTGTCTCTGGAATTATCATGTGAAAGAACACATAAGTCATTGTTATCTATTGTAAATAGATACAACAAAATATGAATCTATAAAGAGTATTAAATTATTTTATCAATCACAAATATTCAATACTATTCTATATGGATTCCAAGTTAATTCCATCTAGTGAAAACTGACCAGGTTCAACAGCAGTATTTAAATGGAAACATGGGGGGGTTTAATATAAAACATAAATTATACTTATTGTGTCAACATTTTTTCACGGAAGTAGGATAGGAATATGCCTCTGCTTGTTTCTATAGTTCTCAAGCTCCTATTTGAAAAGATAATAACTCTCAGAACATCAGAAACGCAGCAATTCGAGGATATGCTAAAAACTGCACCAAAACTCCTAGTAAAAACTGATCTGAGTTTGAGCTCCATTCTTCAGTTAATGCCCCAACACTAGAATAACAAAGTTTTATGATGATAAAATCATGAAAAGTCAATCATCTTACACACTTTTTAGTACTGTAAAATGAATGGTAAAGTACCTTGTATTTTCCCCTTCTCTTGCACACCTTTTCATTAAAAAGGGGTTGTAAATCTTTATTAAGAATCATTTAAGTTGTCAACTTTACTAAACCTGTAGCATTTAAGTAATTTAACTATTAATCATTGACTACCCTAGTCTCATTCAATGCAACTATGAAATGTTTATGATAAAAAAACAGCAGTCGCTGATATAACACAGCTGTTAAAAATACTGGGCAATGACACAACAAAAGCACATCAGAACAGAACTACAGAAGTTTTATAAGATCAGAAAAGAACATTGAGGAAAAACAAAATGGAGGAAAAAACCACACAAAAATACTTAAGGCTTGATCTAATTTTATGAATATTACTAAACACTGTTCTGATTAATCTAGACTGTGTCCCAGGAAGTCAGAGAGGAATGTGTATCTGTTCAGATCAAAGACAGTTCAGACAATGGTCTGTAAAAGGAAGATGCCAATAGTGTTCTGCTGTTACAATACTGACCTCTTGCATCCCCACCTTACCACAGCATCACTTACCAACAATGTCATCAATGAGAAGAAACCTCAAAAGAGATCTGTCAATAAAATATTTCTTTAATCATGGATCTGTCTATGGCAAGCATGGAGTGGCTACAAAATGACCCAAACTTTTCAGCTCTCCAATCTAACCCTAAATAAAAGCACCCAACCCTCCCAACCCTAGGAGCAATTATAAATAAAAACTATGTTAGTATCTATCACATCATATTTCCTTCTGAAAATGATGAGGATTCAAGTTCCATTCACGAGAGCTTAATCTTTTAATGTCAAATTCAATAAAACTGAATTATCAAAAGTGACTCAGCAACATTAGAGAAAAAGTTCCCTGCAGTTTCACCTGGATTTAACTGACAAGTCTATTCAAAGAATTTGATACTTTTTCTATCATGATCTGCTCAAGATACCTTGTAATGACACAGAGACATCACAGGGCCAAAATGCCAGGTAGTCAACAAAGAATTCAAGAAATAAATATTAAAGGTTCACTTTTTGGAAAAATCGAGGTTTCCAAATTTACAGAGTTTTCTTCCTAGACAAGTTAGTAGATCTACTGTAGCATCACAACTCACCAAAAAGCACAGAAGAGGCAGTTTCCTGTACTGAGAAAATTGGCCTAAAAGAAAAGATAAGCAACTTGAGGTTTAACTTTTAAGCTGATGAATCCAAAACAATCAAAATCCAAAGAGGAAAAAAAAAAAAAAAAAAAAAAAAAAGACATACTATTTTTGTGAAGTTAGAAGGTTTAGAGTCTTAATTTTTACAGTCTTTGTTTGAATTGGTTTTGGGCAGTAACAAAGTGAAAGAAAACACTGAGGGTTGACGTGAAGTTTGACAGAAAGCAACTAATTTCAATGTAAAAAATATAAAATACAAAAGAAACAAACAGGTGATTATCCAGAAGTTTCCTCAGGCTGATGTGGCAGAATATCAGACAGCTCCTGACAGGGCACCTCCAGTATAAACCAGGGAGTATTTCTGCTTGCTAAAACAAGAAGCTGTTCAGCCTTGCTTCCTGATTTTCACCAATGTAGACAAGTGACTTTCTGCCACAGTGTTCAAATGAGTGGTCAAACTACAAAGGTACCTGCATTAAAATAGTAAGCTTTAATAGCAAGTTCTAAATAATTCCAATCTACAGTAATAGCAATAAATCTTTCCTTGGTGGGCAAGTACATCCATATAAATGACAGAGCATAGAAACTAGAGCAGACCACCAAAAGAAACATCACAAAAAAGAATCCAACTGAATCCTTTCTGCAATCCTTATACTAGAGACTTCATTTAGCTCTTTAAGTTGGTTCTGAACAAAATGTCTTTACTGTTAATCTATAAATTGGTTGGAAGGACTTTTTCCCATCCCTTCTGACTTTAAAATCTTAAGTCTTTTTTGTGTCAATTAAGGGAAAGACACAGGGAAAACTGATACATGTTTAGAAGCTGTAAAGAAGAAAAGATTTGAGAACTGATAAAGGAAGACACTTGAAATTGTCTCCAGCTTGGAAGGAAATCTAGTAAAAAACACACGGACTGGAATTACAGAGTAAATTTGAGTAATGCCTCCTTTGGTTGAAAAAGATGTCTCAACCCTTAGAAATTGGTTAGATATTTATGAATCATTGCATTAAAAAAAAAAAAAAACAAACAAAACCTTTTGCTTTTGCATTGTTTGAAAGTCAAGAGTAAACAGATATTTCAGCCAAAAAATCTATCATGAAAACGTTTTAAGTATCAAAGACTTAGCCCTATCTGTCTGCTAGTAGAATTACATGCTGTTTTGAAGAATGAGGCTCCAAGCAGATACATTAGAAAACCTTGACCTATAGCTGTAAAAATATAAATGGTACCCCTATTACAAGAGTCAATGCTCAATATTATTCATAAACTTAAACTAGCACACATTAAAAAAAAAAAAAATCCTCTCTTTAACATGAAGCTCCTGCTAGTTCTTCTTTGTCAAAGAGCTTAACATGAAAATCCTTATGAATACAAAACCCAAAGTTAATTCCACTACAATCACACTTATTTCAGGTCTCTATACAACTGATTTCCTGGAAAGAATATTGTGGGAGTATATTTGGATTCTACAGATAAAAATATCTACTTGTTTAGAACATCAAGAAAGACAAAAGAGGGAAGGTAAAACTTCAGATTTTCTTCACCTTGAGATTTACTTGAGTTTTATTTTTGCACTTCTAATTTAATTTAAAGAAACAAGGCACTAATTACCTTGAACTACTTTTGTCATGAAATACTTTTTGGCTTATCCTTGAGCAGGGCAAGAACTGTCACTGAAGTGCAAATATTCAGAAAAGCATTAAAAAAAGTTTTCAGAAAGCATTAAAAACTAAGCTTCCATAAAGCTACAGTAACCTCTTCTTAGTTCATTTGACCAAAGACAACAAGAACAGAATAAGTTTTCTTATAATTCGTATTTTTCCCTACTAATATTTATTTTCATCCTAATTAAAGACAGAAGTGCAATGTTTTATATTTTCAGTTCCTTGTAATTTCTTAGAGAACATAGCTCTGAGACACAATTAGATTTCCCACAAAAGTTCATGAATTCCACCTAATAGCAGCAGATGCTTGATTTCTCAGAGGAAGGCAACATTTCCTACCATCCACCAAACTGACCATGCAGTGTTGGCCACCAGGGGAAAGATGGGGTTTTTTGGCCTATTCAGATAAAAGTCTTCCACCCTGAAAGATGAAATTCACTTTACCTGAACATATTTCAGAGAATCAGAGAATCACCAGGTTTGGAAGATACCTTTATGAACATCCAGTCCAACCATCACTGTAACTACTAAACTGTCACCCAGCACCAGATGCAGCTGCCTCTGAAACACCTCCAGGGTTGGTGACTCCACCACCTCCCTGGGCAACCTACTCTGATGCCTGACCACACTAAGAGTGAAAAAGAATTTTTCAATTATCTAATCTGAATTTTCCCTGTTTCAGTTTAAGAACACTTCCACGTGTTCTCTCACTTGCAGGCACCATAGAAGAGACCAGTCCCCAGTTCACCCCAATCTCTCTTCAGGGAGAGCAAAGAGGTGTCGCCGTGGAGAGCAAAGAGGTCCCTCCTGAGACTCCTCATGACTAAACAAACACAGCTCCCTCAGCCACTCCTCACAAGACACATTCTCTAGTCTGCTCATGAGCCTTGCTGCCCTTCACTGGACACTCTCCAGTATCTCCAATGTTCTCTTTTAAAGTGAGGGCCCCAGAACTGGACACAGCGCTCAAGGTGTGGCCTCACCAGTACCAAGTACAGTCCCTGCCCTGCGGGAACCCCTATCCCTGATACAGGCCAGGACACCCTTGACCCTCCTGGCCATCCGGGCACACACTGGATCATGTTCAGCAGCTGTCAATGAGCACCCCAAGGACCTTTTCTGCTGGGCCACTTTCCAGCCACTCTGCCCCCAGCCTGTAGCACTGCACAGAGCTGTTGTATCCCTAGTGCAGGACCCAGCCCTTGGTCGCGTTGAACCTCATGCTGTGGTCTGGCCCATTGGCCCAGCCTGTCCAGGTCCCTCTGCAGGGCCTTCCTACCCTCCAGAAGATCAAAATCTGACCCAGCTTCCCATGGTCTTTGAATTTGCTAATGGTGGGCTCAATCCCCTCATTCATATCATCAGTAAAATATTAAGCAAGACTGGGCTCAACACTCCTGCCTGGGGGACACCTCTAGTGACCGGACACCCACCGGATGCAGCAGCACAACTGACCACCACTCTCTGGGCCTGGCCATGCAGACAGTTCTCAACCCAGGGAAGAGTGCACTTGTTCAAGCCATGGGCTGCCAGCTTTTTTGAATTTTTTTGGTGAAAGGGTTGTTAAGTACTGGAACAGGCTGTCCAGGGAGGTGGCAGAGTCACCATCCCTAGAAGTATTCAAGAAACTAACAGACATGGCACTTAGTGCTATGGTTAATTGAACATGGTGGTGTTCAGTCAAAGGTTGGACCCAATGATCTTGGAGGTCTTTTCCAAACTTAATGATTCTGTGATTCAAAGATATAACATAAAACTCTTCCAAACTGCAAGGGGAGAAAAGAGATGGACAGCTGTGTTGGTGAGGCAGACTGGATAATGTTCAGAGACACAGACACGCTACTTCCCAAGCACAGAGGCAGATCACTATTCTGCTATGTGGCTTTTACCCATTTGCTTTTATAAACTTATTTTCAGTGAGTCAACCCCACAAACATGCTGTTCAAGCAGCATGTTCAACATTTTGAGAGGCTTTTGATAAAAGATCATCAGAAGACAGTAGGAATTTCAGCTTAGAAAAACAAGAATTCAAAATAATCTTAATAATCTATTTCAAAGTAGAAAGATTTTAGATGTCAAAGGTGCTATGAATAAAAGAGCAGATATTCATGACAACTTCTTTCTTCTACAAAAGCAGAAAATCTTTTTTGCAGAGAAAAACAAGACAGAAGAGGCATCTTTTTTTTTTTTTTTCTCTTTTAGAAATGCCCATTTTGATAATAGTTACCTACAAGACATAAGTAGAAATTCACTTGGCAATTTTTCTTCCTATGCTTGAAATTAAAAGCACAGCAGAAAAAGAAACTAAATCAAAAGCAAGCAATCTAAAAGAAGAATCACTGAAAACATATGTAGATCATCAGAGAGGCAACAGAGAATTCTGGCAGCTGTCAACGCTATGAACCAAAAAAAATTCTTAAGAGTAGTTAGTTTCTCTTAAAACTAAGTAAACTATTAAACTATAGCAGTAATATTCATGAAATTTTTGTATACAGATATGTATTTGCACAAAGAGCTGCTACAAAGTTAACAAAATAAGAACAGGTGGTGGAAACAGGACATTTCCAAGCACAGTTCCACAGCCACCTGCGGAACTGTCAAAGTCACAGCCAGTTCACTTCTCTTAGCACACCTGCTTAGCATTCCCTCTCTTTTAAAACCTGAGTAATTTTATTAACCTATTAGAAGACTTCAATTAATTTCAAAGAAAAAACCTTAATTTGACAGTTGCCATTTGGCCTTAACTTTAATAATTTTAGATGAAGAATTTAACAACAGTCATGGTGAGTCCGACAAATGGTCTGTTTGGCCTAGTATCATTTCTCCTGCAGTGGCCATAAACAAACACCTAGGTGACAGAAACCACAGTCTTGTTAAAATGTCTCCACAAAAGTAACAGGAATATTTCTCTCCATTTTTCTGGTAGCTGAAAAACAGGTCAGGCCCTCCAACAGACACCAGCATTATGTTTGCTCACTTCTGTCAGGAAACCAGTTGTTGTTGTTCCTGCTTTTACCAGAAAGAGTACTACATTCTTAAATGAAAATCCAGGAGAAATGGAAGGCCTGTGAGCAGAAATCATCACAACAAGTATACATGAACCTTTATGAAAAAGCAGAAATAAAGTCAGTTGAAGATATGAACTTCAACTTCTGGAAGACTGAAGCTAACACTTAGCTGTTTTAACTGATCAAGCCTGTCAGTAATGTTAAATATGACTGGCCACAAAAGCAGTTGACCTTCGTGTGTTAAATCATGATTTTCAGTTTCAAGTCCAAAGATTACCAAAATGACTGCAATTTAGGTCTGTAACATGACTAATTTAAACTATCTTTTTAAAAATGTGACTTTTAGTCCTTTTGTTCTGAAAGATAATATTACCAATTTAGTGTTTTTCCTGCCTCTGCAAAGACAGTCAATGCTTCCACCTTGCCCAAGAAGATGAAAATAGAACAGTTTTATCCCACTGCATCAGCAGCATTCAGATGCACAATGACCAGAAATGCTTCAGATAAGTATTGCTATCATAGGAGAAGAACTAAAAGCAATAAAAGTAGTCCAGAAAGACACCACAGCTTATAGAGAGACACCATGGTGTACATGCAAAATAGGGCAAGATCCAATCAGGGCAGTTTCCCAGACACATACATGTTTTTCACTGGAGAAGAGAGGAGCAGGTTCCTCCTTAAGGCACTAGCCGCAACTTGGCTAACAAAGTTCTCTGGTAAGTGCACAGAAACAGCTGTGGCAGGTTAGCTTCAGAAAAGTTAATACAACTACAGGAAACTTTAACTTCCAACACAAATCTAAAAACGGAGTAACCAGCAGCAGTTTAAGTTCTTACACCTCCAATGTCACCCTTAAAACTGTTAAAACAGGGATCATGCAGACCATCAAAAGAGAGAGCATGAAGGAGGGAGTAGTCTTAATCCCACAGATGTTCTTGTCAGAACTCTTTCCAGTCTCAAGTAGAGAAGAAAGAACTAGACAGGTAAACTTTCAAAGAGTGAAACTGATCTTGGCCAACAGTAATTTCCATTAATTGGAAACTGTGTCTTAACAGTACTGCTAGGTCTTTCTGCCCACTCAGATCTTCCCCTGGCTTACAGTTTAAAGTCTTTATGGAAATAAAGTAACATGAGCCATACACAGATAAATACATGCTTATAAGATATAGCCAGGTACACAGCATTTTCTTCTTCCCCATCAATTTAGGTTCCTTCCATTATCCTAGCAAAATAAGAACTTCAGAAAAGCTGTTCAGTGACTGTTAAAACCCTCTGTTCTATATCACTGATGACAGTAATTGGAGGTGGGGAGGAAGAGAAAAAATAAATTAACTTCTCACTTAAGGACCTAAAGCACTGCCTGCCTGCCCCTGGTTCCACTTACACTGAAAAATCTGCAGAGCCACACATAGATTCTGTGAAGAACAGTCATGTCTTAAGTCACAGATTCCAAAACCTCATTTTCTACAATCATTGATAACCTACAGAGAAAATTTCACCAAATTACAGAAATATGGAACACCTCCACTAGAAAAATAATTTAATAGGTAACTGAGCTTTTTCTCGAGCTTTCATTTAACCAATATAGAAACTGTCAAATAATAATTTATAAATCTTACCTGCTTTTTTCTTGAAGTTGCCTTGGGCAACAGACTGGCTGACAAAACTGATGCAAACGGCGAGCAACACAGCTCAGGAAAAGGATTTGGAATCGATGGGTTCTCCAAAATATTGTCACCTTTCTTTTTTCTCCTATTTCAACAGAATGCATAATATCAAGCAAAAATTGTGACAGCTGCTGTTAAAATTGCAATACCCAACCACAATACATGAACTACTAAGGCATTAATACCAAGATGCTTCCTGGTTGCAGTAATTAGCTTTTTTTTTGAAGTTATTTTATTTAATCAGTAGGCTGAATATATTAACATACAGTGCCTAACACTACTTGAAAGCAATCCAAGTATTCAGCTCTGAATATAAAGTTGTTTGAATATGCGTAAGTCTTTACAAAGTAAGAGCAGAGATATATTTATATTGGCTTCTAAGGACATTAGTAAATATTTTGTTGTCCCCGTGTTTATGCCATTCCCTATGTACACCCATTACAACAGCAGATGCGTGTAACTTCTCAGCAAAACTTCCCAACTATATCACAACAGTATTTTAAACAAATGGAAACTTTTTTTTTTTTTAACCAGAATTGAATCAAAGTGACTGACAAGAGAAAACAGTGCAAAGCAATCCATTTATTTCTGCTTTCAGTTAGTTTTGTATTGGCATCTCTGCAGCTCCATCATAAAATAAATGTCTCAGTTGTTGCTGAAACAGGATTGTGTCAGAAGTATCACCAGGCAGCATTTGCAGGAGTAGTGAAGGTAATCACTACTGTACTTGCCGAAGAGCTCAGTTATGCACTGGTTTAAAGCATGACATTAATTATGTGGTCGTTTAGGCTGCTGTGTACATTACAGCGCATTGTTTTCTCACATAAAATATTGAAGAGCACTTTGTCTACTTGATTTCATCTGAAAACCTGCACCTAAAGCACCTGATGTTATTTGCCTCTTCCAGCATATAATAAGAGTTTTCTATGTGTGTGAGTTGATGACTCCAAGCTTAATATTTTATTTTATTACCTTTATTGTCATTCCAAATTTCATATAGCAATTAGTACAAAGTGGGGAAAACTATCAGAATAAGGTAACAATACATAACGAAGATACTTTACTTACTGAAAATCCTCACCAAACTAATTCATTTAAAGTGATATTTTGCTTTAGGAGCAAAAAATCCTGAAATGCAGCATTTTAAGATTCAGTAAACTTCAGTCTACCAAACCTCATCAGACGCTTCACGAAAAACCCAGCTCATAGCTTCCTTCACTAAGAATAGAGACCAATGCCTTTAAGAACAGTCTGAGAGGTAACAAACGGGGTGCACCCCGCTGACAGCGGCACCGCTCCCGGCGAAGCGGTTTTATCTCACCACCACTCTGAGAAAGGATCAAGTAGCGGCTGGCTCAGCCTGACAAGGCAGGCTCGGCACCGCCGGCTCCTTTCACCTCAAACTGAGAAACCTCAAAAATAAAAAGTGGGGTGGGGGGTGGGACACACACGCATCCGCAGCGACAGAAAGTGTCTGCAGGGCCGGGAAACAACTTTTGAGCTCCAGGGAAGCGCGGGCCGGTCCAGAGTCAGGCCGCCTCCCTGCTGCGCTTCGCCCCGCTCCCCTCCCCAGGCCGCCGCACCCCGGCCCCGCCAGCCCCGCGTCCCGCCCGCAGGGCGCTGCCCGCCCCCGACGGCAGCGCCGGCCCTCGAGGGAGCGGCAGGGCGGCGGCGCCCGCCGGGCTCGGCCTTACCTGTCTGGGGGCGAGGGCGGCGGGTCCCCCCCAGGGGGCCGGGGGGGCGGGCCGGGGGAGCCGCGGGGGCCGCCGCCAGCGGGGTCCGCCGCCCGCCCTGCGCCGGGCGCACCGGGCAGCGGGGCGGCCATCGGCGGCGGCGACGTCCTGGCGGGGCGGCACGGCGGCGAGCGGCCCCGGCGCTGCCGGGCGGAGGCTGCTCTCGCTCCCGCTGCGGAGGAGGGGGAGGCGACGGGGAGCGGGGGGAAGCGCCGCCCGGGCGGCACCGAGCGCCTTCCCCGGCACACGTGCGAGGGCGGCGGCGGGGGCGGGCGGCCGCCGGCTCCGCGCTGCGACGGGGAGGCAGCGCGGGGCGGGCGGGGGCCGAGCGGTGCCCTTCGGCTGCTCCGCCAGGCCGGGCGGCGCAGCGGGGCGGGCTCGGCAGGTGCGCGGGCCCGGGACCCGAGGCCGCGGCGTGACCCGGCGGGGCCCCGCTGAGCGGGCCCAGTCCCGGGCGCTGCCCGCCCTGCGCCTCGGCGCCCTCGCCCAAGGCGGACACCGAGGGCAGTGGTGCCCCCGGCATGGCCCGGGACCTCCTGCCCCGCGCCGAGCAGCGGGCTCCGGCCGCCGGCCGGGCCTGACACGCGGCTCGGCGCCTGGCAAATCATTAACTAAACTGACGCATCCCTCTGTGCATCGGGAGTTTATGAATGTGCCTTGGAGAAACAGGGAATGACCGAGGCCGGGGGACAGACCCGTTACCTTGTGCCAGAAAAGGGGCTCGTGCGGAGGCTGCGCTGGCCGGGCCCCGCACCCGCGTCCAGCCACAGCCCGGAGCGCAGCCGAACGGGAACGGCTTTCCCTCGTGCCCAGGACTGCGCCCAGCAGCCTGCTCCTGCGCTGCTTTATTTACACACATCCCTCTGTGCCAGTTCCATGGCCGTCCTTATCAGCGATCATCCGATTTCAAAAAAAATACCCCTTGCCGTATGAGGAACAGTTTGATGGGAGCAGGCAGAGTGGGTAATACTGTGTCAGTCAATTTGATAGTCAAAAGCTGAAAGCCCCTGGTGAAGACAGCCCAGTAGAAACCTGACTGTCTTTGGGCATGGTCAGGGGCAGTAACTGAGATGTGAGAGTGGTAAAAATATAGAATGTTTTGAGGCAAGTGCATTGCTGTTTTCCTGAATCCACTGAAAAAATTACCACACACAAGCCAAGATTTCGATTCTGTAGAACGATTTTTGTGTCATAGAAGCAATACTCACAGTTTTCATTTTGGCTGAGTCACAGATGATTTTGCAGGACATTCATTTTCAATGAAATGAAGGATTCCCTGTCCCTGAACAGCTCATTCTGTTACGCTTACAGCAGAAGTCGAAGTCTGAATTGATTAACAGTTCTTAAATACAAGATCTGGCAAATATATTAGGAATTTTACTTCGTCAGATAATTGACTGGATTTGCCCATTGCTTGTGAACAGCTTTCCTTTTATAAAACTGCAGAGACCAGGCCACTATGATTTTTTGCCTAATTGATTCACAGGCATGACTGTAGCATGTTGAACCTCATTGTCTTCAGAAGAATAGGACAGTGGTATAGGTGCTCTAGGTAGAAAAGTGAGATTGGGAAGAGATAAAAACCTGCAAGTGGCATTTTTATGCAGATATTCATCAGCATTTAAAAAGTTCAGCCACAAAAAGAAAATGTATTTTGACTTTTCACCTATTCTGTGCGTGTTACACAGCTGCAACCTGACATACATGGTGGGTTTTTTGTGTCTTTGGATTAGTCATGTAATGGTTTTAAAATGCCAGGCAAATAAAAAACACAATTAGAATTAATTATAGCAAATAAATTAAATACTTTACTTTTCATAACAACTTTGGTGGTAGTCTAATTAGTCATGACAGCAACAATGCCACTTCTAGAAAAAAATCAATACAAATGTAATGCTATATAATTTCACTTTTCACAAATTGACTTAATTTTTTTTCCTATATCTCAGTCTGTCCTGATGCTTGCTGCTGTCAGTGCTTTCTCTGGGAACAGCATTGCGTGAGGGAAGTACAGTCAGTGGAATACTGAGGCACAGAAGGACCTGCGTGGTTGTTCCAGGGTAGCATTGGAAATGTGTACATGGGAATGTGAAACTAAAGGTTCTCCTGCCTTACTGTCTCTCTTTGCAATCAACTGTAAGAGTAAAAATGGTTTCCTGAGCTTGGCTAAAGATACCTAAGAGCATTTGACCTAGAATCTGCTAAAGTGTAACCTTTTTTAACTCCTTCTTTGAACAAGTACAAACCCAGTAATCTTGGAACAGTTAATAGAGTTGATATTAAAAGACTGGCAGATTTCTGCTGAGACCCAACACCGAAACATTTGTTGAGCTGTGTAGTTGGTTTCCTTTTCACCATAAATACTTTTAAGCTGCCTAGTGTGGCTTTTGATAATTGCTGTGCTTGTGTAGCACAGTTATTCTAAGATTTACAATTTCCCTAAAACTAAATTTTTGTGTATTCGTCAATACTCAACTCAGTAGGCTTTCCCCCCTTCTTTTAATTTTACCTTTCTTAGTCATAATCAGGTCCAGGTGTTTATCAAGTAAAATTAAAATATATTTTGAAAAAAAATTGCGACAGATTCAAGCTATTCAGTATGCACCCCACTTCCATAAAATCAAGCTCTCCAGTTCTCAAAAGCCTCTATGCTATTTAGAATCACAACACTTGATTAATGTGACAGAATTATGCCTTTAATTAGAGTAAACTCACAATTATTACTGACAAAGTGGAGGTTTAAAGAATCCAGACTGCTTCTGATTATCTTCGAAGACTAGAGGATTTTTGTTGGATTTTTTTTGTCCCCCTTTCACACAACATGCCCCCTTGCTTTTATCAAAATGCTCACAATATATGTATAATGGCTTTACCACAAAAAGCTTCACCTCCCTAAGAGAACTAATATCATACCTTTACACCATCTTTTGTTGTAGTTGCAGTAGTAGAGAAAGGGATTATTTCTATTAAAGGACTAGATTGAAGCCACAGAAATGACTACTTTTTCCAGTGCAAAGCTACAGCCAGGCATGTCTCGTCTCCCCATACGTTTTCTCCAAAAGCCCCCCAAAATAAATTGTATCAGCAGTAATGCTGAAGATCACCTTAAGAATACAGAGGATCACCCTAAGGAAAAAGTAATTTGTTCAGTAAAAAAGGCATGCCCCAATTTATGTCTTTATTATTTCAATAGACTTAAAATGCATTGAATAAATGATCCTCATGCAATGAGCTGTGCATTCTTGCTCCTTCTTGAGCATTTCAAAAGCCCACTTAAAACTTTGAAAATGGGCTCAAGTACTTCATGTGAGTCAAATTTATTCAGTGACCACAAATGGAGATACCACTAGCTAACTTCCTGGCAGTAGTGCATACATCTTTGAATAGTATCTGTGGTTGAATGTTTTGTGAGGAGTCTTCCCTATTACTACAGCTTGCATTGAATGTTAAGTTTACAGTTATTGTTAAAATGTGTATCTTTTATTGAAGGTAAGGAAAAGGTTCCAAGGGATTAAATCAGTACCACCAGGCTCTGTCATTTCCCCAAGCTGCTTTTCAACCTAATCTGAAACTCAGTGTACAGCTACACAAACCACAACACAGTAACACTCCAGTGTTTCCCCTGACTACATTTGTTGTTCTTGAAAATAAACCTTCTGATTTGTTTTAATAGAGTCAGTTCTCACGAATTGTAAAATAAACAAGAATCATGTTTGCATTCCTTTGTGAAAAGATGTCACCTGATGGACTTCCCAAGTGACCAGTGAAGATGGAGAGGTGGTAACTGCTCTATCCAATCTCTGATCACTGTCCAGAAACTTATATATATGAAGTCAACAATAAACTAGAAACTTCTTTCTTCTTCTCTACCTGAACACCTGTTGTGTGTGTTACTGTGTGTTTCTATCTGTGTCACAGTAACATACATTGACTACATTCTCTTTTTCTGCACCTACTATCAAAAAGCAGATTTGCACTTGTTTTCTGTCATTGTTTGGTTTAGGACATTTTTATCAATTGAAAAGCATGAATACTTTACCATACTTTTGTTAGAAACGTGAATAGAGAGATAGATTTTATTGCCAGCTTTGACAAAACTGTTTGTTATTTCAATTGCAAGTTCTGTGATTCCCTATGATAGCTCTGTCAGAACATCCCCCTGATGGAATTTTGCCTTGAACTGCAACGAAAGATTGGAATGAAATCCTGTGCAGGTTTTTTTTTAAATAAGAATTATACCCTTCAAATCATTCAAATTACATCAAATCAAGAGCTTGTGATTTCTGAAATGTTGTAGCCAAGAGCAGATAATGAGGTTCAGCACAGGGTTGACTGAGTGGCATGTAGGGCTTGTGAGCTGCAGGTCAGACGTGTGACATGCTGGCTTCTGCTCCCTCGCACTAGGGCTGCATGAAATCAGTCACACAGAAGGTCTGTAATAAACGATGCATTAGGTGATGCAATCTGTGCTGGCCAACCTTGAACTGAGGCCTAAAGTTCCTTCCTAGAGAGAACTGTAATAGCCCAGGGTGAGTGTTACATACGTGGGGGTTACAGTGGCAACGCCTGCATCTAATGGTAGTTGAAGGCTGTGCACTCACTTCCAGAAATAACTGCAGCAGTATATTACGTGGTTCATTTGTCCATAACTACCCCTAGTACCACAACAGCTACTGCACTAGATGTAATCTTCTGGAAGGGAATTGACAAGTGGATGACTTTAAACATCACATAAATTATTAACCATTTAGATAAATCTAACAGGCAATGTTTCACAACAGCAAAGTACTGCTGATACTTTTTACAGCCTTATTTCTGGAACTTCACCTTACACAAAAAACATAGTTTCTGACCTCACATATCTTCAGAATACTGCACAAAAACATGTAATTATTATGGAAGGAAGGTTTCAGGTGACTGTGCTATCTGGTACTCCATGTGTTTATCCAGCACATAGAAGTTTAGTTTCCATAATGTGAGTTGTTGGGAAATCAGATTCAAGATCCTTTAACACTGTTCATATTTAGAGTGGAAAACAAAATACAAGCATTTAAGAAAAACAAACAAACAAACCAACCCAAACCAACTGCAAAAAATTAAAAAGAAGAAACGTAAAGCTAAAATGACTTTTCACAAAGAGCCACACCACTCATAAGTCTCAACCATTTCTGAGCTGCTGCCAAGGACACTGAAACAGTAGAACCAGACAAAGAGTCTCCAGATAGATGCAAAAAGGAAGGCAAATGTAAACTTCATTTGGACTTAAAGAAACAACTAACCTGGCCAGACTCAAGGCATGCAGCACTCCACTTTTGTTATCAGAGTACCAAGCTGATGTATGTAATTGAAAGACAAAATTAATTCTGTTTTTGGAAGAATTAATGTAAACAGATCTGTTTGCCTAAATGCAGACATTTCATACCAATTTAGATCCCTATTCTACCATGCCCTAAGATGGCACAGATTTCCTGTTCAGCCTATGTCACACAGGTCTGTCCTGTGGGGATGTTTCAGATATCATTGGATATTAAATATGTCACCAGTCTCTTGTATTTAGGTGCCTCTACTTCACTACATCACTCATATTATTTCTTTTCTGCTTCTGTAATATGCAGCTTGCAAAAAAATAGCCATGGCTTTAAGAAACAAAATCTGGGAACATCAGGCAACCTGCAGTGTGAAACTGGGTTTTGGAAGCTTTCATCAGATCTAAGGAGATTTTCTCTAATTCTGGGAAGAGTAAGAAATTTGAAATGTGTTCTTATGCGTATCTGCATTCATGTGAGGGAAGGAGGAATTTTTCTCTTCCAAAATCACTGGAATAGTTTAGCCCAGATTACACCCCCAAATTTGCACCAGACCTGGTTGAGCAAAGCAATTTCCAAATCAATCTACCTGTGCATGTGCAATTTAGAATGCCTTGAAAATGGCTCTGAAACTGAAAGCTCTGCTGAACCCTGATGATAGAGTCATTATGTTTCTGCCAAATGACAGAAACCAAACAAATGCTTATCAGTCCAGCTGAAATTCCAGAAATAGTGCCACTGTATGATAACATACCTGCCACCATTTTAATACATCACCTGGTAGGACATTTAGCACTCTTTGGAATGAATTAATCACACAGAGAAAGTCATTTGCTCTGTCTCAAAAATTATTCCAGGAAATCTATACTCAGGAAATGAGATCTTCAACAAACCTTTGAAAAACCAAACTACTGTTCATATTTTAAACGCATCGTGCTGACTACTTGGAAGTTATTATATTAAAAGGTTATTAATGCAAATCTCTGTAATTCAGGAACCCTATCTAACAATGCCAATCTCAGCACTTATTACAGACCTAATTATCACAACATCAGTGCACCTAACATTTTAATGTATTTATTCTCTTCATACGGATGAGTAAATGTTTGCATCTTTATGTGCCTGAACATGTCTAAAAATTAACCCTAAGAGGGTGTTCAGAGTACCTGGCTTTAGACAACTGTACCATGTTAGCTTGGCCATCACAAAGGAGAGAAACAGAAGACTGTAGATGTCAACTAAAAAACACAGGAGGTTTAAGACTGACAACCATCCCAAAACAGCTTTTTGTTTCCTCTGAATACACAGAAAATCTTAGGAGAACTGTCTTCTGACTTAAACATCTCTGTTTGCTTTTGAAAATTAGACAATGCAATTAATTTGCTATGTGATTTTCTCAAAATCTAATGGAATTTGTGTCTCAGTAAGAAATGCAAACTCTGAGTCCAAAATTAGTACTCTAATAATCAGGCTGTCCTTCTTTGTATAATGAAGGTTTCTTGTTTCTAAAAATAAAAAAAAAAAAGGTAAAATGCATTAATATTTCACCACTTCAAGCAATAAATGAGCTTTAAATCTGGTCCAAAAGGCATTTTTCCTTTGAGCTCAAGAAAAAAAAAATATCTTTCCCTTTGATTTCATGTTTATTGAAGCTGTGCTCTGGAGTTGTTTAGTACCTACTAGAATTAAAAAAATGGGTTTTTTTCTAATAGTCATAATTTTACAATGACAAATAGAACAGTTTCATAACACTAAATGTAAGCAACCATCTAGTTTGCTTTTGTGTATTTATGAAGGAGATATTCCAGAATATATGAATAATAACATAGAATATAATTCCAGACAACTATGTTACACATAGTGACCTTATAAATTCTGTTTAACAGTCAAAAAGTCTTACAAAATCTCCCTTGGGGTGGGGGGCCAGGGGGAGAATGAGAAAAATGAAATTGCTACTGAACAAGTTCATAAATAATTTGCACCTGACTTCAAAGATATTTAACATTTGGTGTATCTGAAGTATTTGGGAAGAAGTAGAAACTGAGATAATATCTAAAATTAAGAAAATTATTATAGCCACTCAGCCCCTTCAAATTCAATCTTCAGTGTTCTCCTCCACTTCCATAAATCTATCCCATTATACTTGTCTCAAATTATAATATAAGAAAGCAGAATGGGTTTTTTCTTTTTTTTCTTTTTTTACACTACTTGAACTTACTCTATAAAACAGTGACAGTGAAGTTTTCGGACTTCAAATCCACTTGAGCTTTCCTCCCATCCATCAAGAACTGCTGGATTAATACAGTGCCTTTCCATGTTGTCCAGGTCTTTATACATCCACACTAGACATACACTTGGTATACTTTCTTGTGACTGGATTTCTGTGCTACTGGATCACTCAAGATGCCATATCCATCCCACAGATGGACTAGGCACACAGGCACAGTTCTGTCAAATTTGACACAGCACACAACAAAGAATCTGCAGTAGCTTCATGGGGTTGTGTGTTCTCATTATGGGCTGTGGGAGGACAGACCGTAACTAACCTGGCAAAAAGCCTACCGGTAAAAGTTCAAACCAGTGAAAGTCTCTTAAAGAACTGGATCTAACAAAGTGAGTTTGAGGATTCTTCTTCCTTTGGTAGCTCTTCAAGTCCTCAAGCCCATATTAGCATTTTGTCAAGCCCTGGCCACAGAGCCAATAAAACCTATTAATCATATTAAAGCAAATATGTATCACTGTAGATGATACATGAAACTTACTTACTGATATACTGGACTTTGTGCAAGTCCCTTAACCAAATTCCAGTCAACAGTCCTAGCCTGCATGGTTTTATTTGGAGAAGGTACTTTGCAGTGTAGCTGGAGATAGCCTATTGAGTATTGCATTCAGTCCAAATGTAATTGCAGTTCAGCAATGGGTGAAGAGTTAATTCTTGCATGGCTTGAATTTTGCTTAATTGCAACTTGGATTCAGGCAAAATTTGAATTTCCATGGGCAATAAGAAAGGCATATTTTAATATCTTTTATTATCACAGTCCCTTCATAACATTTCTCCTTTTGTTTATTTGGAGATTTGGATAAAGTGATTTGTTAAAATATTAAAACCCCAGTTTGGCTGGCTCTCAAGCAAGAACGTAGGCTTCTATTATAACATATTGGGAGCTTTTAAACCAAAGCAATTCATAATAAATTTATTCAAATTGACACATTACTGGTTATAATGTCTTCATTATTTCTTCAGAGTTATGAAACATGAATTATATCACTGTAACCACAACACTAGTCAAGGAAATCTAATTTTCTGTGAAGTCTGTTTGAACAGTCATCATGTAGCTCAAGGCATACATTCAATTTTTTTCTTCTACTGTTCCTTGTATTGGTGTTATTCCAAAGGCTACAGTAATATTGTAACCTCATTACACCTAATTCTAAAAAAAACATTCTTACTTGGCAGGTTCTAAAAATATATAGCAATATAAAAAATTAAAAATAATTACATCATTAAAATCTATTAGGCACACATTGAAGAGAAGTGCATTTCAGATTATTTTGTATGTTTCAAATGCTTTCTCTTTAAGCAGTACATGCATTTTATCATCCTAGCCAGCAAGGTAGCATATATTTTATTCAATTCAGATTAAAGCTGAATTAAATTAACATGGCATAGAATTCCTGAATCATAACAATCATCAAAATGATCAACATAAACCAAAAAATAACTTTTTAAAGCAAAATAGAAACATTCTTCTTAAGTATCTTTTCTTATGCTACATTTATTAAATTCTTTTAACAAGAATGAAGTGAATTATAATTTTGAAAAAACCCAACAAAACCCAAAAAACCTCTGATAGCCTCTTTTACAGTTTCCTAGGATGGAAAGATTTTTTTTCTCTCACTTTGCTGTCAGAAATGAAAGCCTGAGCTGCAATTATTAAAGGTCTGAATTTGCATTTTTCAGCAATCCAGAGAAATAAGAGTAGGTACTGTTATAATCATTATCATTATGAAGTTCTTTGTCTGTAGATATTCTAACAAAGTTGCTGGTCAGCTGTTTGTCAGATGCCTTACCAGTCATCAGCTAATCTTACAGTAGATTAAAAAGAACAGCAAATTAAAATTATAGCTTTGTGAACTCATAGCTGTTAAATCCTCTATAAACTAAAGTAACTGGATGCAGTGCCTAATGCTAGAAGCTAACAGAGAAAAACTGCTGAAGTTAAAAATAAATTAATGGATTTGTTTGTAAATACCTGATCGGATCTTGTCTCCTAACACAGACCTCTAGTCCTTTTTGTTAAGACAACTGGACTGGACAACCTCACAGAACAAAAACTCCCCTAAGCCAAGACCTCTCCAATTTGGAACAGGGATTTGAGGATGAATATTAAAGTCAAAATGACCCTTGATAAGACCTTGCTGGTGTGAACTACCAGTGAGAAGGACTGAGAGAACAGTGTACAAGAACCCTTCTGGAGCAGTGGAAGGCAGTGTCTGCTCTGCCACAATTCAGACCAGTTTAGGTGGCTCTTTGAGTAACTGAGCTGATTGAGTAAAAGAGGCAAACCCAGTTTTATTTATGAATGAATCTTTACAGACCTGCTTATGGAACCTGTCCAAAACCAGCTCAAGCAGACACCCCCAGAAACAGTGTGTCAGTGTGTTATCTGCTAAAAGGTATCAGGAAAAGTGGAAGCCAAGAAGCTTACTGTTCCTAGGGAGGTTTGAAGTATGCATATTATATTTTCACTTTCTCTGACAAAGCACCTTTATCTGTATTATTTTTTGCTATGATCAGATACATGTGTATCTCCAGTTTCCATGGGGAGTCAGTCTGGAAAGGTGGAGGCCAGCACAGCACCCTTTGATAAGGCTGTGCCCTGTTGCAATACTGTTGCTGTAGTGGTTACTGTGGAAGACTTCAGTGGAGGGCTGTCACTGGCAGCTTGTTCCAGCCTTCACCTCAGGGCCAAGCAATGGCCCGTGTTCAGCGTGCTACCATGTGGAACAGGGGAGATGAAGTGAGGCAGTTGCTCCTCATACCTTTGTGATGCTTTGGAAGTGAGGCAAAACAATATTCCTCTGCACAGGCAATCAACACCATGTTTGCTTCCTGGTCCTGCACAAGGTGGGAGAACAGCTGAAAGACTGTCTGCTTTTGCTGTAGGTTCCCTCACCATCTTTGCCTACCTCTGGCAGATGATGGCATGGTCACTCTTCAAAAGCTCTTGGTACACCTTGATGCAAAGGAGTCATGGATGTGCCCGAAGGGCCTCCCGAACACAAGAGGTGGCATGGTGCTAGTCAGGCATTGTGGAGAACTCTTCTGAGTCTGCTGCACAGATTTGGGCAAGATACTCTGACATGAAAAGGTCTTCTGAACTGCTTGGCAGGAGTCAAATAGGGCAGGTGAGGTATTGCCATTGTTTCCAGAGTTCAGGGAATTAATGCATTTCCAGTGTCCGGTGGCTGCATAACTAAGGGAACAGAAACAATTTAACAGCTACTGCAATTTGTTTTCATTCTAGGATTGCATTTTTCAGGGAGTAATAGTGAGATATATCAAATTGTTGACCCTTTGAAAGTGGGCTTCAACATAAATTAATTGTTGTGTAAAAAAATGAATTTTATGTTTACACTGCAATTTGTCCTTGAAATGGAGGCTCAATTAGAGTTTCAATGATTTACTAAAGACATTTTAAACATAATGTCCAAACAATGCAACATAAATTAAACATGATGTAATTGAGTGTAACACTAAGTGCCTCATCACTGTTGATTCATGTGGAAATCACTGAAATTCTACTGATCATTATGCATTCATCCAGTATTAATGTAGATACCATATGTGCTTCCATAGGGATTCTAATGTTACTCAGCATTCATTAAGTTTTAATGTACCATTAAAAAGGCATCAAAAGACCCATCTAAACACACTGCCACAAAGGTAGTTCATTTAAAGACAGTTAAAACAGGATCTTTCACTTAAACATTGCAATACAAAGTAAGGTAACAATGAATCAGCAGAAACAGTTAGACTGCAAGCCAGAGTAGAGTGTTTGAACTTAAGGCAACACACTTTTACACTTTCCCTGTTATAGATTTCTGGACAGCTACTTGTATTTGTACACAAAAGTATTTATTATGCAAGTACATGGTCATTACATTGAAATTAATGAATAAGTATATATCATATCCTTAATGTTTTAAGTTCTTTTTTCACTGGCCAGAGAACTGAAAAGATCACCTGTGAATCAGGTGATCACATCTGTGAATAAATAGGACTTCAAAAGATTCGATCCAGCTTGCTATTTAGTGCTTTAGAAGCATGACATACCAACTTTTGTCAAACTTTGGCCTTGTACAGAACAGGTATATCCTGTATTTGCTATAGCAAATAGCAAAAGGAGACATTAAAAAATATATGTGTCTAAGAGAAAAAAATCCTTTTCCCAAGATATTGAGTGAAATAAAGCATAGGCATTCTCAGACCTACATATTTGTTTCAGCAAACCTTGATGATATTTAATTGATGAAATGGCAAAAGTACACAAGCCTCAAATGCCCATGGCACAACTCCTGATGTTATGTAAAGATATGAGTGGCACAGAGAGCATGAATGGGGATTGATGAGTTAATGTCTCTTCCAGGAAATGCATTGGAGAGGATTAAATTAGGCTAGCAAGTAGAAGTTCAAACAAACAAAAAATTATTTTCTAAACAATGCATCATTAAGTCAAAGAACTCCATGTCACACAGGAATGTGTCTCTGTTCAAAGTTTACAGAAGTTGAAAAAATAAGTTGCAAAGCTCTTGAACAAGACTATTTAAGACTATAAAATACAGAGAAATCATATTCACTTTGGCATTCTCAGAGCCAAAAATCCTTGAAGGCTTAGCATACTTGGGGGTAAGTATTCCTTTGTGTATTTTATAATCTTAAGGTTTTCCCTAAGCATATACTTTTGATCACTGTCAAAAGCCAGATAACCAGCTAAATAAACCTTCAGTTTGCCCCAGCTTAACTATTTTTTCTTTATGCTCTAAACCTAGAGCAGCCTATTGCTTGAAGATAGAATGATTAATCACTTGAATTCACGTAGCGACTTTTGTGTTGAAACATGGTTATGTCATCCTAATCAGTTTTTTTTTTTTTTAACTAAAGCAATCATATTCCTTTAATCTCTCTTGACATGGTTTCTAAAGGTCTTGTTTTATTGTCTCACCCAAATTGCCTTCCACTGTTAGATAAGCAATCTAAAGAGTTAGAATTCAATCTAAAATTCTGCTGCTTTTAGCATCTTTATTTTTCACTTGATTTGTTTGATTCCTGCTTGTGTCGTTTTTCCCACTGATGATCAAGCAACTCACATTTCATATCACCTCCAAATAAAGTTTTTAAAGTAGTGTAATAGTTACACAAGGCACACCTACTTCCTTTTCCTGACAATATGGTCTAGCAGACACTTCCATGCACATTTTCAGCCTTTTATCTTTAGTTGGCAGCAAAGATTATGTCTTTTATGTCCATTGAACTTTCAAGCACACCTGACAGTCTAAAATATTTTCTTTTACTTCAGATGTTTTCTTTAAAAGAACACAACAGACAGAGTTTGAATAAAGTGAAAAAACCCCAAAATTAAGTCATTTACAGGTAGAGCCTTGCAGCCCATGTCCCCCAGACCTTCCTCTCTCAGGGTTCCTTTTCCTGAGGGGCCAAGCCCTAGGTGAACTCGATACATAGAGCTTTTGCCTGTGTCTCACGGTAGCTTCTGTTAAAGCTCTTAACACAGCTCACAGTAGAGCTCAGGCAGAGGTTACACAGATGTGTAAGAGATGGTCAAAACATGCTTAAAGAGCTGGGGCCACCAGCAGCTCCAGTGCCTTCTGACCATACAAGAAGCACCCTGGCACTAGTACTGCTTTTGAGAAGGGTTAACAGTATGCTACTCCTTGACAGTGAGACCCCTACCTGTGCACCTTTACTGGGTGCCCAGCTTGCTCCCGGTCCTCTGCAATTTAAAAAGGAAGTTTTCTGAAACCCACATCTTCAGCCTTTTCTTCACCTCCTTGTTTGGTTTACATGCTGAAGTTTAGAATTGCAGCAGCTTGGCATTCATAGCATAGGAGAATTTCCTTTTTGGTACATGCGCTTTGAAACTGCAGGTGGCCAAATACACTTCAGTTAGTAGAATGCAAGTGTTTAATTAGCTTTTAGCAATTGAAGTAATGGAATAGTGTCTGCTGATCACACCAATCATACTGTTTAACCAAAGGTGACCAACTGCAGCTCCTGCATTCCATCTCCCCATTTAGTTCAAGTATTTAATTTAGAAAACTGCAATCAGTTTAACTATTTAAAATATTTCTGTTGTATTGTATAAATGCAAAGCTGTATAAATCACAGTTATATAAAGCCTTAAGCAAATGTGAAATAACTTCATTTTTTCTTTTTTTGCCACTTCAGATTATGTGTGACTATAGCCTGTTAGATTGTAGTCTTACTTGCTCAGAATCACATAGGGGAAAAAAAAGGAAAAAGTGACACTAAACAAAAAGGCAGAGACATATAGCTAAGGGAAAATTAAGAAATTCTGAGTACAGCTATAGTTTATTAAATATATTTTAACTGGAAATATTTTAACAATTAGAAAGTACGCTAGTGGCTAATATACACCAGCAATAGCAGACTGACTACATTAGCATTTGCAAAAAGCCACTGTTGGCCAGATTTTTTGTTACAGGTTCTGTGGACTTCATCTCTCCCTCTGCCCTGAGCTGACTATATGCTTCAATTCCTTTACTCCTCTGGATGCTGGCCACCGCACAGACAAGCCTCGTCTTTAACGCTCGCATTCCTTAAACTGTTCTGCCACCTGGGAAGATTTCCTTGGATGGCTGGTATTTTAGTGTGTTCTTGTTGCTCTGGCTGGGATGACATCAAAGGTAACAGGCAAAGCAAAATGTACTGAGAACAACTGGTAAATTAGATGAAGAGATTAAAGAAAATTTATTCCATCAGTCTGGAAGACTAGGAATTTCTGAATTCTAGTATTGTCTTAACAATGACAGCTTACATACCATGTTTTTTATTCGTATTAACAGTGACCCAACTCTCAGTAAAAAGCATACCAGTTGTTCTGGGTTCCACCCTACCCCTAGAACTCCTGTTGTAAGCATTGTTTGGGAATGCCCAGACTCGTGGAAACTAATGCTTTAGAAATCACCAAGCAGATTTGTTGAAACAGAAGAGGTTTTCTTCACTCAGAACAGATGCTTTCAACAAAACAGTTCCTAAAAATACACTCATTGCACAGTCACAAACTGGTAACAAGCAAACATCATTGGCATTCGTGTATAGTGACACTGCTATGTTATGGACACAGGACTGTTCTCAAAGTTTAGGAAGTTCACAGAAGAATTAGCAACTTACATTCCAGTTAAACTCTTTGGGATTCCTTTTGGCACTAGAGTTCTTTTTCAGTTGGGAATGATACAGCCCTTGTTATTTCCAGGTCCATATATGCACAATCACTCTGAATTAATACTAATAATACTAAGTTGAAATTTCCTTAAATTACTAATGTCCTTTTTGGATACATTTATGTTTCCTTTTCCCAATGCTAAGAGATTTTCTTCCATCAATATGTTAGAAAATGTGGAACATGCTGTTCAATAAAAGTATCCCGATCAAAAAAAGCAAACTTCTTTTTATCTCTAGCTCATCCCTTCTCCTTTCCCCTCCCACTATTTTTTTTCTCTTAACTGTCTTGAATCATTTAGGAATAATTTTGTCCATTGACAGTTTTGGTAGTCTTTTCATGGTGGTGGAGGGACACGAGAAGAGAAGTGTTCATCTCCTCTTTCACTTCCACACTAGCTATTGTACTTAGTGAATGTGAGGTTTAATACAAATAAAAATAAGAAAACTATATATCTCTTCCAAATATGCTCCTTGAAGACATAAACCACCAACAAGGTAAACTGCTTGTGTTAATAAGTAGGAACAGATGACAAAAAGTAATGCAACTTTAGGTACAAAATACTGCAATAGACTCTTGACAAAGGGTTTCTGTGTTAGTTCCTATACCATACAGCTCTTTCAAGGAAGACAAAACCAAATTAAGTATTTAAGTTTTTAACAAGCATAGTTTCCCATACTTGCAAATTTCATGTTACTTTAACAAGGACACCTTCCTTCTCACAAAGCTACCTAATTAGAAATTTTGAAGAAAAAAATATCCATCTTGGCTGTGATTTTCAACTGGCTCGTGTAAAATAATCCCCATAGGAATGTTTTTTCAATCAGAAGCTGTGAACCATTTCCATTGATATTGCTACAGCTTTGCTTTATCACCAAAATAGACTTCATAAGGAATCTGTCTACAACAAGTGATATTTCAGCTATGCCATTAGCATCCAAGTGCTAGCAGAACACCACAGCTCCAGAACCTCAGACCATTCACAGCATCCACAAAGAACTGGTACCAGTAGGTCATAATGCACCTTCACTGGGCCCTGCTGTTTTGTCTGGACAATTACACTGGCATTTCATGTACTTCAGTATCCTGACTTTTTTTCCTAAACGTTTTGACTGTCAGTGGATTATAAGAGGTATGGCCTAAGTAGTTGCCTCCTGCTGGAAGACGTGTATCTGTGATACATGTTGTCCAAATTGCAGGTATTCTTGGGCTCACAAAACAGTCTGTTTACCCTGCACGTAAGGTATCCACAACAAAAACTAAATGCTATCTAGCTTGGGCTTGCAGTTACTAGAAACACTTACTTGCTACTTGAGCACAAATGTTTTTATGGTTGAATAATGAATAAATACAACAAGTTCATCAACAAGAGTTTCTCTAGTAGACTTTAATAAAAGAGTGTAAGAAAAAAAGCATCTGTAGAAATAGAACAGCAAGATTTAAAAATGTCTGACATATACATGTTGGAAGAAGAGGGAAAGAAAGATTTGCTAAACAAAATTGCCAGCTAGTAACAAAAAGTCTCATTGAAGAGTTTCACAGTACTATAGCAAGTGTAGACATTTCAGTTAGTTATCAAGCAATTTCTGTTACATGAAGAAGAAATCCTAAAATTCAAGCAAGGTGGTTTTAATCTCTGTTACATGATAAGATGATATTAGCCTTCAGGAGTTCACATGAAAAGGCAGTTTATTTTTAATATATGGAACTAATAAACATACAGTAGTACAGTTTTGTAGTCAAAGCTAAAGACAAGAACAAAGTATGTTTATTTCAACTGTCCCCAAAACAAGAAATTGGACTTTGTTGATTTGTTTGAGAAAGTGAAACATCATATATATTTGTATTAGCACAGATGGAGATTAAAATAATTTTATGAAATAACTTTGGTCACCTTGGCAGAGAATACCAACATTTGAAAAAAGCCCTGTTACCTCCATGCACCCAAAGTACAAGGAAGAGACTCTTTGCAGTGCTACACCTTCTCTGGCAGTTACAGATCAGCATGGTGCATAGGAATGCCTAAAACACAGACTTCAAATACCACAACAAGCACACACTAGAATCCAGGGAGCAAATTACAATTTTCAAGTCTGTCCCTCAAGACACAGCGAATTCTAGAATGTAAGCCCCAGTTAGGAAGTATCTTCCATCTCACTGTTTTCAAGTGAAGGTTGAAACTTTCTCTTGCAGTCAGACCCTGAAACGAGATTGTTTGAACTACCATGTGAGCTTCCCCCACCCCCAGAATGAACTCTTCATTGGAGACAAGAACAAAGAGGAGCTGGAAGTGGTAACACATTGACAAGGGACTAAGATACAGGAGAGAAAACAGGAGAGAACAGCAATGAAAAAATGATCATCAGATCTCTATGTATTTTTATTTACTAAAACATTCCTTAAAAGGTTTCAGCATTAAATTAACACCATAACTTGTGATCAGTAATTGACTCTGTACTAGAACCGTAATTAGACCTCTCTGAGATTATTGCACAAAAACCTGGCAGCAAACAATTTGAAAATGCACATACAGATCAGTTTCTGAAACTGAGTTACATAATATTTCTAAAGTACAAAATAGATATATTGTTAAAGAATAGAAATTAAAACCAATTGCTTAATTTTAAATCAAGTCCAGCACAAAAATATTTTAATATGGCAAATACCCCAAGACTTGCTGCATCCATCCATAATGGAGCTATTTCATCATGAATGTGATCATACTTCCACCCCCTCCCCAAAATGTATCATCTTGACAAGAAACTCTAAATAGATAAAATATCATGTGAAACATTTTCTTTTAATATGTATTCCCATTTTGGTATTTAATGCTTAATCTATAAATAGATGCACTCTGACACAAGCATGAGTTATGTGGTTTTGTGCTGTTTTAAGATTAAAATATTGCATATGAATAAATCCAAAGCAGTTAATTTTATAGTTATATTTCTAGTGAAAAAATATTCTATTTCATTAAGTATCAAAACTGGAATTTGTTTTTTATTAGTAAGTGACTATATGTTGATGACTACTTAAAAATGTAATTAGGTCACAAGAAGTATTGCCTGAGTGGTAGGGAAATGCTATATGCAGATATTTAAAGAGTAGTTGAGAAATACCATGTAGTACTATTGTTAAGAAAAGGTTTTGAGTAGTACAAAAGTTTCCAATAATTTATGTCCTGATTTTTTTGTGTGTGTGCTACCAGGAAAAAAAATTACAGGAGAGTAAAAAAATGAATCAAAATACATATCCCAACTACTCTCTGCTAAAGGAACAAAACCATCAATTTTTCAGACAGAAACAAAGTATTGCATTGAATTAAGATTTCTACTAATTACAATTTTAATTTAATAAAGTAATATGGAGGCAACATGTGGTAGATTTAAGTTCATACAATCTGTTAAAGTAATACACAATTGAAAATTAATTATTTGATCTAAAACTTCTCGATTGCTTCCAATATGTAATTTCAGCATAGTGCTACATATTGTTCAGTCTCGAAGGCTAAAATCAAGAATCTTCAATTTTCATTCTATCATAAGCAAAGCTCACCTACACCTCATCTGAAAACCTTTTAGCAGCATAGTCAGCTTTATAAAGAGAAAGGCAAAATATTACTATAATTTACATACTCTAATAATCTTTTCAAGGCATCAAAAGACCCAGCTTGAAATTGTTATAACCATTGACAAAAATATATTAACATATATTTGCATTTACACTTTCAAAATTTTGTAGTTAGTATTAAGTTGGCCTATGAAGCAGTAGTAAAGTGCAAAATATTTGGTATAATATCTAGGGATTAGGCTTAGCTTCTGTGGAACACAAAGGATTAAGCCTGGCTCTTCCATTGACAGCTATGGTGTTTGATGGAGGACCAACCTGGAGGCAGAATGGGGAAAAAAAAAGAAAAAGAAAAAAAATTAAAGAAATGTTAACCTAAATTTCCAGATTTTTATCACTCTGTTACACCATGTTACCTCATTCAGTGTTTTTCCCATTGCAATGGAAGACCTCCTCTATGATTTCTTAACTAAGCATGTTTCCACTACAGAAGTGGAAACAGAAGACATTACTTAAAAAATATTTTTTCCTGACTAAAAATTTCATGTATAACTATTCAAAAGACACATAAATTTTAGTCCTGGTTTCATAGAAGTATTTCAAAAACATCACTAAACCAAATATTTTTTTTAATAAATATTGAATAGACCTGATTTCTTATTAAATCTTCTAACACTTCTTTATGCCACTGTAATGTTTCTTTTATCAGAAGCAAACCATAACTTTTAGTACAGACAGCCAAAGCCTGGTTTTCAGTGGAACTGCATAACCCAACAACTCCAACAGGAGTTAATGGGAGCTGTAGATGCTCCACAGCCATGAGAACCACATACCACAGCACACAGTTTACTAAACACAATGAAAACATTCTCAAGAGAAAAATCGTTAAAAAGAAACCTCGCTTGACCCATTTTAGGTTAGTAATTACTGAGGGCCCTATTGAACAGGAAAGACATCAACACAAAAGGCCACAGATCTCAGCACTGCAAACTCACAACATATTAAGTAAAACAGAGGGTGAAAAAAATTAAAGAACTTGGCAAGTGGTGCCAGTATTTTATTTTTTAAATGACTCTCAGAGCTGCAAGAAAAGAGAGTATGGTAACAGGTGAAAAGAGAAGCAAGCACCTGATGGACATCTCTCATTATTCAAATGGATCAGATTATTACTCCTTTTCCTGACTGCAGGACGATACTGGAAGCTATGAGGCATATGCCTTCTACAAGTCCTTTCAATTCTCAAAAGTGCTTTTGGGTAAAAATAACTTATTGATACAAAATGCTTAATTTCTCTGTTCTACTACTGCCAGTTCTCCATGTTAAACATAAAATGAGACCATGTTTTTATTAAATTTGCTGTAGGCCAAAAAAATCTCTTTGTGCTGTCAGACATACCTGTACCACAGCATATGCACTCTGAGAGTGAAAAGAACAGCATGTACAATTTTATGCTTGGCAAAACTTCAGTGAGTTCTTCACTGCATTTTGTTTGTGTTCCAGAGGTTTTTTTAAGCCTGGTTCAGATTTCTGAGCTGCAGACTGCTCTTCTTTATGGTTACAGCTTCTTCATTATTATAATTTCTTCTTAAAAAGTACAGCCCTTTCATCACCCCAGTCTCAACATGTAATTTACTGACAAAGCATATCTCCCACCCACAAAAGTGAAAGGGAAGGGAAAACCAATTTCAGTCATTATCTCTCTCCCCTTCCTCATGCCATTCTTGTACCTAGACTGATATATGGGTCAACTCTACACTAAGAACATTTCTATTAAAAAGAATGAATAAATAAATGAAGTGTCATATTATACAAAATGTAATTATGCACTAGAAAAAAAAAAAATCTTAAAAATATATGCAAATGAAATCCACACAGTATTTCTGGTAGAGACAATTTTACCTCTAACAGATTATGAACAATACAGCGTTTTCTTCATCTAATCCTGTTTCTAGTATGATTACTGACACGTAGTTAGAAGCAATTCTACAATGTATTATATACCATTTTTACTGACTAGAGATCAAACCCTACTTGAGCATGCTTGCAACTTTTACAGGAAACTCAGTCTTCCTTTTCACTATAGAAAGGAAGGGAGATTTGCAAGCCTCAGAGAGGCTGCTGCACTACTACACTGAAACAAAAACCTAAAAAATGAAATGTTCCACTATCTGACCATTCACTGCAAGACTTTGACCCAAGGGAATCAAAGACTTCCACAAAACAAACAAAAATGTCCCTTGTATCCACCTATGACACCTCATTAGTTTCTTTCAAGTGGAAAAGGGAAGAAAAACAAAAAACTGAATTTCTCTTACTTTCTGCAATGAAAAATTATTCCTGAAAACAGAATGCAAAATACTAATGTGAATCCAAGAAAACTTTGTGAATTGTCTGGTTGCAAACTTAAAGCAGTACACATCTTAAAAATGTAGACTGTTTTACCCAATGAGAGATATGCAGGTTAATTATTGGAGGGGAATTTTTTAACCAGAATGGGTAGGAGAAGATGGTCCTTCTAGGACTGTTGTCAAAACATTGAGAAATGTCTTAGTCATGATGCCTAACAGATTAAGGACCTGATAAAGTCCAATAGATAGGAAAATAATCTTCAGAACTGTGTTGTCTGCCTACAAAAGGCTGCAGCCACTTCAGGTCTAGAACAAAGCTGCTCAGCAGGTTTCTAAAGCCATACCATTTCAAATTGTGTAAACACAAACAAGTCAGATTTTATGGACGAGATACTTAACTGATAACCTAGAGATTCCTATTTCATTTCAGGAAGATTTTGATTACATTTGTACTGTATGAAAATAGAGATATTTGAAGCTCTGTGGGTGCATTCACCAGTCTATTCTGCAAAATTGACCCTTTTCCCCACCTCCTTTCCCATTGTTAAGAGACCTCCTGGCAGCAGTTTGTGCCAAAACTATCTGCTTTTAGAATCAGGCATTAGTATGGTAATTTTGAAGGAAGTACCATGAGTTCTTTGATTTGGATGCAATGATGAAAACTCACCCTTTTCAATTTGGCAGCAGCTTCTCCAGAGCGGATGGCAGCCAGCAAGCTCTGGTGGATCTGTTCGGGGTCAGCGCGCGGGAGCGTCATCGCGGTTTGTTTCTTAGTGACAGGGCGTGGGTGGTCAGGGGAAGCACCTGACTGCGCCTGACTCTTCTGCTCACTCTGCACATGGCTGCCTTTCTATAAAGGGAGGAAGTGGAAGGAAAAGAAGCCAAAAACTTTTAATCTGAATTAGTTATAAATGGAAATCTGAATCAACCTGGCACAACGTTGCATAGCAAACTGCTGCCATTCTAGTGTTTGCTTGGTTCAAGATTTCTGAGATCAGCCACATTTCCATCATAGCACATAGTTTCTCTCTCAAGTAATTATGCCAGCAAAACTTTTTATCTCCACTCAAGTGTGCTTATGGCATGACCACTTGAAGCCAAATGGATCACACCACTCAGAATTAAATTTAAGAAAGCAACACACAGAACTATAAAGAACAAATTGTAAGCACTCCAAACATAAAAGTAAGCACTACATGGGATAAATGACTATTTAATTTACAGTTCTTTAAAGTAAGGGATGGTAATTATGTCAGGAAATAATTATTTACAATCATCTGAATGATGTTGCTCTCATTTTTAATGTTCCCAGTATTACTGCACTTCATTATAATGCTGTGCTACTGGTGGACACCACAGCGTGTTTTCCCTGCACAAACACAGCACTTTCTGACCAGGGAGTGGTTCAGAAGAAAGCCTTTGCACTGGTTGCACTTTGATGGCACGGAATCCACAGTCAATTAGTATTAGAAATAAAGTTTACCTTATCCATTAGACTATTTTGTGACTTCGCTGTTACGGCCTGTAAGGAAGGACTTTTCACTTCAGGCATGGAGGTAGCTGAGGAGAATCCACCTGCCAAAGGGATAGAGGAGAGTTCCATGGGAAATTCCTCTCTTGGTGCCTGGCTAGTGATCGTACGCGTCTTATTGAATGATTGTGACCTTTTGACTGCAGATGAGACAGCAAGAGCAAAAGGGGATGGTCTTGAACTGGAGTATGGCTTTGGAACTGCAAAAGTTCTGAGAGTTCTTAGATTCAATGGTGCTGGAGGACAGGAGGGAAAACTTAAAGGCTTATTGCTTTTAACAGAAATGGAGGATTCAATGCTTTTTCCATCATCAACATTTTCTTGATCCGCAGGAGGAGAGGGAATATTTGTTTTTTGTAAAGCCAAAGAAGTCAAATCAGGTGACGAGATTTTTTTACCTATCTCTGTATTCTTAACTTCATTTTGAATTGAATTAGGAGCACAAACTGCGCTTCTGGCAACTGCAGATGTCACATAGTGACCTGAAGCTCTTCTTTGCATCTGCAGATAAAAAGAACTAGGCTTCATTGTAGGACTTAATGGACTTAATGCATTTGACTTGTCCTGAGTCTCAGAAGAAGTATGTGTATTATCCAAGTTTAGCATCAGTGGGTCACGCTGCTTGAAAGATTCTCCTTCCATCTGGTTGCTCTCGGTAGTAATCTCAGCTCCAGGGGTCACAGTATGTTCAGAAATGCTGTTCACACTCTGCAGCAGACCATTTGCTTCTGCAGCTTCATTTTGTGAATCCACCTGTAAAGGACCCACACTTTTTGACAGACGAGGAATTTCAGTTTGCACTACGAATTCTTTGGGTCTTCCAAAGTAGATACCTCTTGATCTTTATGATCTGATACAACTTCTGATTCCCAGCTCTTCATCATTTCTAAAAATTTTGGAGGTACAATCTTATAAGTAGTCATCCCAATTTTTGGTATGTAATCCCTTGTAATTTCATTAGCAGGTTTGGGTTTAGGTTTGGAGTCCTGTCTATAAAAAGGGTGACCCTTTACAGGAGAGTCATCTGGAGTTTCAGCAGTTATTTCTGGTGAAGCAAAATCACTGCCATTTATACAGATGTGACTCTGGTCTTTTACTGGAATTACTTTTTTATGAGTAACTTCTTGTGTCTCAAGATTTTTTTCTACTGAAGTATCTTCACTCCCTTGATGCATTCCATGCACCACTTGAACAAGGGAGCTGTTCTTATCTCCATTGTGTTGAGGGACCACCTCTCTAAATGTGGATGATTCAACACCCTGAGGAACAATAATTTCCTTCTGCACAGTCCTTTCCAAATTGCTATCCAAAGTCTGGATTCCAACATCCTGAGTTTTTACTATGTCCAAGCCAGTTTGATTTGTTTTGTCATCTTGCTTTTCTGAAATCAGTTGAGGATAATTCCTGTGACTTACAGAGATGTCATTTTTACATGCTTGGCAGTTTGATAGTCTGTCAACTTCAAGCTTGTTATTTTCTCTAAAATCTACTGCTTTAATTTCAGCTGGCTGAAGTTCTTTCCTTTCTTCTGTTGTTGGAAGGAGTTCCGCATCACTGCGATCTTTAAGTTGAAGAAGGGTTCCAAAATTAATACAAATGCAAAAAAAGATTCAATTTTCCTCATTACAACATGAAGCTCTGCATCCAGTGTATTTATTAACAGTTACTAGCTTCTCACCGATGCTAATATTTTCCCCAACCCTTTTAAAGTCTATTTAAAGATATATTTGTATCTGACTAATACTGCCAAATAATTGTACTCTAACTCAGGCATTCTTTCTTAATAAACAGGTTACAGATGCCATGCATTGACTTAATAGAAAAAACTAGTCTAGAACTATTTAAAAACTGTTAATGAATTTCAGTTCATTATATAGATATCAGCGACTCAAGAGCTCAAGGACTATTTAATATCAAGTTAGATGCATTTTTTATTTAGTTCCACACATTTGTGGCTTCTGTACTGTAGTTTTAATGTTACAAACCTTGTCAACTACACCTTACGTATTTGTACAAGGAAACAATTGAAAATCATATGCATAAGAACAATTTGTCAAACCTATTTTTCCTCCCCTTTAGTTGGTGCAAAAATTAAATTTTCTACACCTGGACTGAACATGTGATCATCTCTCAAACACATCAATATTTTAGTCAAATTATTTTAAACAAAATATTGGGAAAAACTGAATTCTTCAGGAATAGTCAGAGTGGTATTTTGTAAGGGGAAAAAAATCCTCATTTCATGTATGCTATAAAATGGCAGTTAAAATTTATATCACATATAAACAGGACTGTGTTGTTATGATTTATTAACAGAGGTGTACTGAGTATAAAAGACTATAGAAAGCCTAATATATAAATCTGAAAATCAGTGTCACAGAAGAGTAAAATAAATCAGTCAGGTCACTAAATCCACAGAGAAATTTATGACCCGTTAGATGCACAGGATGTCGTCATTTTGTTTCAGATCAGTGTGTTACTTTCTTTTATTTGTGCTTAAAACGTTTGCATTTTCATGCAGAAAACTCACCCCAATTTCATAATCAAAGAACAACTGATGGCTTCTTCTTCCCCAGGGGGACGTGGCAGCCATGTGGCATTCCACGTGGCAGGATTACCTTTATGTCCAGCCTTCCCCCTCCTCAGCACTGTCCCACCCACACCATCCTATAACAGCACGATGCAGCTTTGACTACTGCTAAAACAAAAATATATTAAAAACAAACCCTGAAAAAAGCTAAACTGTAGCCCATTCTTGCCACCATCATCTCAAAGAAAATATACTAGAGCTAGAGCAAGTGGAAAGAAAATAATCTGATGATAACAATTCAAGAGTTGACTCTATAGCCATTTCTTCAAAGGAACAGAAAAGTTCAAGCTTCAAGTATTATCAACAAGTGGGAACTACTCACCATCAGTTTTATTTTGATCTAAAATTTTAAGCTTCCTGTCTGTTTGAAATCCAACATCCTCACTGCTTATCTTAGTCTGTAGTCCTCTGCAAAGCACAACAGTACATTAAATATGCTGGTATCATTCATTTCAGTAAACACAAGAAATGATGCAAGAGAACTGGCAATATTCTCCAAACACAGATGGACAAAACAGAACTGCTCTGCCAAACACTGGAATACTCAACGGAATCAATTAAAAAAAAAAAAAAAAAAGAGGAAATGCTGCCATGATATTTTACCAAAATGACATGCAGCTCCATTTGCTTTTGTGTAAGCAGATGATCACTCTTCCCTTCTCTTCTCCCCCTCCTTTTGTTTACATGTGCAGTTTGAACAAGCCACTTTTCAATAGCAACTCCATTCCAGTGAAGTCACAATGGTTTTTAACTCAAAATGTTCTTACACCCCCCAAACTAAAATGTGTCCCTGACTTTGTCCCCACCAGGCTGCCCGAGATGCTGACTGTGTATGAACACATGAACTGAGCAGTGCAGCCTTCTTAAAGTAGTCCCTTTCAAGAAACACACACAACATGTTACTTGCACACTAAACATCTATTTCCCTCATTTCACAGGGACAAGAGAACTGCAAAAATGCTGAATAAAAAAACCTCATCTTTTTGGGGGTGGGGGGGAACATAAGTCCTTGGCTTCAAAAGGCAAATGAAAAAGGAAAAAAAAATAATTAAAATTTCTTAATAAAAGGTACTAAAATTCAAACTTTTTTCAAGATATTTTTATAATAAGTAGAAACACTGGCATTATGAATATTCCAAATTATTTGCCACATCAAATGCATTGGTTATCAGAGAACCAATGCCTTGAGCTGACACATCTGCTTTGAACCATTTAAAATGATACATTTCTCAATAACCATCCATGCTCATGTTGCCTGTATAGTCCCAAACATACTGTAAGTGTTCAATAAACCACTGAACAAGAACATATGCTCTCAAAATTATTGTTGGAAGAAAGTTAAAGTTCAGTCCTGCACTCTGTACTCTTGCTTAGCTGCATTCCTTTTAACACAGCTGGGTGACTGAGCTAAAACTGTTAACAACAGGCTGAACTAGACTTTTAATAGGAATTAAAAAAAAAAAAAATAGTCAAATCAAAACCCACCAAACCCAAAAGCCACAAAACACTACGGATTGTCATTATAGAAATTAGTGGTTTTGACTGGAATATTTGCATATCCCTGGTTTTCTCTAAAAAAACCACACTTCTCAAAGTAACTAAATCTTATATATAAGATCAAAATAATCTAAAGTTTTCCAGAAATATCATGTCAGAGAAACCCCACTCCTCATTTTGGAAACCCCAAGATATTTCAGGATGCAATTCCAAACTCTAAAGCCAGAGTGCAGAGTGCCCTTCTAGCTGATTGTCACCAGGATTATCAGTTGAAAAGTTACTACCAATTCACAGGGTGGAAGGGAAAGAAATATCGCCTGGACAATTTGGCAAACTGGCCCAATAACACAGGCCTGATAAACTGCAAAATCAAGACAATTTATTAAATCTGAAAAGAGGAGAAACACCCAAGAAACTGGGACAATATTCACCAGGACAGAATATCAAAGATTTTTGCAAATCCACATTTGGCCTTGGACTGACAAAAATGTCCCTTCAAATACAAGTTAAACCTCTTTTTACTACCTTGAAAGTTCTTGGCTACTAGGGCAGTCACACGTTTTGGCTTCAGTACAATAATCGAAATAGTTCTTTCAATTTAATTTGGGAAGAGTAGCCAGCTTAGTTGCCCCAGGGAACAGAGAAATAGTGAATTACATTAACACAATGGGACTTCTCTGGACAATCAACATTTATTTCAGGCAGGCACTAACTCATGTTGGAAACCTGCTGAGTCAGGTAGTTTAACAAACATGCTGAAGGGCAAAGGTACAGCATCACCAGAAGGGAAAAAGAGTGGTTAAGGAAACGAATGTGTTTATTCTTGAAAAAAGCTGAATTAACTTGTTTTGCTGAGAGCAAATGGATTGAGACAGGTCAAGACCACATATACAGAGAAGAAAAACTAAAAATTAAAGTCAAAACAAATATGCAAGCAATAAGAATCATGGCCAAAAGAACAGAAATGGCTGACATATCCATTTTCCCCCATCTGCAAGAATGAATCTGTATATTTTTATTTAATTAATCAATCCAAAATTTTTTTTGCAGCATGCTGCTCTAGTAAATACACTGGGAATTTTAGACCTGGGTTCAGCTTTTCTAGGCTCCAGCTGTTTGAATAGTAAGAACAGGGAAGATTAAACAGAATAGACTGCAAAACACTTCATTGTCATTTTTGTTGAACAGCTTCATGAATTACTGTGCACAGAGGAGTGCTACGATGAAAGCTAAGCATATTAAAGCTCATTCCTCTCTTACAATTCTCTATTCTGTGCTTCACAATGAAACAGCATTCTGCATTTTATTTGCCTCCCCCATTGTCCCCTCAGTGCTCCTTTCTTTGTCACAAAACGTACTTACTTGCCATCTGTGCTCATATTTTCTTGTTTTTCCTCCTTGAAGCTTTGCGAGTTGTCTATGGGAACACTGCCAGGAACAGGAGCTGATGAAGCAGGATTGTTTTTGTCATTTTCCAGTGGTACCTCAGCAGAGCTGAAGGCTGCAGTAACCTCTCCTATCCCAGGAGAGGTATTGGTACTTCCACTGTCTTCTCCCTGTTGCACACCTATCTCTTCCCTTTCATCAATTTCTTCCAGGTTGTATTCTGAGCTCCTTACATCTACACTCAGAAAAGAAATGAAAAGAAAGTAAAAATACCCCCAAACCAACAAAACTCAAACCAACCCAGTGCTCTCAACGCAGGCTGTAGATTAAAAAGGACTGTTCAAGGCAGCCTAAATAGTTCGAAGAAGGAAAACTGACTTTTCATAATTCAGGTAAATTTTTAAAAAACAATTTAAAAAAAGAGATCTGTTCAGACTTCACAGGATTCTCTGGTTCTTTTCAATTCTCTCTTGACACAAGAATATGCTGATCACCATGCTACTATCCATCTGGTTCTGTATCTGCCCCTACTGTAAAACATTTTCCATATTTAACCCAAGTATTGAATTAAGGTTGTTAAATATATTTTTATTTATCTCATAACCCCAAATTTCATGAAGGTGGACAGTTGCTTTTACCCAGACTTCTTGTACTTCCATTAGCTCTCCAGTGAGTTTTAAAATACACAGTTCCTCTGTATCAGAGTAGGAATGTTCAAGAACTGAAGAGTAACCAAAATGTCGATTTTGCCCACGGTTTGAACAAGCATCATTATCACTGTCAAAAATTTCCCATAACCATTCTAAGTGTATTAAAGTGTTTTGTGCAGTGCTTCATGTTACAGTAGAAAAATAAAGTTGATAGAAAAGTGCTAATCCATAAAAATACTGCAGCCAGACCAAAGTTAAACTAAAAGGTTAAGATGCTGGATTAGGACACAGATAAATCAGTGTACTTGAAGTTGAACTAATAAATATGCCTGACCATCAGCTTTGGGTGCACTGACACCTGTTAGGAACAAGCCTTGCACTTGCACAATTAGATTTCAGTCAAAGTAGTATCAGTAAATTTCCAAGGGTAAAGCAAAGTCAACAAAGAAAACAAAAAGTAATACTGGAAAGTCGCAGATCCCAGAGTACATAAAAAAAAAAAAAAGAGTTTGACTGACTTTTTTTAGCAGCCGGTATCCTACAATGCTTACAGTACCTCTAGAGAAGTAAAGAGTTATATAAAAGTAGTAAGAGGATGTATGTATTGGAAAAAGGCTCAGTACAGAACAGAAACTTTGATGTTTACAATCAATGTTTGTTTACGAGGGTCATCAGTAACTCATTCAGAGTTCCAGAGGAACTACAAAAGCCAAACATTTTACTGTTTAATTCTTGGGTTTATATTGCAATCTTTTAATAGTGTTTTGTAGTTACACATTAAGCAATGTGATCAACACATGCCATAGTGCTGAATACAGAGGAGATTTATATCCCCAAGGAAAGAAAGGCAAGACTGCAAAGTGCTGCAGGTGAGCTCCTTCCATGTGGTTTCAGCACAGGTACATACAAATATGGCACACTGGTATTACAGGGACTCCTACAGGCTTACTAGTCAAAAGGATCTTCTCTTCCTTTCATTGTCCACCAACCCCTTTTACACCTAGGGAAAACTCATACCCAGCAGCCTCATACTTTTGGGGGATCATTTTAGTGATGGCAGTATCATTTCATGTATAACAAGTTAAATATATATCTGTCGAAATGAATGAACAAAACATAACAGAATGTGAGCAAACATTCAACTGGCTAAGATTATCCCACAGCCCATAACTGGCTCTCTAGAACATTGCCTCCTTCACTGGTGAGATCTATTATGTATGCCATGGGCATGAGCCATCACCAGCTACAGGAACAAAGACTGAGATTTTCAGTCTAAATATTCTATGGAAATCTGAATTATACAACAAAGAATAGCCAGGACTTCTGAGAAATGGAACCATTCTGGACCTGCTATGGCTTTGTGCCCAGACACTGCTGTCATTTCTCTGCTGCTTTTCCACTAGAGAGGAGTGTAACAAAGGCTGAGTTGTATCTATACTCCTGGGATGGAAACTTAGCTTGGGTTGGTAGGAGACATTCCTGAAATTCCTGCTATATGAAAGTCTGTTCTTTGCTGTAGTAGAAACACTTCCAAGTGTTGGGGTGGACTAACCTGACCTACAAATGGATAATACAAAACAAAAACAGTCTTCACACTTCTTAAAAAATGCTCTACCTCATTTGTCAGCATAAGATCAGCCTTGCTTGCTAGTGGATTTTCATCTGTTACTGGGTCTCATTCCAGACCTGGGCTGTCACTGCTGCAGCAGAATAAAATCTGAATACATTTGAACACAAACAACATTTAACAACCATCCTTCATTTACATCATGCAGGTAACTTCCCAGGGGAACAGTTCAGATTCTGATTTTTTTCCAAACCCTCAGTCTATAGCTTTTATATGCAAAATATTTCTAGGAAGAACTTAGAGCAATACTGGCTATATACTGTTGCCTTATTGCTTATACACCCTATCTGTAGTTCCATATGTAATATAAATTGCATTTCTACCTGCATATAGTTTATTCTCTTAGATCATTAGTCACTGGGTTTCAAGTAGCCCTAAACCAATATAGTTAGAGTTACAGTGAGTCACTGTGGAGGCAGAAATATAGCTAAGCACACACATATACATATATACACACACACACACATATATATATGCACACATCTGATGACTGCCATACCAGCTGCAAGTCTCCTTTGAGTAGTAAGAATATCCTTTGCCCAGCACAGAACAGGCTGGTGCTGTGAGCTCTCATGCTTGTAAGCACCAGAGCTGGAAAGCCTGACTACATCATGCAAATCTGCTCTTGACTCTACAGCCCCTAACAAGGTGCTTAGGAAACACTGTAACCAATAGCATTATATCAAGGGATTTGTTTGATGGAACGGTTTCTGAAAATCTCTATTTTCAAAATTTGTTTTGAATAGTGTTTTACCATCTTCCCTTGAAAAATAAAGACTAAGCATAAATTAAACTTTGGGAAGGTGAACAAAAATCATAATTGTGCTTATAATCCCAAATGTTCACATTACTTCTGTCAATGCTTATTCTAGTAGATGTGTGTCTTCAAACTACTTTTGTCAAGGTACACGCTGTTTTCACACCATGGGTAAACCATCATTTCACAAGAGAAATGTTGCCTATTCCATACTATATGGCTCCACTTAATGTATGTGTGTCTAAGTAGTGCATAGCTAAGATACACCAAACTGAACCTTTGCAGTGCTTCATTTTAGGGCAAAAAGGTAATGCTGTATTTGCAGCTTTGTTATTTTAGCTCATTTGCTGAAGAAGCACTCCATAACAGAACCACTCTAGAATGCCAGTCACAGGCAAACAAAAACCTCATAATGCTTCCCAGATGCCTGACAATCAAAGCAGTATTAATCCATATGGAAGGAACTCCTGGGTTTCTGTAAGGTTAAAATCATGTCCAACATGGCAATTTAAGTGATCCTGAACTATTTTATCCATTTAAAACAATACCTAAACATGGATAATTTTCAGACTAGGAATAGGACAGGTATACTGCATCTGATTTTGCTGCAGGTTAATATTGGTTCTCACAGCATGAGGGGCTTTGCTAAAAGGACCCTTTGTACACAGGCCTCATGACAGTTTCAGAGATGCCACCAGAGAGCAGCAGTATCCCATGAGAAAAAAAAATAGAGGCAGTGAAGCTGTGCTATGTGACTTATATGTACATTTAAAAAAACTGCATGACATTAAGTCTTCAGCAAAGGACACTGCACGAAGACACAAGGAAAACTAGAGACTGAAGATCTGTCACTAACTGCAAAGGTAAATCCAAGGGCTCAACATAGACTGCTCTAAGCCCAGTAAAGATGATTATCTTTTTCTATTTCTTTACATTACAGTTTAAATTAAAATATTTAATTACAGAACTTAAATGCCTCAAAAGCAGAAGTTTCTAAATCTATGGAAAAATAAACAAGCCATTTCTTTGAAGTTCAGGGTTGTTTACACAGCACTTGGACATTACAGTGATGTGAAAGGCAAAAATTCTAGCATAGGTCAACAAACAGAAGATAGAAACAAAGTACAAGAAAACAAAAAAGCTTGATTTAAAATCACAATATGATAAACTTACTCATCTTAGAACCCATTGCATGTAAATAGACAGTTTTCAACACAGAGAATCCAGTACTAATAAACAAACTACTCGGAACTAACTGATTCTCTTTCATCTGCTACAACAGCTAGGACAAGGAAAGGTTACAACTTCATTAGATCTTCAACCCCAGACTCCACAGTATAGGTTCATACTCCCATTTGTTACCTTCCATATTGTTTCTACTTAATGTCTTTTCCAATAATTTACATAAATTGCCCTAAACAAAAACCAAGCCCAAGTTTTCTGATTTTTTATTTTTTCCCCTTTGCCAGATACCTACCATCCTAGGAGATTACTTTTTCAGCTCTTGTGGTACATTTTTTGTTTACCACTCCAAACAATTTGACTGGAAACCAGAATAAAACAGCTGGAAAACTACTTAAAAATTCCTGTCAACTAGCACAGTAACTGAGTGCTTAGCCTCATATAATGACAGTGGCACTCCACAGGTTTAGCATTTATATATTTCATTCTTATTAAATGCATTGAAGAGTTATTTTTTTCAGGCTGCACTGGCACTGATTATTCAAAAAGCTTTTGCAAATTTCAGAAGACTTCTAGATGTTGTATCTTGTAACTGAACCCTACAGTCTGGTGCTTACAAACAACAGTATTTCACAGTACAAACTGCATAAATTTAAAAAAGCATTATGTTCAGCAGCTAAATAATTGTATTTTAAACAGCTATAATTTCATATATCACATTTTTCCCATAACACCCAACAAACAATTTAATGTATAAACAACTATTTATGCATTCAGTTTAGATTTACAACTTATGTTTTCAAAGGCTGTTCAGATGCCAACCAAAAGCCAAGCACAGATTTGCTCCTGCCCCTATGCTATGCAGGGCAAGGGCAGCACAAGGCAGGATTCTAAAAACAACACTGGGCTTCAATTTTCAAAAATCTTGTTATAAGGTATAAAAAAAAAAAAAAAACCCACAGAAATTCTGGATAGTTCTTCTCTGTAACTTATGAGGAAGGAGAGAAAACAGGGATAATGTTTAGTTCATTAAATGTAAAGCACTGATATCAATACAAAATATGTTTTATTTGTTTCTGCAGCTACAAAGGTAAAATACCCTTATTTTCGAAAGCTATATTTTTACTTCAAATGAAAACTTAGTTCTATACTTATGACACATCTATAAGTATAGTAATTTATTGCTATGAATTATCATAACTTGCTATGAAGTAATTTTATCAGTACTTTTCATAGAAAGGACCAACCTGTTTCAGGCTGCATTTCAGTGGCTCCTCCTTCCACTTTAGTGGAGGTTGATTCTGTTGACTCTGTCACTGCAAAAAGTAAAGCAACAACCTTTACCACCTCTCAGTTTCAGCACCAACAAAAGTTCTAGATAAAATGTTAGATTGTGGTCATAAAGACTAGTGATTTCTTCAAGAAACTCATCTGAAGCAACTAGTGCTCATTGTCACATTTTCCAGATATTTTAATCTCAACTCTCAGGTATTTTTGAACCAGAAAACTGAATTTTTGATCAAACCGAAGAATTACAAAGAAACAAGTGGACTTTCTCTAAGATTCCTCTAGTCAGTCCATTTGCTATTATACTCTCTCTGATCCAGAGAAGCTAATATTTTCTCCCCACCCAAGGAGTCCACCTGAGTAACATAAACACAATTCTATATTTAACCTAACTATAATTAATTTGGATTGTCTGTTTTTTTTTCTGATCTGCATGTTCTAAATACCTCTATTTCTTACACTTGTGGGAAAATAACAGAAGATTGATGAGGAGGATTGTAAACACACTCAAGTGACTTGCAGTAGCAGTGCAAAACCCCACATACATTAATTGCTGTTTAATCTTGTGTGTTTGACAAGTGCAACACCTGTGTTCAGATAATACAGGCCTGAGATAGACTTACAGGGCACATTATGAGACACGCTGGAGATTGCTGCCCTGCTGTGGGGAAGATCAAAGCACTGTGGTAAAAGCACCTGTGTGAATCCCTGACACAGAGGGAAGGGAGCAGGTTTGGCAATCGTCTGGCACAGACGCAGCTCTGCAGGGCCAGCGTTCCACTCGGTGCCTCTGCCCAGGGGCTGCTTCGAGGCTTCCCCAGTTGGGTGGTGAGGTAACAAAAATAAATGTATTCTTTGCATCTGCACTTCTCTGGATGCTCACCTGAGGTTCTTATCTCATAAGGTAGTGCTACTTTAATGTTTAGCCAGCTATGCTTTCTGTTGCCTTCCAATTAAACAGCATAAAAAGATTACCAGGCTCATTACTGCTTTCACTTTGATCTTCTGGTGCTCTGGAGGGTGGTGAGGGCGCCTTGCGCTTCATCCTGCGCAGAGAGGAGTTCACGGAAGCAGTGTCACTGAGCGGCAGGGAACCTTTCCGCACGAATCCCAGAGGGGCCTGGAAGGGAGACAGGGCAACAGCGTTATTAGCAAGCAGTGAAAAACAGCAAAATAGCTCCAGTAATTATTCTCCAAAAGTATTTATAATATATTTTTGGCAAAGAGACAATGTATTACCAAACGTGTTGTGTTTTTCATCTTCATTCCTCCAAGGAGTTGGTTTTTTAAAAAAAAGATTTTCTCGAGTAATTGAATACGTTCACAGATGTGCAACATAGAGCAATAAAAGAAAATCAGTTGTTACATGTAGTGTAAAAGAGAATTTGAATTCTTCTATGCCCAAAGGTTATTCTACAAACCCAAAACAAATCTTTTCTAAAAGTAGCTAAAGTCATTGTGGAAAGAAGTTTAAACTACACCCCACCACAATGACGTAACACAGTGTTTCCTTCTTCATTCTTTCAATAGCAATCCTAATTGGCCTGTATACATAATTATTATGAATTTCCTTCCTTCCTTGAAATACCTGAACTTTCATAAATATTTTTGGAATGCCTGATTTCAAAACGTATCTAGTGCAACTGTCTTATAATATTTAACCAAGTTAAATATAGTAAGTTGCAAAAAAAGTTATAGTAGCTACTGATGTTACAGCATAGTAATGTACTCAATATTGTAGCAAAAGTAAAAAATTTAATTCACAAATAATAAAAACAATTAAAAAATGAACAAAAGATACCTGCTGAAGACCTCATATTTTTATGATATAGCAGTCCAATTGCATTTTAAGCTGTTTTAGAAACCCATTCTCCATCTCAGAAAGACAGTGGTTATAAATTTGCCTGCCATTCTTAATACAGTTTGCCTTATGCTGAAGAAAATTACATCTGCATTTACTAGATGGACAATGTTCAGGATCCCAGCAATAAAGGAATGCATTTTGGAACTGGACACGGCTGCTAGTTTCTGTAGTAATTCTGATTCCTATCACTTGTCTACTCAACAATATAATAAAATCTTTCAGTGACATTCATTTCTGTCTAGAAGGATCCACACAGCAGCTGGGTGTGGGGTCATCTCCAGAGAACTCTGTGCTTCAATTAACCAGACCACTTCACAAAGCACAATATCAAGGAACAGAGAAGGCATAAAGACACCTACATATTCTTGTTTCACTGACAATCCTTTCAAAAACATCAGACAATAGAATTGTTGACCGTGTCAATTTCCATGGAAAAAGATGCTTATCATTTAGAAAGCTACCGCTGAATAAATATCCAAAGATTCCACAGTAAATGGGATATTAAAGACCAAAAGCTAGAGTACTTGGTTGTATACAATCAAATCTATAAAGAAAGTTAGTGTCTGTCAGGCAGCTCCTGTGAGATACCTGAATGAATCAACAGGGCTTTGAAGGAAAAACTACCCTCTGAGCCACCCTGGGCACCCTCAGTCATCTGTTTTGTCCCACCCTGACATCAGGAACAACAGATCCACAGATACTGCCCTATAAGGAGCACCACAGACCTAAAACGTGCACACAATTCTACCCATCACTCTAACGCCAAAGCAAGCAACTCAAACCTTTTACAGCAAATCAAGAGTCAGGATTTAAGAGAGAAAACAACAAAGCACAAGGTGAAATTTTTTTTAAGAATACGAGAGGATAGGATCACAGCACTCCTAATTAAAAATACTTGCATGCTTGAGTAGTTTTTAAACAAGTCAGTTTCTAGATTAAAATGTCACATAACAAAAAAAGTCACACTTTATACTTTTATAATTTCTTATTCACAGTTCCAAAATAGTTCTTAAAGGTAAAAATAATAAATAGTATTCGGCCTTTGAATTTATTCAGGAGGGGATATCAAATACAATATTATTTCCCCAAATGAAGCTTTTTTTGTTGCTGAAGTATTTCCTCATTGCAGTTGGGCAGTTGTGTTTGTCTCCTCTCTGGCAGCTGTGCTCAGGCTGCAGCCCCTGTGCCCTGCTCAAAGCCACGTTTCCCGTTCCAAGGTCTGCCCCTCCGGTGCTCCGCGCAGGCTCCCTCAGCAACACGGCTGAGCAGATGTCACCAGGGTTCCCTTCTGCACACAACAGGAGTGTGTGTGTAGGGGGGAATAATGATCTCAGCATAAGAGCACAAATGCTACTAGAAGATTTTTATAAGCCTTTCTACTGCCCTTTGCATCCAAAGGAACAAACAATTTGCAAAGAGAGATTTAAAGAAAGTACTAAATGTTCCAGTTAAGGTTCAAGTGTTGAACAGATTTTCTCAGGAATTATTCAACATATGAATATTAAGAGCTTTCAAATCCTAACAAAGGCTGTAACGTGAAAATAGTATTTTAAACAGATGGAAAAATTAAAATAATGTTATTAAGACATATCTGACAAAGCTTTGGAATATACATCTGGGTGTTCATGTGTCATACCAACTGCCTATGATAACCAGTGCTTTATCAGTTACATTTAAATTAAAATCCTTGTTAGGATCCCTAAAGTAATTAACTATGTTAATGCAGAAATACCATTGAACTCTGTCATAACTTCTATAACATATGCAAGAGTTCTACTCTTGCAACACCATACACCCTCCTCATCCTGCAACAAGAAATGGTGGATATGAAAAAATTTTAGTCTCAAATTTGGCACCAAATTCCACCCAAAGCAAACACTAGTAAATGCCAGGCTTCCCAAGTCCCAGCCTTGATGAGCAGTGACCGACATAGTGCCTTGCTCTTCTTATAATTTCAAAAAAGCAAACAAAGTTATTTAAGGCACAGTAATTTTAAAGCTGCAATGGAAGCAAAAGCCCAAAAAGCATTTGGGAAAGAATATAGTGGTAGGGGAGCATTTCAGTGTGCTGGAAAGCCTACCTGACACCAAGGGTCACTAGACAGAGATTTTCGTATCACCACATCCCACCTCTTTTGCTCCATACATATCTATGTTTAACAGAGACATATAGGTGACTGTATCATGTAGGGATAGCAAAGCACTTTCCTACTCATATCGCTACTATTTCTTTCTTCCCTTTGTGTATGCAGGCAAATGTATGCCCAAGGAGTAACAGAAAAAAAATATGTATTTTCTTATACAGTAACTCATGCACTCAATTTCTATTATGTGGCTTAAGCATCCCAAAACACTAAAACTTACCCTAAGTACTACAGAGGAAGTAATATACATCTGATCCATTGGAAAGAAAAGACATATAGAATATATGTGGAGAAACTCAGCTGGTGATATTCTGTCCAAACAACCAATATGACTATTTTCTCCTAGGATTTATCCTGCTGGTACAGAAGCAAATACAATAAAGGAATAAAGTTATGCATTTGATATACTGAAAAGTGGACGCATGTAACATTCACCACCAATTCTGAAACATCTCAGAATAATATCAGATTATCTTCATGCAAACTTCATGTAGCCCTGAGCATTCTCTTCTGCCTGGTAACCCCAACTCTACCCAAAACTTCCCTGCTGTCCATAGTGTCAATGCATCATGGCCCAATTTCTCCTTTAAAGAACTGACCATCAAGTTGCAGGCAAGCAAGCCACTGGTGTAATTTCTTCAGCATGCAAGTCCCCCCTCACAGAAATCTTGACTAAGCTTTCCTGTGACAATGGCTAAAAAAAACCTTTTCAGAAGTACTTTATGATTTAGTTGCTTCCCACCCTTCCCCTATTCTCTTCTTCCCTTTGTTTAAGAGGTGGCCTAAAGATTTAGATTTCTTTAGGAGCTGGGGTTGTGTAAGTAACAGCAATTTGTATTTCTACAGTTGAGAAATTCTATCCATTATTTTAAACTGTAAATGTTTTAACTAAATATCTTCATTTAGTTGTTCCTACCCAAGCACAGTTTATGCATGCTCCTAACAATAACGGTAAACAGGGTAAGGCGAGAAACATTAATGGGATAAAATGCAGATGTATCAGTCTAGCTTTTATAAATAAAGCAGAAGGAAGAAAATCAGCCATGGCATTTTGGGCATAATCAAATGCTTTTTTGTTAAAGAATTGTTATTACTAGAAAATTGTAACCACTTTTATGAAAACTGTGAAAATACACACATTAAATTATACAACACTTTACAAAAGCCCTTGAGAGCCCTCTCTACTTGCAAGTGTATTTAAACTTGCCAGTTCTAAACATACTTCTGACAGGAGTCATCTTGCCCAGAACTAGAATTGACAAATAAGTGACAGATTTCAATATTAGAGACTAATATGCTCATTTCCCACCTGACTGAACACAGAAATTTGCTAGTCAAACATTACCCATTTAAGCATACTAGGCATCTTCCAAGTCTCATGTAGAAAAATAAGTAAATCATGTTATGTAATAACTTGTAAAAGATACCCTGATATCCACTGTACTATTTTCTCCCCTAAAAATAGGACCACGTCTGTAAAAACTAACTGTATAATCACCTTGAAATGGAGGCAGAAAAGATTCCAACCCTCATATCAGAATGTAACTACTCACACAAAGAGAAAGCAGTTTCTTTAATGGAAAAGTAGTGGAGAAGCTGTAGGAAGTAAACATGAAAACTCTTTCTCATACAGTAAGAAACTGAACTGCAATATGCTGAGAATTTGAAGAAAGACAACAACGAGAACTCAGTTCCCTTAAAGTTGGCTTATTTCACTGTTGTCTGATGTTACTAGTTTGACACATTTCTCTCAAAACTAGGCAGACAGTTCATCCAGGCAAAACTGACATTTCGCTTTGTCTTCCTTGTGGATATTACAAAGAGATTTGTCCATAATAGGGCCCATGCAGAAAGTTATCCTGGTCCATAGAAGAAATAATGTATACAGTCTGCCAAGTAAACTGAAGGGCAGGCTAAGGAGCTTAGGCATTGTTAAAAGCAGTATGATTTACAATGAAATGCTTCTTGTAGGGCAAAAGGAGATAAAAAGTAACCCATAAGGGGGAAAAAAAGGATATCTTTGCTTTTGTAAATTAACTTCATTGGACAACGAAGTTGCAGTGAAATTCGCAGACATACTAAATATCCCAGTGAACATACCAATCCAGCCTGGTGAGCAACCTGAGAGAGAGTAAGTCCTACCAGCAGGACACACATTTTCAACAGCAGAGAATATGATAGGCCAAATTGTTGTATCATTTACAATGAAATACTTGTGATGTAGTGTCACCACTATACTGTCCTCATTTACTGAGAGCTGACCTGGATTAAGCAGACCTTTTGAGATAATTTGGTCCAACCTTGTGTTAAAAACAAGTTCTTACACTTCATTATTGCTAGAGCCTGTCAAAGAACATCTCAAACATTTCCAGCAAAGAAGCCTCTGCCATTTCTTATGAGTGACCAATTTCAATAGTCAGTTCTCACAGTGGTGAGTTTTGGGTTTCAGTCTGAAAGGAATTTCCTCTGGAGAAGCTAATGCCCATTGGTTCTCATCCTGCCACATGCACCCTTGTGAAGAATGTACCTCGAATTTCCCTGTAACACCATCCAGATATCACAAGAATGTGATTAGATACTGAGCCTTCTTTCCATTAAAACATTTATTTTCTCCAAACCTTTAAACATCATGGTGGCCTGTTTTCAATCTCTGTCTTGAACCGCAGGAAACAAACCTGGACACAGTAGTACAGGTGTTTCATAAAAGTACTGAGTACACTGGGTTCAAGGTGGACGAAACGACCAGAACCCAGCCTGTACCAGTGCTTGGGATTACTTCACTCCAGACAAGAGAATTTCATATGCATTTTTTTAAATCTCATTCAACCTGTCACTGCCTCCCTGAGTGGTGGCTGGAGTACCTGCCTCTCTGACCATTTTGGTACTGACTTCAAGTTTGTTGAAAGTGGATTCAGTTCCATGATGTAGATTGCTTATAAAGATAATCAATAGTATTGGCCATATTACCAACTTCTTGGGAACTCCACATTACAACCAATTTGACTTGGAGCCATTACCCCCACTGTTTGAACTGCAGCCACTTTTTGTCCCATCTTGTGTTACATCTGTCTGGTTTGTAACTCACTTTTTCAAAAAAAAAGTTGAGGTAGACTGTGACAAACACCTTGCTAAAATAAAAGGTAGATAACCTCATCCTTTCTCCTTGGATTTCTGCTTGCCTCTCATTTACAAATTTCTTGCTCTTGACGTCTTCTGCCACTTGGAGCACCAGGCTTGCTTTTGCATTCCTAAGAGAACCTCTGCATGTCCAAGACGTATCTATGTATTTCTTTATGAGAATGCTCTGCCTCCTTTTATTTTTGCACTTGAGTTCTTTCAGTAGCACATTTAAATAAGACTGTTTAAAAAGATTATAAGTGTTTGTTCTTATGTCTATTCCTATTTCCCCCTTAGGAGAATGGACTACTCTTGTACTGCAGAAAGGCTGTCTGAAAATCTCAGTACTCTTCCAAGCAGCAACTTTATTCTCCAAGGAAATGTCCCACAGGATCCTTAACAGGATTGATAAGAATCAAGTTGAGCAATATGTACTATGCCAAATTCATTCATTAGATGATAGGAAGGTATATAGCAAAAGACAAAATATTTTCCTTGAATTAATAAAATTCAAAGGAAAGGGTAAATATTTGTCCACATTTAAGTCCTAAGCATTACATTTTCTGATAAATCACTGTGCAATCAAATCCCAATGAGAGAGAAGTCACCTTAAAAAAAGCGTGCCAAAGGCCTCTGAATTGTGAGTTGCACAAAGTAGTACAAAATAGAAAATATACACAAAAATATAATTTAATCTGGATGCACTGTCTTTGTAAGCTATCAGTAAGCTTTGTAAGCTTCAGTCAGATCACTTTAGATCAGTAAGAAATGTAAGTACGAAATAATAAATCTAAGCAATTGTTTGTGCAACAGCCAAGCAGTCATACATTATTTTTAAACTTGTTAGGATATTAATCATTTAAAGCATGCTACTGTTAATAAGCTATTTTTTAAGAAATTAAATTCAATTAAAAGAGAAACATAGTGAAGTAAAAATTAAGAAATCATGATTTTATTACTCTCCCCAATGGTTCCTTTTACTAAAATTCAGAAAGAAATCTTTGTCTTGTTCAAATGATAAAGCTTTTCAGCAGGACATAATACACAAAAGCAGAACTTCTGTTAAACAGTGCTCTCTTGTGGTTCTGTGCATCAGTGAAAGGCTAAATCATTGTATAAAGATAATCAGTCTGAAATTTCTTGTCGCCAAGTCTAATTCAAAATTAATCCCTCACACTCAGATTTCATTTAGTTCTGCATTTAATTCTTCTAGCATGTCAATAACCTCATATCTCAAGACCACCTTTAGATACTGCATTCAAATCAAAGAATGAAACGAACTTCAAAATACATATAACAAAAATTTTAACCTTGATCTTTAATTGGAATTCACAATTGACAGTATGTGCAATACCAGGATAGCCGTTAATGCATCAATTCTCATAAATTCTATTGGCAGAATTTCTGCATGTCATGGAAATATATATATATGTTACTCAAATACATAGCCCAGATCTTGTAGCTTCAATAAAACACAGCCCGATTTTTTAAATAAAATCTTAGTTTAACTTGCTGGGAACAATGTTTAGAGTGCTCCCCACGTCCACTTTTTTCTACAATATAAATTACTCATTATCCCATGTAACTAAAACATTCAAAATTAACAGGAATAATTAACCCAATTTACTAGTTATAATAAAGTGAGACCAACTTCTCATATTTAATTATGTAAGGTATTCATCCAAAAGCACAAAAAGGTGCTTACAAGACCAATTTATATTAGAAGTTGGTTTTACCTTTTCAAAATACAGCAGCTACTTTGGCTAGAAAGTTTAAAAGGAATGAATTATTCAATTTCTATAGTTGTTTTCTACCTAAAAATTTTTAAAGCAATTAGTTCACGTTTATTTTCCATTTATTTCAAGCCTCATCATACATTAACGACAGGGTTATCAGGTCATTATGTCTGTACTTTTCAATAGACGTGAAGCAATTGTAACTGACCTGCTCACTCCTCTCAAAGCTGCTGGATTTCACCATATCAGATGCAGGTCTGACCGGGGCTCGCGCGAGCTCCTGGGGCGCGCTCTGGGAGCTCGGCATGGGGGGCAGAGGAGCTCGCCGCTTCTTCGGCATCTCAGCTGGCAGAGTGTTTGAGTCATACTGCTTGCTGACAGTGTTAGATCTCGTGATAAACACTGGCCTTGGCTTGCTCATCAGCGGAGTTGCTGGGGCACTGGCAGCCTTGAGGTGTGGGAAATAAAAAGAAACCCAAGTTTTATGTATCTTCTGGAAAATAATCAACAGTATTGATTGCTCAAGCTGAATATGTTTCTAGAAGTTTTCCTTATCTAAAGTTCCACCTTACTTGTTCTCTTTTTTTCTTGTTTCGCTGAAAAAAGCTGAAAAATCCTTTGTTTTCTTTCGCCTTCAGAACATCTATGTTTTCAGATTGATAGGAGCCTAAAATAGAAAACAATAGTTCTAGATGTTAGTTCGTGCAGAGATTATTTCTCCTGCATTCTTACTATTTCAATGTGTCATAAACCTCCTACAATGATACACAAAACACATCATAAATCACCTATATTAATAATTTTTCTAGGGGTTGCAAAATGAACAGTGTGCCTGTCACCCATGTTCTTCCTCTGCTTCTCAGAACTCAGGGCAGATGAGTTTCAGCTACTCTTAATACCAGCACTTAATCCAGCCCACTCCACTTGTCATATGCTATGGTTCATATCACAAAGGTAGTAAAAGGGAAAAAGAGCATCAAACTTTTTAGCTCTCCATTCCTACTGGCTTAAATTTATGGCAAAGAGTGAAGTGGGACAATCCAGGCCCCAGCCTGCACATGCTGTAACCATAGAGAAAGATCACCCAAACACTCAGTGCACACATAACTGCACAGCAGTCATAGCAGAGACAGTCAAATCTGTTCTTGTTATCTTGCAGAATTTATCCTCCTTAAATTGCTCTGTTCATGCAGAGTGTCTGTAAATCTCATGACTGACTTTCTTAAAATTTTACTAGAATGAACTTTCTTAAAGAAATCCCATTGAATGAACATGTAATAGGCAACAAAAATCAGCAAGTCTGGTAAAAGTATCAATATAAACATGACCCTAAATTGAATAAACTGATCTAGGGTAAAACCATACAAAAATACTTTCTATATAGCTGTGTATATCCAATTCTGCACTATCATTTGCCATATGTATTTAAGAAAGGACTGAGATATTACTCATGTCACAGTTAAGCAGATGTCATAATGGGAGCAGGTGCTAATGTCCCATAAGTGCTAAATTGCACTGCTTATTTCAGTAAACCATACCTTGAAAAGATGGTAAATTTATATCAACTGGTGATGAGGCTACAGAAAGACAAAAAAAAAGACAGAAAATGTGAATCTGAATCAAGGATGTAGTAACAACATACAAACACAGAATGCCAAGCTAGATCTTGAAGGTCAGGGGAAAATTAACTGGGTACTTTGCAGAAGTAAAAGGATGTATATCTTTACCACCTAGTACTTAGATCATTCAAGAACTTGAGCCTAAAGATATGCAACACAGACTGCAACTGTGTACATAAGTAGGGAGACTTATATTTCTGAACCAAAGAGAAAAATCAGAATGTAGAAAAGTCTGTTCTGATTTGGATGGTTAGGCAGTCCTAATTTGGAAAACAAAGAGGAATGACAAATTAAAATATAATATTAATAAAATAATATTTGAATTTAAATTCTATCAGGTAAAATATACATCTCACCATTTACATTCATAAAAATAACGGAAAATTGAGAATTTTGAACCTGCCTTCATAATTGAAATGCTGTACTTCTTCATATTAAGAAAACTGAAAAATATCTAAATTTCTTAGCAGGGCACTGCTGTGTAGAAAGCATATAGATTCTCATATGCCCTCCTAAGGATTTTTGGCTGTTGCTTCAAGTGAAACACACATCACATCATATGCAAAAAGCAGCTTTTCCAGTCTGTAGATGAAAGCAGTAAATAACCAGACACAAAACCAAATAATGCATTCGGGAGCAGATGTAGTCAAAGCAACACGTTTAGGCAAGTTAAAATACGTTGGTTTCCACTGTGGAAGAGAAAGATACTTTATTTCTGTTTTCTCTATGGGAAAAAAATGAAATACTGTCCAAAATCTGTCATTCTGACCTTTAGCAAGTAAACTGAGGGAACTCTTGAAACAGTAACCTCCAAACAGTAAAGTTACCATATTTAGGTAGAAAGAGGGGCAAAGAAACAAAACCTCAACAAGCCCCACAAGTTTTAAGCAGAAACAAAATCAAGCAAATAAAACAGTGGTCAGTACCAGGGGTGAGTCAATCAGTATTATTGCTTTCTACACTGAGGTAAAATTTCCTGTCTGAAATGGAACAAGCCACACTGTACAAAATTTTTATTTATAGTACAGTGAACCTGTCACTTGTCCATATGAAGTTAAAATCTGGCCTAGGAATATCTGTACAACTATTAGAAAGTTAGTACATTGTGTCCCTGTTGGACCGGAATTAAAAAGTCAATTTTATTCCTTCACAATCTATAAAATTAGCAAGCAGCACTCAGAAATATACATAAAGACCATCAGAATACTCAAACGTTTTTAAAATTTTAAATTATTTTAAAGAAAACTAATTTTCTCAAACATTTCTGTTCTTTTCAGGTCATCAGGATATCGTGTAGGAGGTAAGGGAAATAGGGTGTAGTTGGAGGTTTTAGGAAAGTGTGAGGGAAGGAAAAGAAAGCTTTACATTTAAGTGAGGATTTGCACTCAGCTAACTCTGCTGTCAATGAACATTTGGTTAGAAAATTTATACAGCACTTACAAAAACAAAAGTCCAGGTACACATGAGTCAGTTTGAATTTTGTGGAAGACCAATGAAATATATATTAAATTTCTAGAAAATATTTTCATAAGTACAAAACCCAACAACGTGTATACAATTATTAAGCAATTATCTTTTATATAACAGCAATTTACAAAAGTTATCTTACCTTGACTGACATCCATGGCATATAGCTCTCTTAGTCCGAGGTCATTAAGAGATTTTGTCATATCAAGGGGTTCTTGAGACTGGTAACTCTTCAGCAGTAGAGTGTGCGAAGGATCAAACTCACATTTGCTACAGATAATTGGTATGAGTTCTTGAAGGGGTGAATGTGGACTAACTCTTACTACTGTTTTCTGTGTCTTCTTGTAGTTTATCACTACCCTTACTGTTTGCTAAAGAGAAGAAAATTCCAATAAATACCGATGCAAATTCTGAAAAAAATTATATTTTTACAACAGCCTCACAGTAATCACTGGAATTCCACTTATGGCCAACTTGACCAGTGCTGCAGTTTCAAAAACACTACATAAACTATTTTGCCATTCCCTTTCATGCGAGAGGAGGACATGTGAAGCAGACTGCTTTCTCCTTCAGCAGTTGCCTGTGCAGCAGGGTATGTGCCTGGAGGGTTATGCTGGGCAGCTGCAGAAGTCAGGCCATGAGCCACAAGCGAGTGACTGTGAACATGAGTGTAGGAGCAAAGCAGAAGGGCAGCAGAAGAGCTATCCTGACCCTCTCTAAGTGCTTTAGATAAATTAGAAGTCAGTATTCTTTTACATAGCAGAATGACAAAGGTGGAAAGAAAGATTAAGGCAACATCCAGAAATTGGTTTAGTACTTCTTAAAGCTCCTGCCCTCTTCAGGGGATATAAAAAAAGCCGAGAGAGAACAGTATGTATTGAAGGAAAATGAACATACAATCAGAAGGGTACATATATCACAGCATGACAGATGGTACAAGATGTTGATTTTCAGTTTGTTCAAGGCTGTACTCAGCCACACTTCATCTGCAGAATTTTTCAAAAGGCCAATAAAGCATGGGATTTCAAATAATACTGTAGTATTTCCTTCTTTCAGCAGCAAAAATGTATGCTGCAACAAATCGAGATGTATTTTACCTAAGAGGAGCTTATCAAAAACAGACTAAACCATTTCACAGGGCTTCAAGGTGAGAGGATGAAAGACAACAGGAAACACTGAAACAAGAGGATGAGCTACCAGCAGTAATTCTAATTTCTCAATACACTTAATTTTAGTTCTCACCTCTGGTATAACTGGAGCAGGTTTCTTCTTATCCATTTGTTTTGCCTTTACAATCACCTTTTCCACTTCAAGCATTCCCACTGGTGTGTTGGGTTTGAATTTAATCTGTCTATTTTCTGCTGATACCAACTCTATGGTATGACTTGATGGATTTAAATGATACTGTGCACAGATAAAGATCAGCAAGTCCATCATGGGCTTCCTGTAAAAGACAAATGAAACTGTCACAACAGATGACAATTAAGAAGGCTGTAACAAGATGTGCTGCTAAACATTTAATTCAAGTTGTGCTTTCCGTTCCAGGACTAAATAATTACTGCTAGACACCAACTTGAAATATCTTCAAGCTTTAAAAACACAACTTAAAAAAAAAAAAAGCCCCTAAAAAGAAAATGAAATCAGTTTGCATAGATTATGCCAAGTACTTGAACAGAGTGGGAAGTTGTTGTGTGAAGCTTTTCCTGAGGTCAACAGGAACATGTGGATTAGTCACCTCATCTGACATTTAGTAGGAACTTTAACAGTGGTAATAAATACTCTGTTATTCATTAAAATAGCTCCTTTGCAAAGCTTGGCATTTTTATATCCATTTTGAGTTACATGGGACTTTATTTTCAGAAAGTCTGTGCATGACCCTCTTAGAAGATGCAGGAGAAATGAAGTTTGGGAAAGCCACATTTTAAGCAGGTCTTGCATTAAGGATCCCAGAATTATCTAGCTGCTTAATACCAACAGAGAGAAATAAGCTAAATGACAATAGAGTAGTCAAATGCCACTTCTCGAGAAGCTCTTTGTGATGTTAAGAGGCCCTTCCCACAATGAAGGACGACCAACAAAATTTGTCAGATGTGCTCAGTACCTGTATGTCCTTGTTCCCTCAGTGCTTAATGAAGAACATCCAGAACAGGCTATTAAGACAGGCTGAGTATTTCCAGCTACTGAAGTATATTTAATAAAGTTGTACTTTAAACAGAAATGTCATAGATGTTTAAATAGACAAAAAGTAAGGACAATGCCCTAACTTTGCATGTTATAGAATGGAATTAGATTACAGCACTATCGGATCATTCCTCAATAATTTTTTTTAGTTGGGTAAGGACAATTTCATTGTGACACCCTCTGCATCTTTCAGTTACAACTATGAATAAGGAAATTTATCACCTGCTGTCTCACAAGGATATTATGAAAATAAAAGTCTGTGAAGCAATCAAATGGTATGTTGAAAAAAATGCTGGTGTCTCAGAGAAAATTAATACAGGGTTTGGCTGGTATGGCTTTATCAGAAATCTTGAATTCTAGATGTAATCTCAACACATAGGAAAGTATTCTGGTAGCACAACCAAATGTGGAAATAGCTTCTACAAAGAACCATCAGATTAAGCAGAATTCTAGATAACAAAGATCATGAATATATTTATTAAGCAGTAAGTTAAAGCAGTTTTCATATTATAGAGTTCTATAAAAAATTAAGAATTATTCAATGTTAGACGTTAGTGTTAACACTGAACTTTTCCTCTTTAATTTACCCCAGAATATCACTCCAATTTCCCTTCATCTTAAAGGACAAATGTTCCACAAGCAAACTGTTTTCTGATTTCTAGCAGCAGGGCTGGACATGCTGCACTTCCAGAAGATGGTAACTGTTTGAAAGCTGACAGATATTTCCTTTCCAGAGGAAATCTGCCTGCTTAAGTGGCAGGAGAACACTTGCCTCAGGAGACAAAGGCATGAGGAACAATAAACAAAAAAAAAGCCATACAGAAATGGTACTCCAATGTGTGAAAAAGCAGGGATCAGGTGGTCTGACGAGGTATACGGGAATGTAATATACTCCCATGCTTTCATCGAGATCATATATAATAGCCTGTGAAATAACATGTGAAATGCAGAATAATAACTGCTCCTCCCTCTTCACAGCGCTAAACCAGAAAGTTTATTTCAATGCATCTCCTGTATATAGCACAACCTGCTTCAGTTACAAGACAGAAGGAGGGAATACTTCATTTCTTGTACTTCTAATCCGTAATAAAACAAGTACACCCATCCCACCACGAGAAGAAAAAGGCTGTGAATGCAAATCTCGTCACTCCCCCATCTCACAGAGGGCAGAGCAGGGCAGGGCCAGGGAGGAGGGAGCCACAGGAGGCTGCAGACACTGCTTCGGTAGTGACCTTTCTGCTTACCAGTGTGTCCAGTAAGTTACTCGTTACCTTATTTCTGGTGAATTTTTCTACACTGACTGGCTTTAAAAGCTGTCCTTCAGTTACTGGAGAGGAGTAAGAATATCAAAGATGACCAGAGCAAGAACTGACAAGCAAAGATCCCAGAAAGCAATCCTATAGAAATGCACCACAGTGACAGGGCACACCCTCACAATAACCAGAGTCACTGTAAGTGATGGATAAGTGAGAAACAGCTGCTCACAAACAAGAGGTACATGCAAATTAGTACATGAGAACAGTGATTCAGTGGAAATTTCCTTTCTAATGGTACTTCCAGAAACAACCTGCTTGACTGAATGATGATGGACTTTTAAGTCCACCCTACTCCACTGGAGCCAAGATAACTTCAACGACTGCTTTAGAAAGATATTCCTGCAGCGATAAAAATTTTTAAACAAAAAAAACAAGCGAGCTTTTCTTGTAACCAAGTCCTCCAAAACTTGTAACACTCTTTTTTCCTAAGGCCTTCAAAGACTGTAGGTGGAAGAATACCTTTCGTATATCACAGTACACTTAACAGCTTCCATAATTAATATTTAGTAAAGCACCAAGAGGCCATCAGCTACCTCAGAGTATATCATCTTCTTGTCCTCCTTTATCTAACTTCAGTAAAATATTTATTTGACACTTAACTTCATCAAATTACTCTAGGTTTTCTGGAAATCTCTGAGTGTAAATGTATTTACATATTCAGACTTCTACATAATCAGGATTTTTATCTCACCAACACCTTGCTTTGCACTACATAGCTCTTGCTACCCACTATGCCAAAGCAGGGAGCAAACCAACCCCACTTCATCTGAAAAAGAAGGGTTTCTTCTAGTGGACTATGGAATTTAAGCACACAGCTGTTAGAGCTCACTATTTTGCTTTTTCTACTATAAGATTTAAAAGGTGTTCTCTCCTTGGGATCTTCAGAGCTGTTCACCTCCAATTATGAACGAGAAAAGAAGCAAAGTAACCATTTCCCTGTTTATGTCATTTCTAGAGGGATCATACCTCTTTGTTTATGAAATATGACTATAAAGACAGAAAAAAGCTAGAACAAAAAACAGTTTGAAATATACTTCACAGTGCACTGCAGGTCCTGCACATCTCTCCTCTTTCTGAGGTGAGTCTTGTTTGCAGTGCTAATACTGGTTCTTATTTGCAAGACAGTCACTTACGAAATCAATCACATATAGTATCTTGATTGAAAAATCCTGTAACTGTGGGATAATAAAACTGACTGGGAAATGAGTGCCATTCTTGATAAGCCTGTAAGGCCTGTCTTGAACACTGAGTAATTATACACAATGTAATCTGACCGAATGAAAATAGATGCAACACTCCTTTCTCGCACTTTGTTCTGAGCAAAGCATGAGAGAGGGCCCATGGTACTCATCAGTGTGAATAAACGGAGCAAAAAGAAGACACTCTGACAGTGTACATATGGAGCCTCATGTCTAAGAAGGTTTAAAAACAGAGGAAAGCATGATATTCACAGACTCCAATATTCCTTGCTATAAACGTTCTGGAAAAAATAGCTTAAAGCATGGAGTACTCACATTATTTCAGAAAATGTCTTCTGAGAATAAAATCTCACATTTAACTTATCCTGAAAATCACAGAACTGGGGGAGGTGTTAAAATACCCACTGCAGCTCTGGTGAACAAGCTGATATTTGATGTCTAAGCAACAAACTCATGAACTCCAGCAAACGACAGTGTGCAAAGAGACTCAAGCCAGATTTCATCTCTCATTAAGTAGGTATAAGCACACATTTGCAGTACCTGGTTTGAATGAATAAATAAGTTAGCCTGCTTGGTTTCAATAGGAGAGATGTGGGCTCTACGCTAACACAAGGATGATATACAAATAGGTTGTCTTATTTCAGTTTAGGATAGCAACAAACTGGCATCCAAATTGCTGTGATCCATACACAACCTTGTGGTCCTACATTTTAGGTCCCAGGATTTATGATTTCAGCTCACCAGTTATGTTCAGGTCTTTCTGGACAAAAGGTTACTTGAGATTTACATGCAAAATCTATCCTACTAATTAAGTCTGAAACATGCATTTCAAACTAAAACCAGCTTAAACAAAATATAATTGTTAAAAGAAATCCAAAGCTGTAGCTATACATTTTTCTGAAGCATTACAGTTTTTGTCTGAAGTGATGACATGTTTTTCAATGACTGCTAGTAATCTACAGGTAGCAGTGCTGAGCGGAACACATAACATTGTACCCAAATAGGATGAACAGACTCATCTTTAAAAAGCAAAACTTAAGTGGGAAAATTCACTGAAACATACAAATCGATATTTTATAGAGATTTTTAGTGACTAGAAAAAACAACAGATGTGACTATACATACCAACAGCACAAACAGAATTTCTGAATCTCAAAAAAAGTGTTCTGAAATGGTAGTAAACGCATAAAGATGTTTCCATATCTACCCAAAAATCATACTAGAATCACAGAATCATTTAGGTTGAAAAAGACCTTTAAGACCATCAAGTCACTAACCCAGCACTGCGAAGTCCACCACTAAACCATGTCCTCAAGTACCATATCTACACATCTTTTAAATACCTCCAGGGATGGCACAACTAAACCACTTCCCTAGGCAGCCTCTTCCAATGCTTCTTTTCCATGAAGAATTTTTTTCCTAATATCCAATCTAAAGCTCCCTTTAGGCCATTTCCTCTTACCTGGGAGAAGAGACAAACCCTACTCGTCTACAACCTCCTTTCAGGTAGCTGAGGAGAGCAGCTCCTGGTCCCACCTGAGCCTTTTTTCCAGGCTACACAGCCTCAGCTCCCCTGGTAATCCCAACCCTCCTAAGACTTCTGATCTTGACACTTGACTTTGCTGCTCTTCTTTGGACACACTTTATGTTCGAGCTTACACATTTTACCAAATGATTAAAACCTGGATGAAGGTTGAAGTAAACTTGAGCAGAGATTAAAATTAAAAATATAATTCCATATAACATACCTCCCATTAACTGTAGTGTACTTGATCACATCTCCTGGCAGGACCACTGATAATTCAATATCTTTATCAATTACATTCTCTTTCTGTTCCATGATGAGGTTGGTTGGTTCTGTGTTATCAAACAGAGAAACAGCAATGGATTTTGTTTCAGATGGAGGAGGTGGTGCTTTAGATTTTCTTCTGAAATAAATAGATAAAAATTAAAAATCAAGTATGCATTTTTGCACATGATTCCAAACTGGCAAACTAAGAAGTCTCAAAACAGAAACACTTTATTCTTTTCTAAAGTAAAATGTGCAACAAAGGGTTAATAGAATATCTTAAATATACTATCAATGGTGACAGATGACAAAACAGGCTAAGGTATCCATCACAAAAAAAAAAGAAAAAGAAAAAAAAGGCACACAATACACATCAAGCCAAAAAGAGTTCTTTAATGTACCATAAAAGAGTAAATTGGTTGGTTTTTCTCCCTTGGGTTATGCAAAGACCCTATTTGTGCATTCTCCAAAGAGATTTACTGGATTAGTATAAACAGGAATACCGTACTATGCAGTATGAAGCCAACTGTACTACCAGTGTGCTTAATACAGAATAGATACTGGAGCAAATAGTGACACTTTTCCTCCTCAATTTTTTCTTTTGGTTATTAAAATTATTCAAATAAATCCTACCAATTCTACATCATTTAACTTCTATACAGTAATGAAATAACAGTATAACTAATTCTACTGTGTTGTAATATTCCTGACATTTCACTCACAATATGCTTTCATATATTCCCCTCACCTATGCTGATCTCTTATTTTAATTTTCTCTAGACCCTTTCCCATGTCAGTGACCAGACAGTTTACTCTTGATTACAAGGACTGATCACTAAATAAGCTGCACTTATTTCACTAAAATAAATTCTAGAACAGCATAAACCCCTCTATATCTCTTACTATATGTATGTTACAGTAAATTCTGAATGCAGGACTCTCATGTCCTACAATAACTATTCCAAGATCTCCCTTTATTTAAATAACTCTCCACAATTAACCAATATATTCAGAAGGAAAAATATACTATTATTAAGAATTTTACCATTAAAAACATAACCAAAACACAGTCAAGACTCATTACCACATGAGACTTTTGAATTTCTTATAAACATTCTTGAATGATAGAAAGTTAAAATACATTTCAACATAATACACAAAAGTTTCAAAAATATGCTCGTCATTTAGATGGAGCTGTACCAAAGTTTGTTTACTTTAAACCTAAGGAAAGAAATTAACCCCTACAATTGTCCTATAGAATTAAAACAATAACACCTAGCATACAACTAGAAACACACACCTTTCTTGAGAAAACAAAGTTTGAAGTCACTCACAATGAAGAACAAACAAGGTCCAGAGCAGCATTGCAAAAAACAACTGTAATAAGGCTTCACATGACTGATCTGTTGCTGAAAGTGCTTAGAGTTTGAACTTCAGAACTCTGTGCTGAATAATTAACTATTCACAGCCCCTCGGAGCTTATCAGGAATACTCACAGGCTTCCAAAAACATTGAATGAGAATTCACATTCAAAATTCCTACCTCCTCTCTCAAAGTTTTAAATTAGTTTGGTGTACTCTATATGCAATTCATGAGGTGCAAAATGAGCTGAAAATTTGACTTTGGTCTCTACAGCAGCTTGCCTGGGTTGTTTCAGGGTTACACGAACATTGCAAAATGTATAAATCAAACTTCTTTGTATTCCTCCCGAGCTTCTTTGGGGGTTTTATTGCAAGATTTTTAGCTTTCATATAACTGCCAAATATTATTAGCTAGTAAAGAGTATCAATACAACTAATGGAAATAAATAAAATCCCAAAAACATAAAAACTTACCCTGTGACATTAATACTAAAGAACCCAAAGCAACTAGTATTGCTTGTCCTCCCTTTTTCACTCTTTCTTATATCTTTAACTTCAAATTACTGTTAAAAGCTATTTATCACAGAATTTAATATTTGAAGAAATGTCACACAAAGATTTCTTTTTAAATGCTAGTGGACTCTATTATTCCATTAAGTAGACAAATGCCATTTTATCACTGGAACTCGACTATCACCAGAGTGCTTAATCACGCACAGAAATAAATGTGGTTTATTCATACAGTGTCTAACTTAAACTTTAGAGAGCTAAAACTGACCAAGTACCCTCATCAAAATATGTGCAACGGTTGAAAATCCACATATTTATAAAGAACACACACACACACAGGATCAGGTGGTCTAACAAGGTCACTGGAGCCTCGCAGTCCCCCACTGCAAAGCCAGTACCACACCCATCTCTAGAAAATCTGAATGTGCTTCATGGTTAGTTATGCTTACCTGTCCCACCCCACACAAAGGAGGAAAAATCCCAAGTGTACTTTCTCAGAAGTCATGCCAAGTTTTTGGCACCCTCTTATTACACAACAGGGATCCCAATGCTTTCATTTTCTGTTTTCAAATGCCATGAGGTTTTTTCCTTCAGTTCTCACTAATTCTCTCTCATCTCTCCTTCTCAGCCCAAAGTATTTGCATTTGGTCTCACTGCATTTTCATTATTTCAGCTTGTGTTTCTGCCTTATCAGGGGAGCAGCGGTCTGACAGGCAGGCTGGGCTGCACTCCCAGCCCCAGGACTGGTACTGGACAGCAAGAACAATTCCAGTGACCATGATTACATAAACAGGTGATGGTGGAAATACACTTGCAGAGGTAGTTTCTTACCTACAAGCCCTCCTCTCCCTACTCTGCAACTCCAGAAGCCAATGAAAGTGATTTTCTCACCAAAGCATCCTCCACACATCATTTTATCCTAACACCCAAAGTAACTTCAAGTCTGTACCACCAACCAACAAAAGCCTGGTTCTCTCTTGCCTCTTAACTTATCCCAACTACTCAGCAAACCAGGAGAGCTGTTGATTTGTAATGATTTTGCTAAAAATACAGAGAAAGATGTTAATCTAGCTCATTCCCCTGAAAACAAAAATACCCCCGTTATTTTTAGTAAGACAAAATACAATCATAGAGTAATTTCCCATCATATTAAAACAACACGTCAAAGGGCAGAAAAAATGGTGCTCAGTAAGTGGTCTTACAGCCCCTTTCATGTTCAGACAGCTTCCAGAAGTGCTAGAACCTAAGCCAACCTGTTCTAATTTTCAAAATAAACATTAGAAGGAGTTAGAACAACCCAAAACATGCTCTTCATTTTCATGGCTACTACAGAATTATGGGAAAGCTTCAGGAAGAACCAACTGCAGCTTATTTAGTTAATACAGAGGGAATTAAGAGAAATTTTAACTAAATGAGGTCACAACTCAGTAACAATAAAAACTCCTCTGGAAACTGTGCTGCATATCCTACATGATATGGGTCCTCAGTCATTCATTGTCCCCATGGGTCGCAGTCCCATCCACTGGCTAACCTTCCCCATACACCAGCTACTGAAACTGCCCAAGCCAACTGTCTGGAAGAGATGTGTTCCCCTCTGTTAATCATCAGATAAACAATTCCAGTGACATTTTATTTTCTACGTAAATTTTCTACTTAAACTACAGCTTGAGCCAAAGCAAAAAAATAAATTAATGCTTCTCTGACTCATCCTAGCCCTGGACAAGGCTCTCACAGACACAAGGTGGTGTAGCCTGGGCAGAGTTTCTATTTCCATTGTTAACAGAGCACCTGGAGCCCACTGCTTATGCCAAGGCATTCAGCTGCTTCTTATCTAGTGGAGATTACATTGTTCCCCAGAGAACTAATTCATATCTCTTAGAAATTTCAACTCTTGAAGTCCCACCTGCAATTCCTTCCAGTCTGTGTGATAATACAATTCCTGTATTATTCTTTCAGCAAATGCAAATAGAAGACTATCATTTTTTAAGAGAAACAATGCATATTTAAATCAAATCCAAGACCATAAGGTCAACATTTTATGTACTTCAGATCCCACTTCAACACAATAAAATGTCATTGCTGTATCTCAACAACTTTCCTACTTGCAAAGAAAAAAATAAAACAAACAAACAATGTCAGTGATCTAGATGCATAGAAGTCTTTTTAAAATAGAAGTGTCACACAGTAAATAAGATACCTATTTATTTGATTTTCAAAAAGAATCCTGCTAGGAAGTTACAAGCAGTATATTTTTAACTATCAGAACTAGAGAAAAGCACTATAAAATAACAAGAAAAACTTGAACTTACAGTGACCTCGGTATTCCAGTTTTCACCAGCATTTCCTTTTAATAAGAACCTCTTTCCCAAAATAAAAGGAAATCTACCTGCTATATTAGTGTACAACCAAAGGCTACAGCATCAAGGAATATTATTGTTTACAGCACTTCCTGTTTGGAACGATTACATGAGAGTATACAAAGACAGCTTGATAGCACTCTCACTGAAATTATTTTGAACCTAATCTCCAACATCAAAACCTTTTCTCAAATTTTCTATAGCATTCACCTATGACAGGAAAGGTCATAAGGATCTCACTTGCAATTCAGTCATCTCTCAGGTACTGAAACAGTTCATTAAAAATATTGCATTAAAACCCTTCTAGGCACAACAGATAAACTTCATTTGGTTAATTTGACTTAGGGCACAATGAAGAACACTGGTTTATTCAAAAAGCAACTAGCTTGTTGGGTTTTTTAATCAAACTTTACAAAATTATATTTGCCAAAATTACAAGCAGCACTTTTTTTATTTTCACTCAGAGTCAGAAAGGGATTTAACTCTACTAAGATCATATCATGAGAGGAAAATTCCACTGTAACAAAGCTGCTTCTACAGCTTTTCTTGTCTTCAACCTCTCACCCCAAGCAATTATTATAATTCTCTCCTGACTATAACAATAATGCTGTTTCACTGCCATGTCATAGAAGCAGACAGCCAAAAACTCACACACAATCTTCTCAAACAAGAAACAGTTGAACACAACTTCAGGCCTATATGAAAAACATTGATTTGGTTTTTTTAACAATGAAACATAAATTTTGGCCAAGAGGTATACAAAATATTTAGGCTCTGAGTTTCACCTATAAGCATGCCCAGCCCAATACTCATCTTTAACACTCACAGAACAAATTTGTCTTCCAGACTTTTATTCTGTTCCCTCTTTGTGGATAATGGTTTCACACCATCACTGCTTCAAGTCTTCAAGACCAAACACCACTTGCTAGGAAAAAGCTTGGAGACAACTGCAGCATCACTATCTGATCTGGTCCTCATAGCCCAGCATATGACTGAAGTTATCAAGGCAGGTCTCTCAAAAAATCACTCCTATATATTTTAGGCATAAGTATAAATGAAAAAATACTTTAAAAATAAATTCTATTCATCTTCACTAAATTATTGCCAGGCACACAGGTTTCTATACAAAATTTAGGATGCCACTAAGCGCTTCAAAAAAGGTTACTTTTAAGTTAGATAGTATTCTAATATTTTTCCTTAATGTTAAGCAGCTGAAATATTTGGTGTGCCAGCCCCAGAGCACCTATGTAACATGACTATCAGTCTTGGTACTGGGCTTTCATCTCAACATCAATACCACTGTTTGATATACAATCTCTCTATATATTTCTACTATAAAAGCACCAGTTAGATGTTAAGATCAAGGTATGGATCAATGAGAGTCAAACAATGTCCATTCTTAGGTTATCCCTTCAAGCCAGGCTTATGATACATGTAGGACAATATAAAGGAAAAATATTTGCTGTATCTGCTCCAGAGAGAAATATGATCTTTCAGATTCTCATCTGTTTAGTTATCTGGGGAAGAATGTGAGGTCATACTGTACACATACTGAGTCCAGCAGGGGCTCGAGCGGTACCAAGAAAAAAAACAAGTTCAGAAACACACTTTAATTTCAATTTCCAGGCAGAGCAACAAACATGAACAGTTTGTAAATCTTTTGTGATAACAGACTATTTTAAAGGGCACTTGTCTATACAGATTCCCGAGACTGAAAGGATACAAATATTGCAATAATACTGGTATTTTAAAAATAATAGAGAAAAATAATATGGCATAAAATAAGGCACTGGGTATATAGCTCTGCCAACACAGTAATTCATAGTGCAACTGATATATTAACTGACATGGCAACAGTAATGCTATGGGTGATAATATTATTAAGTGATCTTTGAAGATAATGTCTGGATTTACTCAGCAAGGTTGCAGCAAACAACAGATCATCTGCAGATGTTGTCTTGCACATGCCTTTATTCTGCTATAAAGAAAGCAAAAAAAAGTAAAATGCATTTCCACTCTCTTTCAATAAATAAAGTGGATAAAGAAAAGGAGGCATCCCTGGAATCAGGAAATGTTTTCAAAGATCTTAGGAGAAAAAAAGTTTCCCTAGTCAATGGGATGTGTGGATTTACTCCCTAGCTAGACTCATTGCTCTGAGGACTTTAAAAAAAAGTCTTATCCTAGAGAGAAATAAATCACAGAACTGGGATGGTAACCATGACAGTAAGGTGAAAGCTTAATGGAATCTCTGGCTGTCTGGTTCACACTAAAAGCAAGAAAGAAGCAAATGAATCCTTCAGCTCCCTCCAGACCATTTGGAACAGACAATTGCCCCCTCTGATTATCTGTCCCCATAGCAGTGACAGTCTTGAAAACAGAAGTGTCTATTTGAGCCATAAATCATTACATGTTTTCTATCATTACAAGGAAAAAGAGGCAATTCTGAGACAACATAAACACAAATCTGTATTATGGGCATGTTTTTAATTGTCCCCCTCTTAGCATTAAAGGGGCACTAACTCTGGAATAAACATATAATTGAATTAATGTAAAAATTTAAAACTTTTTGAGAATAAAAATATTAATTCATTGCCCTTCAAAGCCGAATTGTAACTAATATCAAAATGATCTATTCAAGCTCACTTAAAACATATGAAAGACCCAACTCCTGAGAACAGAAAGTTGCTGACTTAGTGTTGTCTTGTACCATCCAACAAAACACAGTTAGCTTCCCTCTAGGCATAAGAATTGCTTTGCTCTTAGGAAGAGAGCCAAAAACTCAGAATCCTAGCAGGCAAGAGAGAATAAAAAAAAGTACTTTGTCCTCTTAATTAGCATAAAGTTTATTACTATTATTATTGAGGGATTAAAGAAAGGTGTTCTGATACAAAAGTTTTGTTACAACACACTCTGTTGTGCCAAGAAGAGTTACTACTTTTTCTCCTGGGGGAAAAAATAAAAGCCCTAACCAAAACTAAGGAATAAAATTAAGTGGAAAATTAGTTCAAATGACATTACTTCTAAAGAGGTTGAGAACTTAGACTTATGAAGTAAATAGGGCTAACACAAAATACAAACTTAGTATGTCCATGTGGGACACACCTCTGCAGAAAGCAGATACTTATACCTAGTTTTGCAACCTTTTCTCAAAGTAAAAAAATGCAAAAAAGTAACCTAGATTTGCTACCAAAAGAAAGAACAAAAATTCCGAATGGCATTCAAAACTATTAAAACCTTGTATGGCTTGGTTAGCCTTTATTGTATTTACAGTTATGAAAACAGCCTGACAGAAACGGAAAGCAGGGAAGAGAAAGCAGTAAATCTGTAACAGTAATTGAGTAATATATAACTGGCTGAATAAACAGGAAAAGAAAACAAAGAACAGCTTGATCTGAAAGGGGGATCTTAACCTTTGATACACTAATAAATCTAACAAATACTTAAAACTCAAGCAAACATATGCTACCTCTACTAAAAATAATCTCTCAAAACTTTATCAAGAACTGCTAAAAAAGGTTGCTCATACAGCTGGTTTTCTTCTATGACTAGTAAGAAAGTTCAGTTAAGGTCTCTCAAGTAAAACAAAACCTGAATCTGTCCTGGTTGTTGCCCCCAGTCATGAAAGCAGGTATGATGCCACTGTCTTTTCAAAGCCGGCAGATGAAGCACCTAGCTCTGCTCGTGAATTTGCCAGCTGCTACCTGAACATCAATAGAACTATGAATTGTCAATTATCTCAGCTTTGCTGTTGCTGCTTTTTTCCCTGTTCAAAATCATGTAACAGAAGTAACACTGGAGGCAGGGACTGGATAGATTTAGAGGCTGGGAAAGGTAAGGAGAAGAAAGCAGAGCCGCTCAGTATCACAGCAGCCAGGAAAGAGGCTAATACAGACCCTTCCGTTTTCCCTCAAAGACATACATGCCTCAAATATAGGTACACGGGATTAGATGTAGGAGGGTAACAGATAAAGCACTACAGGACAGCAGCTAAGAAGCCCTACACTAACAGGGAAGACAAAATCCAATCCCTCCCCTTTTATCTGCTGTAGAAGGCTGACTTCAACTACAACAGTAGCACTTCCCAACTGCAAACTCAGATACAGGAAGAATAATTGAGAAAGCACAGCAATGCAACTTTAGAAAGCACTGCAATTGTCATTTTTCCTGCAGGTGTTTTGAATAGAACAAGTTTTCTCCCTTTTAGAAAGTTCTTCATTCACCAGAAACTTGCTCTTAGCAGGTATATCCTTTATCTAGCTAGAGTCTGGTAACACTTAAAATCTTTTGTACATTCACATAACCCAGACATAGGAGAATTTATTAAACTGAAGAACAGAAGTGAGTTAAGTATTGGAAGGGAATGGGATGCAGGAAAAGTTTCCTATCCTGCGCAAGATTAAATATAAATATCTCTGCATATATATCTACATGCATTTATACATAGATGCTACGAGAAACATGATGAATGTATAGAGAGTTCCTACACAGACAACCAGGTCAGCAAATAGGGCATCCTTTGCTCATTACAGGAAAGAAAGAGAAAAAAAGAGTGTACGTTTAGGCTAAGAAACTGTACTAAACCAAGCATTTTCTTTACTAGATTTCAAGAGGAGCATCTTGGCAGTTAGTATTCGGAAAAGTCCGGTGTAATATTCTCCCAGTATATGAGGACCGTACCAAACATCTTGGGCTAACATTGTACTTGCAAAACTAATAAATGCTTTGAATACCCACCTGCCCCCAGTTTCTCCTACTCATCCTTTATAGCTGTCTCATCAACATTCGCTCTCCTGCCTGCAGAAAGCAAAGAGGGAAAAACCTTTTTACCTTCAGGAACAGGGTCACATTTACTACCTCCTCAAATGCCAGTGCTGCTGCTGGAACCTCAGCCTCATCTCAGGCATTCTCTGAGGGCAACAGGCAGTATGAAGTCCCAACTCCCATCCCAGCTGTCTGCACAGCACAAACCTAACCAGTAGTTTTCATGGCCAGCTTTGCAGTCACTGACAGCAGGAGCTCCCTCCCCTTTGTCCTACTTTAACTTTACCTCCCTCATTGGTTGGCAGCTCAGCGCTCCAAATGAATGCTCTTATTTTGTCTCCAAACTCATCCCCATCTGCACACAAGAGCTGTCATTATCCCCTTTCTCTGCTTGTGTCTGCACACTCAAAATCCCCTGGATCCACTCCTTATTTGACACCAGCAAAAGGCAAGGAAGAAAGAAGATATTTTTTTGAAGAAAGCTGGCTCCCTGCACGATGGTAACACCAAAGCTGTTCTGGATGACCAGCTACTTCCAGTAGAAAGCCTCTGCACTTTCTGTAAAAAGGTACAGGACTTCAACATTAAAGTAAAAAAATTTCTTATTTATGTAATAATGATTATAATCATCAACAGTCTGCTCTGGGGAATATAAAGAAACTTTGCTAATGAATGCTTTGCTCTACTACACTTCCCTTCTATATTCACCCCGCATCCTTTTCAACTTTCTCTACCACAGCCAATTTACAGCCAATATAGCTCACTGCTGAGATTTTTAAGATGCTAACAGATGATACAGTGCCAGCGGCATACTGACTTCTGCAAGAAGTTCAACTGAACACTATTTCTTAAATTCTTTCTTTGTTGCTGTAAGCTAAGTCCATCTTGGCATTGTACAGCTATTTAGTAATTTAGTCTATTTAGGTACTACAAAATACTTTAATGCTTTCCATGATAAATGAAACCAGTATACAATATACAAGGAACACACAGAATACACAGCAAGGACTGTACTATAATAAACACTAAAAGAAGAAACTGTTGCAAGGTATTACAAGCAACTAGTGCTTTTTTTTTTTTTTTCCCCCAAGAAAATTTGAGATCAAAATCTGATGATGCAAATTAAAGAAATCAGAAAAGCCTTACAGTCCACATGAAATAACAGCATTCCTCATTTAAAATAATTTCAAAAACCTCACTTGAGCTTCTAAGCACCAAATATCAAAATAAAATAGGCAACAACTTCTGTACCCAGAAATGTGCCACTGAAATTTCAGCAGTCTGTCCACATGGATAAATGTCTTTACACACCCTTACACATCTTAGCCAGAGATGGGATTTTAAAAACCTTTTGTAGAATTATTACATACTTTGAGAAAGGACAACAGACATTAATTCTTCTTTCTTTGTACAGGCCTATATTTAAGTTCTGGCAGTTTATGTACTGCCCTACACCTGAATTCTGTGTTTGCTCCAAGAGCAAGGACTTACATGCTACTGCAGGTATATAATTATTGGTAAATATTTTTTCCTTACGCAGGTATTAGGACAACACAACATAAATATTACTTTGAAGCCATTCTGCTCAGCCTCTAAACAAGGAGAAAGAAGAATAAAGAATAATAGCTAAAATTGATTACACTACTTTTCTGCCTACCTCCAAGATAGCACAGGTGGCTCTTCTCCATTAATATCAGGAGAGTTTCCTTCAATAGCATATGGAGGTAGAAGCGAGGGGGGGGGGGGGGGGGTGTGCATGGCAAGCTCACTGTTGTTCCCTTCTGCTACTGCTGACATCAGTAAGCCTACCTATTTATAATCCCACCACCTGACCAAACAGCCTACAGAGTACATCTAGAGATTTGTACAGCCTGTAATCCTGACATATCTACTTCAGCCAATTCAAAAGAGAGTATTAAGTAGCTTTGTTATGTCTTCTGTGGCTTTATACCATAAAAAGAACCCAATCCTGTTTTCCGCACCCCTTTTATTTGCACAAAACAAGTTGAATGGGAAGCTTTAGAAATAGGACTAGTCCCTCCATCTATGTTTTTTAGCCTTCCCCATTCCTCTGACTCTGAGATATCCAACTAAACACCTCAGGTGAGCATATTCTAGGGATTAATGGAATATTTAGACAACAGAGGCAAATACCCATTTACATCCAGTTAACTTGATCATCAGTACTACCTACAATATTGAAATCTAGGATTTTCATAAATCAATTTCACAAGCCAAGTACAATATTTAATGCTACCACAAAACAAAAAACAACTCAGAAGTGCTTCAAGTAGGACAATTCACAGAAGCTTGACCTCATTGTCAATTAAAACCAGAAGCTGCTTAAAAGCAGCTTAAAAGCAATTCTTGATTCAGTTACCTCTTCCCAAAGTCAGTCCTAATGCATTCAGCCATGGGAGGGCTGCTTGCAGCCGAGTCTGCCCAGGGACTGGGAAGGAATGCAGTCAACAAATTCTTTGGGCAAGTGCTGTCATCAGTGGCAACATCCTGCAGCAGGTTTCTATAACTGGTAAATGTTGTTTCTAGATCTGTATCAGGCCACAGTGTGTTTCAAAGTGGCTTGAGTACTGCTTCAGTGAGAGGAAAACATCTGTGTGAGTGCCTGTGCGTTGAGTAAACAGCATTACTGACGGTTCCTTACCTAACCTTTCCTAGGTGAGAAGTCCTATCACCAGCATCCATCCCACATTAATGCCAGACAAAACAGAAATCTAAGTCAGCTTTGCCTAAACGTGTGTAAGGTTGAATGAAACAATTAGATGAATCAGTTGTGTTCCAAGTCAAATGCAATCTGCAACTAAACGTCAATAGTTAACAATAAAAGAATAAAAATCCTTTCACTTGATTGATAAGCTGGAGAGGGCAACAATGCAGATGCAACTGGGCTTGCAGGACATGACTGCCTGTAGGAAAAGTTTGGTGCATAAAGGGTATCAGTGTAGGCTAAAACACCAACATATTGCCTGTGGCTAGAATGTCCCACACAGGACACAGTATTAGAGAATTTCACTTGGAAGCATTAATTATTATCTGGGTCTAAGGGCTACAGCTAGAAATTTACAATTAATACTCACAGTAATGAAACATCAGATTGTTTTTTAGTCCTGCTGTTAACTTGTGTTTATTTTAAATATAATTTATCTAGTTAGCAATATCCTCCTTACCACTTTCATAGATTAAGCAGTAAATGTGTCACTGTTGAAAAAGCATAGAGCTTTCATTCAGGGAGTGACCAACAGAATTCAATACTACTGACCACAAACAAGGGTCCAACATTTCAGATAACCTGGAAGGACAGAAAAGTTTTCCATTTCTACGAGTATGTAGCTGGACATTTTCCCTTCATCTGACAGAGGTTACTTTTAATTTTTCCCCAGTATCATTCAGCATAGATTACTTGCCTTTGGGGGGTTTGGGGTTTTGTTTTTGTCTTTTAAATTCCCAGAATACTTGTGGAAGGTAAAATTACAAAAATTTTAAAAGATGAGGAAGGAGGAGAGCTTACACAGGGTATTAGGAAAAAAAAGAAAAGAAAACCACCATATACAGGAATGAAATTTAAAAGTTTTGTTAGAAATTGGTTTAGAATTTTGAAGTGCTTGTCATTTTTTCATAAAGCACCTACTTAAATTACAAATCCTGGCATTGCTGTGTAGCAACACGTCATAAACTGAAACATCAACTGAATAGTATCGGCAATGAAAGGCAATGTATATGAATGCACCAGGAACTGCAATTTATTTTATAATTTTTATTGTGCATATTTAAAAGAAGCAAAATAATTCTATTTTGCTAGAATGACATTATAAGGCTAAATACAAAACAGTTCCCAAAGAGGTCACTGTACATGTCACATTTGAGTACAGATCTTTCATGCTCTTTAATCCATAAAATTGTTTCCAAGACCAAAAAGTTAAAACTTGTATATACTAGTGAGGAAAAAAACCCAAAATTTTCACACTATTAATTTTTAGATCTTTAATCCTTTGAGATTCATTTATCTGTGATTACTCAGAGCATTTAGTACCTTTGCAATGGGGAAGGGAAAAAACCCCCAAAACCCAAACCACAACTCCAAAAGCCCAATGCACTGTTAGAACTCAATGGATGTGTATCAATAATGTGTATATGGAAAAGCTTCTCAGAATTATCTGGTTTTGAAAATCCCCAATAGGGATGTATCTTTGAAGCTGGGAACTCTTTGAACCTATTGTCTCTATTGTTATAAATGAAAGACTTTTTTAAAACTATCTGATATTTCATCTAACCCTGAAACAGTAATGATTTTTTTCTAATATCCATGAGAAACTAAAGTCTGAAAGCAGCAAGAATAGCAGGAAACACAGATTACCAGGGTAAGAATGGCATTCTTCCAGATTAAATTCTTGCTTTATTAAATACTCTGTTTCTTTAGTTGCTTTGTATCTACTGAGCTGACATCTCATCTGTGATGGACCAACACAGTCAAGTCTCCAGGGAAAGGCAAATAGTTTTGTTAAATTAAAAAAAAAAAAAATTGGAGAAGAAAGCATAGACAAGAGGCTTCCAAATAGCTTGGAAGCAGACCAAGAACTACTTTTTCTTATGCAAGTCACACATCAGTGAGGAAAGTTGATTTTAGATTGTATCATCACTTAACAACAATTGAGACTTAATTGTTTTACCATTAGTTAACATTTGGTTTAAGGATTTCATGCATCATCATTAGACAATTCTGTTGCATGCTCTCTTTTCACTTACTTGGAACAGTTAAAACACAATAAATTGGCACATGAACAAAAGATAAATGTAAGAATGCAATGACAAGGTCTCGGTCCTCATGCCCCTTAAGCCATATCTCACCTTTGACCATCTCTCTTGATGTCTCTGAACCTTCTTCTGTTTACTTCATCCCTGTGGATATGGCAGAGACCAAAACCATGCACTGTATTGTCATTAGATACTTATACACTGGTGAAATCCTGGTTTCCCTTTTTTCCTCTATTCCTTCGCTAATGCACATGGCAAAGGGATTTGTAATAAGTCTATCTGAAGTGAATTTCATCTCATTTTATTATCCATTTACTTTTGAAAAACCTTTCTGCAAGTCTTCAGAGTCATATCTCCCCTTATTACAGTGAATAATAACTTTTTACTGTCATCAGTGTCACCTTACTATTCAGCTGCTTTCCTAGATTATTAACATGTTGAACTAATAGTTCCAGCACAAATCCCTATGGAACTCCAAGGTGGCATGCCATCACCTTCATAGCAGAATATTCCCATTCCGCTGTTCTTATCGGGGCAAATTACATAACCATGAAAGGTTTGCTGTCATATGCCATGTTTGTTTCCTAAAGAGCTTTGGGGTAGAGACCAGAAGCCTTTTGAAGGACAAGCACAGCTGTTCTAGCGGGCTTTTCCTCATACATTTGGTCAGTGCAGCCCTTACACTGTCCTCTCTTTCCAGAGCCTTAAGACATTTACATTGTAATACCCTGCTACATCAGAGTTCCTCATTTTAGTCTAACTGTGTTTGTTGCATGAGTCTGCAGAGAAACATTTTTATTGTTAAATGCAGCCACCAAATTTAGTTTGTCCTGAGTAAGGTGGTACTTAAGAGCCCTCAATAAATGTGTCCTAGCTGCTGTGCAAATTCAGAACAAAAAAGAGAGTGCCTACTCAGAAAACATTTGTGGACCAAAGGACAAGCCTATATTTTGGGCTGCCTGTTGACAGTGTGACTGATAAATTGGTGCCTTTTGCTTCTCTACCTTAATTACAACCTTTTTATCCTCATTTTAACAATACAGATCCAACTAACACAAAAGGTAATACACGAACAACACTAGCACATTTTTTGACCTTACTGAGTCATTATTTCATCACAGCTGCAAAGGATCTGCCTCACTATTCCAAAATTGTTTCTGTATTTTCTGCTGTGCCAATTCTCTGTCCCACCCATCCAAGAGCAAGCTCTGTAACTTCGTCCACAGGACCACAACCTGCTTCTCTTCTACAGCTCCACTTGCATTACATCTACAAACATCTGCCAATCAAGAATCCATAATATCTCTTGGTAAGCGCAAGGCAGTACATGACAACTTCCCTCATTTTTAAGGTCAAAAAGAATCAGAAATCAAGGGACTTGGGATAGCTTGTGACAATTAAGCTGTACAGAGGAACACAAGGGTTAAGGCAAAAGCAGTAAAACCCCCAGTGTCTGATAAGCAAAATGCTTCAATTCATGCTCACTAGGTCAGAGAATAAGAGGATACTAATAATAATACCTAAAATCAAAAAGAAGTGCAAATTGCAAGACAATCCTCAACTTCTGAGTTTTGGTGATTCAGACATACTTGAGAGAATATGACACTAAAATTAAGAGGTCATTAATCACAGAAATTGTCATTTTGGGAAGTCAGCATCTCCTCCCCCCCAGGTACACACATTACAATACAGAAATGTCTAAGTGAAGCAAATTCATCCTTTAAGGAGTAAATGACACGTTAGTACATGTTGGTAGGTAGTACTGACATGGGATTAATGGTTGCCAGGAATAAAAGATAAGAAATAAGAGACAACCACGGTTGTAAACTGGGGGATTTTTTTCCAATATTTTTCACGTTAATTCGATTTGGCTAGGTAACAGATGGTATATTATGTTTTTCCTCCCCTGACACAATTTAAAAACAAGTTACAGATGGTATAATGAAATCCTCATTAACACACTTATATTTTCACAGTTCAGTATAGCAATAATGAAACTTTCGGGTCTGGAATTTCCTGTTGGTTAATTAGTGGTTAGGTCAATAGCCTGAGGAAGGGCACAACCCGAAAAGTTTCCTTATTTTTTAATCATATAATTGCTATATTCATATTTCTGGGAAAGCTCTCAAGACAGATTTAATATCACAGTAAAGCTACCTTTATAGCTCTCCCTTGTTTTGTGAAACAACTGTATTATTTTATTTAGCAGAGCACGTGGGCAGGAAAGCCATGAACAGGCCTAATTCATCCGCCTCTGGGAAGTTTCAGCTTGTTTTTATTTTGAAGATAGCAACTTAGAGATAGCTGCCAATACACATTACACAAAACACCCTCTACAGAAAAGCTAGGATCAACAATTATGGGTCTATTGCTACAATGTTATCATAAGATAATAGATTAATGCTTAAATAATTACTTTTTTAAATTCCAGTTTATAATAATCTACCAAAGTTTGAAATACAACATATGGTTAACACCATACTGCAATATCCCCTAAATCTCTGATCTAGAAAGAGGAAAAAAAGAAATAGAACCACCACAAATCCTGCACTCAGGTTATTTTACAAGTTAGGATGCTGCCAGCTGTAAGTTGTGTTTTTAAACAGCATGGTTAAAATAGTGAAAGTTGTGGAATTCAGCACTGAAAGCCCTCTGGATTTTAGTAACCACATACGAGCTACTGACTGGCAACACTGTGCCACTATTACTGTGCTCCTTTGGCTGTAAGGCTAAGGCTGCAGCCAAAGCCCTACCCTGACCCAGGTGGGGCCTCCAGGTAACCCACACCCACACAAGGTGCTACAGAACAAGGAAGATGGTGGCTTGGCAGAACCAAGTCCCAAAATATTACTGGGTGCTGTTGCTGATTTTTTTTTTCCATTTTTAACTGCCATCACCAAAAAACTACATAGAGAAATCGTGACACTCTTGTTTCCAAGCACAAATGGAAACAACCATATAGCTTTTTGAAGTGCTAGAACTTCAAATGAGGATAGCCACTGCCAAACCACCATGAAAGCAATGTAATGTGGAAAACCTGACTTGTAACTGAAGTTACATAGTTAAACAGAAACAGTATCTGAATATTTAAAAGTTGTAATGCTAAAAATATCTTTTAAGCCCAGCAAGCTCACTTATGACACAACAATGGCAGGGAAAGTGAATTTGGATTCTGTAACAAACACTGACTATTCTGTAAGATTTTGCAGCCCTCCCATTTCTTCACAATCTATTTTGACATTAAGGAGAATTGAAGCAGTATTATCTTCCTTCAACAGCATAAATGGGAGCCATGTACTGCAAAGAATTTCTGGAACACTAAATGTCACTACTGGGCTCAACAGTCAAGTACACCCAGAAACCAACTGAAAAAACCCACAGCATTTTTAGAGATCTGAGAATTACAGCTCCAAATAGAGTTACAGTGCTTATTTAAACCACTCTCAGAGGCCTAGAAAGTCAATTAAAAAACAAAACAAAACAAAACAAACAAACAAAAAAAAAACAAAAAACAAACAAAATAAAGATCCTGAAATTATTTTCTTCTGGAAAAATCCCATATTTTAATTCAGAAACTTTCAGATCCAGTTTCACATACAAGTTTTCATAATCATATCCATACCTTGACAGAACAGTCTGTACTGTGACAGATCTTTCTATGGCAGTGCTGCAGTAGGAAATTTAGATGTAGCTTTAGTAAGAAGTAAAACAAATTTCTTGTTCTGAATATTTACACACAGTATAATGCAGTTTGTATAAACCTGTACCTCTGGTCAAGTTCAGTAACACTGGCTCATCTTCCAAACAAACAGTTAAAAATAATTGCAATGTTTCAATGCTAAACAGGAGTTTATGAAGCAAGGACAACTCGTGTTTGATTTACCCAGCACACCCTCACCTGATTCTTCAGAACACTGCATCTGGTGCAACAGTTCTGTTAATGTTTTGAGTTTCTGCACTAATCAGATGACAAAAAGGAAAAACCTGATTATTATATTACAGTTATAAACTTTGTCATGCAAGTTTCAGGTACTTAAGTGAAGTAAATACAAGACAATGGAAAAATTATACTGTTAATTGTGCTACAAGGATAAATACTAAAAATCTGTACAGAAAGTCCTTCCCTTTTTAATAATGACATCAAACAACCGAGATAAGTTTTCTTTTACAGAAGCTGAAACTGATTTACAAGAGGGTCTTCATTCCAGAGGGGTAAGAAGTTGTCTGGGGAGCTAAAGTCATGGCTATAAAGATGGCACGTGGGAAGGAACATGCCTCGGGTTCCCTGCTACCCACAAGACAGGAATGAGGAAGAACAATACAGTGTTCTTTCTTACTTAATACACACACACACACAACCTCCTTAATTCAGATAAGCATCTGTCTTTGGAATCAGTATCACAGACAACTAAACTGGGAGTGTATCACACCAGTTTCTGGAAGGGGCAGCTAGTCATGTTTGGGGACTATATCATTCTGTAGAAGAAAGCTCAAATCAACAAACAAACCAAGAAAGCTCAAATCAACAAACAAACCAAACAAAAAAAAACCAACAAAAAAAAAAAAAACAAAAAAAAACCAAAAAAAAAAAAGAAAAAAAAAAAAGAAAAAAAAGGAAAAGAAGGAAATATACCTAAGGAAATATGCCTTCCAAATTCCAGATATAGCAGAGATTATATGGTACCACTGCAAAACAGCTTAAAATAACTCAAAGAAAGTCAAATGTAACAGGCCATCATGAATATGTTGCTTGTACCAAAAAAAATTTTTAAAGGCTCATTTGGTTTTCTCTGCTTCAAGCCCTAACTCTAGATTGATATTCAGAAGTACAAGTGCATTCAGTCTCTTACACGTGGTTTTGAGCCAGCACAGAGTACACCCATCCAAGCCATGAGCAGCCACAGATTCTCCAGTTAAATGCTGTGGGAAATGTTATCAGCTTTACTTAAGGCCCAGGTAAGCAACATCCACTAGACCTTGTCCTAGGAGTACAATAAGTTGGACAAGCAGAACCTACCTTTACCAAAACCACGCTGGCTGGGACAGATCCCCTGGTTGTCCTGCACATGCCACATGATATCCCTTGAGACAATCTGCTCCATAACCTTCCCTCCTTGCCTGGGGTGCTCAGCTCATCACACGGTGCCACACCACCTGTGCAGACTGTCTGCTCTGTGCAATGGCACAGAAATCCGTAACAAAATTTTGCACACTAATAAATTCCAAATTCTTAAAATCTCTTCACATAATTGGACCTTGCCCTTTATTTTCTACCTTCTCAGAAAAGATTAAAAGAGGTGTTACAAATATTCAAACACTTCTATTTGTGTGGACTACAAACTCTGAAATTCTACCAAACGTGAAACAAAAAGAAAAAGAAGAGAGAAAGAGAGAAAAAGGAATATATTTACTCAGAGTAATAGGCCTCTTATTATTATTAGCAAGATCACAAATGTTTCTAGGAGTCTTGTCTCGATGTGCTGCTAGAAAAGCATTACATTATTATGGTTACAGTCACAGAACATTTGGTCTGCTTTATCTGCATTATCTAGTTTTAAATTTAAGAATACAATACACGAAGTTTTTATGACTCAGTGTTTTACTGTAGCCCTGTAAACATTGCAAGCCTTCAACAGAAAGGCAAACAGTTACAGTAAGTGACTATTTCTGGCAATATTTTTCCTATAAAACATCAAACAGTCCAACTTAGAGACAGCATATCCCAGAACTCAAGGAACAGCATGTATAAAAAATGCTTTTTTTCCTTGGGTTTTTTGGTGTTTTCCTCTCCCCTTGCTGTCTGTTTGTACAATTCAAAATGTATCTTTCCATAAAGGTTCCTAGAGACAATAAGTTTCAGAAGTGAGCTCTTGTGACAATTTTCTAAATTTTATTTTGGAGAAAGACATAAACAAAAGCACCTATTAAAAGAATATGGTAGGGCTTACAGCCCAGTCATTAATTTTATTTTCTCAACAGCAAGCAGTGATTTTCTTTCCCAGTAAGAGACACTAACAGGGTTTTTATTCAAAATGCTAAAGAATAATGAGAATTTGATACACAGCATACAAGTTTTAGAATACATTTTAAGATGCAATTACAGTCCTTTTGTGATCTATGGTATTGAAGGAAACAATGTACCAAGCAAAATCTAATACAGGAAGCACTCAAGTCAGGGCCTGTGATACAAAAGGACATACATTTACATGTACATTTCCATATTCTGTCCTGTGTTTTAAGAAGTAGTAATCAGAATTGTCCATGACTTATACTTGAGTCATTTAAAAACAAAACCCAAAATCTAAAGTACAATTAACTTGTTCCTTCTATTTCAACTCATAGCAGCCTGAAGGATTTCTACAATAACTAACTTAAGTCACAGACACTTAAGTTTACAAACCCAAATACCTCAGAAGCTGGATGGGCAGTAGAAAGACCAAACAAGTGTCTTAAATAAAGACAAGCAATCAGAAACTTTTCTGTCCCTGTTCTTCACATCCCCTTCTACCTTTGGTTGTTCCTACACAGAAATCCAGACTTAACAAAATATGTATTAAACTGATAGCACTCAAAACTGTTTGACAAAAATAAACTACAGTTTTTAGCTGTTTCTTTGTAAGCTTTTTGTTCATCATTTTGCTTAGATACACACTGCATTTATAATAAAAATAAATTTTAAAAAAGCACAATCCTGCTTGACAAAGAATGGAATCATCCTGGTAACACTGGAGAAGAAAACTACATTTTTATCTCTCTCTATTTAAGGCTTTCCAACAAACAGCCCAACTCCAAGTATGGACTGTAGCATCAGATATTGCCACGGCCGGCTTTAAGATTCTGCAAGAATCTGAATACCACATTCATACAGCTCTACTTACAATTGACACACTAAATACGTTAATTTGGAAAAAGAAGGCTCCGTTTTCGAAAAAAAAGACCAAGTATATCTTTTACGAGACAAATGTAAATGTAAGAACCTGCTTATCAGAAAAGCCTAGACACATTAAGTACGCGGCTTTATACTTACCACGCTCTCACATTCTCGTTCCCATTACTGGAAACTAGGAAGCCCTCCGTGAAGAGGCCGAAGCCCGGCGGTGTCTCAGCGAGCCCAGACTCGCTCTGTCCCCTCAGCCACCCGCCCTGCCTGCGCACGGCGGCTCCGGGGCAGCGCCCGCATGGAACGCGCCTTGCGTTAGAAGAAATACTTCTGCAGCAAGAAAACACCGACAGCGTGTCCAAAGTACTACAATAAAAGCTCTTAGAACACTAAGAGCACTGACTGAAATGCGTATCCAAACGCTAGGACTAGGGAGTGGCAGGCCAGCTTTGGGGTGTCGGGGAGAGTCGCTGGGCAGTGGCCCTAAGCCCAGGGAATGCTGCTGAACCCCACTGAGCAGAGATGTTACTGCTCCCACCCGGACAGAAGGGCTGTGCTGCTGCTCCCTGCCAGAGGGAGAGTAAGAAAATACAGACAGGTAAAGCCCTGCCTTTCATTCATTCCGGCTGTGAGTGAAAGCTTTTCCTCTCCAAAATATGCCAAGCAGGTGCAGTGCTGAAAAGTTCCTTCCTATGTGCTTGCTTGGTGTGAAATATCTTCCACGTTATATTACTTCCTATATATGAAAACCAGTCTTAAACATTCAGGCACTTATCCCACCAAGATTTGAGCAACTCTGTAAAATGGTGCAAGGCAAAGCACTACTACTTCAAAGCATAACACTGCTTTTAAAAACAAAGTCTCTCTGACATCTTCAGTTTAAGTCAACAAAAATGCAGACGTCTTGAATACAAAATAAAATCAACTACCTCCATAAGCAGTGTTGTGCCTACCTAGACAATCTAATCTTAAAGTTAAACTATCTGCCTAGAAAACTGACTACCTGGAAATAAAATATTTGCATATGTAACACTGCTGGAACTGATGAGAACAATTACCATAGTCCTTCAAGTTACTGCTGAGAAGTGCTCCAGTGTGAGATTTCCTTTTGAATGACCAAACCAGGCATTGCTTAATGATCTGATACAGTAGGTGAACAAACTGGTATTGCTCAGAAATTCTATTTCTGGTTCTTCATCTAAGAAGGTTTCAGCAAGGACAAATAATGCTAAAGATAGGCAAAAAAATGTGCTGTACTATCCTGGTTAGACCAGGTACACAGCTAGGAGCACAGTCATCTTTTAAGTTTCCCACTGGGGATGACACAACAGAAACTGGTTCTTTAATAGAAGCCATGAAAAAAGGAAGCCACAGGGTGGCACTGCAAGTAGGCTGTATTTTGAAACTACTTGGCTGTTTATTCTTTTCCAGACAAATCAGAGCATATCTAATCCCATGTGTATAAAACAGTAGAGTGCCTCAGTAGTTTTTCTTCATCCGTATTTTCCATCAACAAATATCCCTAGAATATAAACCATATCATAAAAAAGGCAGCAACTTCAGAACTGTCAGGGTATTTTATAAATTCATAAAATGGCATTTAAGAGCATAAACACAAGAATGCTATTGTTAAGACAGGCTAGGAATTGATTTTGGATTTGTCAGTTCATTCTGAAACAACT